>QEPC01013938.1:2024738-2044447 GCA_003113815.1 Sphenodon punctatus
GGGGGGGGGAGTTTTTAATCCCCCGCCCGTTTATTTATTTATCACTGTCCTTTTTACCCTGTTTTATTGAGATATTTTAAATTTATATTTTAAATTGTTCTTAATTGTTTTATGACTGTTGTTAGCCGCCCCGAGCTGCGTTGCAGGATGGGGCGGGATAAAAATCTACAAAATAAATAAATAAAAAATAAATATTGTATTTTTAAATTGTTTAAATTTTTAAAAATTGTTTTATTGATTGTTGTTCACCGCCCTGGGCTGCCCTGTGGGCAGGAGGGGTGGGATATAAATTATAAATAAATAAATAAATAAATTTAAATGGCACACTTCCGTGACGCTAATATCTGTAACAATTTTAGATGAGTTTGTGCGTGTGATGATGTGTTTGTGACAGCAGGAATGCCTATGCAGTTTAACAGCCGGCCACCTGAATTGTCAGTGCAGGAGCAGCAACACACACAAAGCTTGGTAAAAAGTTTTTCACCCAATAGCCAGCCTGGAACAACATGGGACCAATAGCAACCAATAGCAGCAGCTCACAGCATACAGTCAGTCCTGTAAGGGTACATGACCAATGGTGGCCAATAGCTGGTCACATGCAGCGCTGAGCCAATCCTAGCTAGGCAGTAGCTCATCTCTTGAAGCAGTTCAAAACATTGGGCATGTGGTCTGGAGAGTTCACAGATGCCAGAACTGTAACCATGGCAACACATGCGGAGAACTTCCACTCCCAGCCTCCCTAGAGACTGTGAGAAATGAGTTACACTGTCTGTGTCTGTGTCAATCTGAGCTGCATCAGATGTGGAGAGATGTCCTCCAGTAGTCATGGCTTCTGTGTGGGCAAGTGTGTTTACAGCGGGAGTTGGAATGGTTGTAGAGGGAACAGTTTTAGTGGGAGTGGCCGAAGCAAGCGTGGGTAGCGGGAGGGCCATATTGACCCATTTCTGGCCCCTGGTGAAGGCACAGCCATACAGGCAGGATGTGACAATGGCTCCATCCCCACACAGGAACCAGTCCAGGAGTTCATAAAAGGGCGATGTTTGCCTCACACAACTGGAGGCAAAGTTGTTGTCCTGGATCTCCTTGTACCTGCGCCTCAGGTCTTTGGCCCACTGCTGGCACCGGTCCATATCCTGGTTGTAGTCCTGCAGCACCATTTGTGCCGAGATCTCCTGGAACACTGCCTCATTCCTGTAGCACTTCACCAGGGCATACTGGACCTTCTGCTCCCCCCCGCCCCCTTAGTGCAATGAAGACCTTGGTCTCTTTCTCAGTCCAAGGAATGCAGCGTTGGTGGGTGAATCTGTAGGCAGTGAGTACCTGTGATTGAACAGTGGAGGTAGTGGTGCTGTTTGTTGCCTGGCTGTTGGTATTAGTCATGGCCCCGGTGATGGTAATCCTCTGCAAGTCATTCCTGAAAATGCAGCAGCTGGGAAATAGCAAGCATCGGGTACGTACTGCCAACAAGGATGAGCTGGGAAGAGAATGCATGTTTGAAAATGATGCAGTGGGATTTTAAGGTGGACGTTCATATGTGGTAGTAAGAGCGAGAGGGGCAGGAAGCAGTTGCTCCTCAGAATGCTCCAGACTTTTTTATTTATTTATATATTTATTTAGCAAATTTATACCCTGCCCCCTCCTGCAACGCAGCTCGGGGCGGCTTCCAACAATCAATTTTAAAACATTTAAAATTCATTTTAAAATATTAAATATAAAATATACCATATAAAACATAAAACAGGGCTAGAAAAATAATAAATAAATAAATGGGTGGGGGACTAAAATCATCCCTCCCCACCCTCCCTCCCAAAGGCCTGGGCAAACAGCCAGGTCTTACAGTTCCGCCGAAATGTTAAAAGGCTTGGGGCCAGTTTTGCTTCAACTCTTTGGTGCTGGAGGATGTTAACAGGCTGCACGCAGCCTAACTGATGGGACACGGACACATGAACAAACGTTAGCCTGCATTCACCAACATGGCAGCCTCCGCATTCTCTTGGACCCCGCTTTGAGTGGGGCTTCATGTCTGGTGGGTGGTGGCCAGATGGCAGGTGGGGGGAAACATCTAATGAATGGGGGGTGGACACCCACCTGGTGTGGGCTACGGTCTCCGTTGTTAACACCCTCTGCCTTCAGGGGCCGTCAGCCTGTCAGAGGTTGGGGACTGTTTATTGGTGGATGGTAGATTTGAACAGTCACATAAACCATCCACATGGGACACTAGCTGTCAGCATCAGCAGATATGCCAAGAACATGGGCCTTGCAGACTGAACTGCTCACCCATCCAGGTCAGGCCTCGGCCTGGCTGAAGTACATTAGCAGAGGACAGAGTGGGGAATGCTTGCCCAAGGTTGTCGGTCTAGTCCTAAATTCATATACTTGCTTACAGGCTTGTATTCATGTCTCTCCACTTCCACATCCCTGATTTTCTCTGAAACAAAAAATGAGATGAGGATTATTCTGCTTTCCTCCCCTTCCCCACCTCCCCCAGTCCCTATCTTTTCTGCTGGCAAATTAGCACCTTAACTCCAAGTCATTCTTTCTCAGCTTCAGTTCCTTATCTGTTAAATGGGAATAATTGCCTCATGGGGTTGTTGTGAGGTGAACTAGATAAGGATTATGAAGCACTTTGAACACTGAAATCATAATTATTAATTATTAATTTTTATATACTTTTAAAGTTCCATAGGAAAATATGGAAAATGTGTTCCTTTCCCTAGTTTTTATTTAATCACCCTAAAAAGGGATAGAATGAGCTATTAAATTCTAAAGACTGGTGCTTTAAAAGGAAGTTGATCCCCATTTTCTATGACCTTCTGTAAGTCCTCTAGCTATGTCTGAACTAGAACAAAAAAACAGGCCCCTTTCAGGTTTGCATCCATAATGTATGGGGCAGGTTGAGAACCACAGACTGAAATCAGTTCCCCTACCCATACTGCACTCTCCCCATGAACCTAATGGGGTTTGAACTAAACTGAACTCAAGAGAGTTGCTGGAAGTTCTTTGGGACTCAACCCATTGGGTGAGATATGGATTGGACAGTCATTTCCCCACTACTCTTAAAGTTGGAGGGGATGCATCCTCCTTGCCTCCCTCCTATAATTATGCCTACGCTAATAAAAGCTGGATGAGTTTAAAAGATTGAACAGCTTGTTCACAACTGGGGCCACATTCACAGGTACAAAACTAAACCGTTTTATCAGAGCTGAAGCCATTATTAAGGTTTTAGGAACTCACTTTGGCAGGGCCAGTCTTGGGATTTGCAGGGTGTAGGGCAAAGATACAATGTGGGTCTCCTGGTGGCGGTACACCCTCCCTTGTGGCTCCACCCCTTAGGAGGCACCTCTGCAGGCCCGGGAGGTGGTTATGTTTGTGGTCCCGTTGGAAGTGAGTAGGGGTCCTGGACTCTGTCTTGGTGAAAATGGGAGCCACTGTGGGGCCCCTAGAAGTAGAGAAGATAGTGGAGGGTTGCCCCTGGCTGCCCTGTTGTGTAACGCCTGCCAGTCCTGCGCTTTGCTATCATTCACACTACACTCCTAAACCAATTTAGTATCGCCCCCATGGCCTTGCCATTAAAGTGCACAGGACGACACGTATCCCTTCATGCCTTGCCGCATTCCGAGACAAATTCCATGGAGTTCTCAGCAGGAGAGACACTTTGCACTGCAACCTGGAAATGACGCGTGTAGCATATTCACCAACCAAACACAGGAAAAGGTTCACATTACGAGGTACTTCAGTTTAAAAAATGAAGGGGGATTATCTGCTCTTGATTTTTCCCAAGTACGTACTTCACCCCCTACTCTTGAATACTGTTGCTTGACATGTGAACGATACTGAGGTACAAGTGAGTTAAGGACCTATTAAACCAGTTTAGTTGTATTGTGAATGTGGCCTGGATCACTAAAATGAGCTGGCCAAGGTTCTCCACAGGCACTGGAGTGAATAGCCAAGGATTTTTCAGTTTTTCCAAAATACCAGCAGAGCCCTAGGACCCAGACAAATAACCCCACATCTCTCCTTGGAGGAGAGAGAGATAATGAGCTGACTGTGATGTGACAGGTAGGGATAACCCCATCTTGGCAGCAGGAGAAGGGCTGACAGCAGAGGATCATCCTCTGAGAATATTCAGTCTGCTTGAAAGAACAACAACCTCAGAATGCTTTGATCTGTACTGGAGCTCCCTGACTTAAAGCAGGTATCCAGGCTGCAGTGTTACAAGGTTAGCGGTCCTGTTGCCTTATATCCCCTCAGAACACATCCTGCAGGATCCTCTCCCACAAATATAGCAATGGGACAATTACAAAGTCCGTTTTATTACATCCCCCCCCCGCCCCCCCGGAGCATCCTTCAAATAATAAAAATAAAATAATGCAGAGGGTCCCAAAGACCATGATCTGATGATTTTAATAAATCACATGTATAAAACTCCTCGAATCCAACCTCTCTACACCCCCATCTACTCACCCAAAGAAATGCCCCATCCCACACTCACTTCCCTGTCTCTCACATGGGAGTAATTATAAGGGGGATGGGGGAGATGCGTCCCCATAAATTTCCTTCCCCCACAATTCTAGAGAGAGGGGGAAAAGCTTATGAGGGTCAATATTTCCCCAACTTTTAGTCCAAAGGTACTTCCATGCTCACACGGGGGGATGGGGAGTGGGGGGAATGCCATGCTCTCGTGGGATCCCATGCTCACACGGGGATCCAAGTCCCTGCCCCCAACCACAATACAACTAACTGAATCCTCAATACAAACATATTCTTGTAAAACTGCCACCCCATTAATTACACAACTAAACAACCAAGTTGTATTATAACCAAAATGGCCACTAGATGGACAGGATGCTGGGTTAGATGAACCATAGTCTGGCCCAATATGGTACTTCCTATGTTTTGAAACCAATGAATGTATGCAAACACAACTACGGGAGTTTCTGTGAGTTTGTGTGTATGTCACACGATGACTTGTTACATGGATAATGCTGCATTTGAAAGCACCCTTTATGTAAAATGCCTGGAGCTGTTTCCTATGTGACTATATCATAGAAAGTTCCTGATGTCACTGTTCAATCTTAATTTGCCACCTAACAGGTTATTTCTGGGCTTTGAGTGAGCAAGATTTTATCTTCGCTCCCTCTCCCCAACCCCCGTACTGTTCCCTCCCCATCACTCTCTGGCACTGGTGCATTGTACACAGATGTACTGTATATACAGCACTGCACATATTTATCTTGAGAGATTGGGCCTGTGAATATAAAATTAGCACCCTAGCAGGAGGTTACAGGAGTAAACCTGCTTGGAGCTGTTGCAATGGGAAGCAGATGCTCTCTGATTGAGCCCACATGGGAAGGGGAGTGCCTTGCTGCTCTTGGAGCGTGGGCTTGCTCATGAACAGGAAGCGTCACTCCACGTTAGCATCATTCCGGGTCCACAGGATGCAGGGTTATTTCAGAGTTTAAGCGCTATAGCAGTGGCCTCAGTGAAGGGATTGTTCAAACAAGGGGAGAGGATGAGGAGAGGCTGCTGGAAACTGGATTAGGTGCAGGTGGAGATTTTGGGTTTGCATCCAAGGTCAGTTCATGGCGGCAATTTGGGTCCAGATTTGACGGCACCAAAATCTCCTGAGAGGAGTGGAATCAAGAACTTGCGTGATCAGCTGCTCTCAGAAGGTTTCTGTCAGATTGAATCTGGACAATAGGATCCATGCCAGGTCCCAAGCTAGAACCCAAATTATGCAGCAAAGTTTGAACCTGGGGTTTGGAATTGGAGTCTCTTCTCCCGAATTAAATTAGAAGCTCACAGGTGTTCAGAGGATTAGAGAGGCTGAGATTTGGGCCTCTGGTTTTGGCCCATCTGTGTTTCGCTCTAACGTGTGTGTGTGTGTGTGTGTAGGTATATATGCATTCACAACTGCCCTGTGCTGAAATAAAAATTAAATAGCATGTTTTAGTCCCTATACTGGTTATAGAAGACAGAGACTCTCCTTTTGTAGAAGTACTAAGTAGCAGAATCCTGTGCTTGTGTAGCAGAATGAGGTTAGATCAATCCCCATTCCTCACTGCTTCCATGAAATCCCAAATGTCATTAAGTGCCCACAATGTGCAGGGAGTGATCAATGTGAAGGATTAGGTAGACACTTTCTTTTCCATGCAAGTTATACTTTAGTGATGGTAACAGTCCAGGGCTGGAGAAGATGCACTCAACCACTATCATGAGAAGGTTATATCTTTTCATCGTGTTTCCAAAGAGGACTGGGCAGTTCAACATCTCGGGAAGGGCTTGAGTTCCAAGCAGGGTAAAAGCCCAGGACAGAGCTGAAAGGAGTACTCGCAAAAATTGATATACCTGTCAAAATTGGCCTGACCTGGTAACATCGGTACTAATTGGTGGAAATTTTGGTTTTGGATAGAATTGAAATGGCTCCAAAATGGCCGTTTTGGTTTTAAAACCGTAAACCAAAATTATGGTTCATTCTAGGTTCCAGCTTTTGGGGTTTTTTGCATTTATTTTTTCTCCAGTTTGTTCTCATTGATTTCAATGGGAGAAAGTCAACTGAAGACAATAATAATAATAAAAATAATAATTAATTAATTTGTTTATTAAGTCATGACCAAGGGTTGAGAACTAGAAAATAAAACTCAAAAATCCATACATGAAAATTAACACAAAAAAAGCCATTCTGACAAGAAAGGAAGAGCAATCTCAGAAAATTAATATTAAACGTAAAAGACATAAAAGACATACCAAGACATATTGCCCTTTACCAAAAGAAAAATAAATTAAAATATCAAAAAAACATAACAAAATATCACAGAACAAAAGAATTAGCTGGAATCTAAAGTTCACAAAGTAGATAGTGGAGAATCATCAGCAACAGAGTTTGACCCTACGTTTTCAAGGCATCCTTGCTCCTTTTAATCAGAGCGAGGGCCATTTTGGCAAGGTTTCGAATAATGTCAGTATCTTTGGAAGAAGCCAAAAAATTTAATAATTTTTGAGGTGACCAATAGGTCTTATTCTTTAATGCTGAAAACAAAAATTTCTGGCAAAAGCCTTCTGTATGGGGGCTAGAAAATAATAGATGCAGTAAGTCTTCAGTTTGCACAAGAATGCAGCTACACAGTGTGAGGGAGTATAGAAGGCCCTTCCGTCACCCAAACAACACCCTAGAGGGGATAAGATCAAAACGAAGAAGAGTAAGAGCTCTTCTTAGAACAGGATTGTCAAGAACTGACAAATAAAGTTCAGACCCAGGAGCCTTTTTAAAGCACTGAAGACAATGAGAAAAAAACAAGAGAAAAAATAAATTTAAAAACAACAATGAAAAAACCAAAATGAGATTCAAAAATCATGAAGAACCAAAACCGAAAAAACCCCGAAACAGAAATTCCACCCAGAGTCAAAATTCCATCCTACTAATTAGTTGATCCAATTAGTGCCCTACAGGCTACCTGGTTATACTGATTTTCCAATTTACGGTACCGATTTTCTGACTTCTGATACCATTTTTGGACTTATCATCCTGATTTACCAATTGGTAAATTGGTAACTCGGTAATACCTGATATTTTGGAGTAATTGGGTGCCCAAGCAGCACTTGGGCAGCCTGTCGGGCACCCCTTATAGTACTCAAAATTGCAGTTGTTACCTGTAGGTGGCAAACCAGCTCCCTGTTTCAGCTCCAGTCTGGGGCAATCTTATTGACTGTGCGTCAGCATACAAGGATGATCCCATAAAAACAGAGAGCATCAGCGTTTGCAGAAATTGAAGGGAATTGTTTCTACCTGCTGGTATTTCTACCTACCTAGATAATGCTATGGCCTTCATCTCTGTCAGCTCTGACTAAAGGTTTGATTAACAGAATTCACTGCTGCAAGGTATTACTGGGGTTGTGAGATAACAAAGGTCCAAAGGAAAATTAGGCTGCTATATTGACTAGAAAAGCATCAATAACTGCAAACTGGAATTAGGGTAATGACAGTAATTTGTCCTCACAGTCCAGGACCCTTAAGGTGTTATATTTTTAAATCTACAGAAAAGTTCTCATTTCCTGTTAAATTCATTCTCATCCCTCACCCTCAACCAAACGCCACCACACCAAGCCCCAATCACATGCTGCAGGTCTAGGTTGGAGGGGATAGATGGTGGGGATAGATGGTACATACATGTATGTATGTATGTATTCAAATTTATACTCCACCCTTCCCATAAGACCGAGAACAGCTTACAACATATAAAACATATCAAAATCCCTTTTAAAGACCCCACTCCAACACACTAAATCATCCCACCCAACCCCTATCCCTGCCTATCAAACACCTGGCCAAACAAAAAGGTCTTACATCACTTCCAAAAGATGAGCAGGCTCGGGTTTAGATAATCTTCAAGGGAAGGGACATCCATAGTTGTGGAGCAGCCACTGAGAATGCCTCTCTACGTGCCCTTGTTGTGGAAACTTCATGGCCAGATGGTACCTGCAAGAGGGTGCTCCTGGCTGACCTCCAAGGCGACAATGGGACATGAGGGACAAGGTGGTCTTTCAGATATTTGGGGCCCAATCCATATCAGACATAGACTTCCCATGGATTTATCGATGTAAACACACTGAACACAGGGATGTGTCACACATCTGACTGGGTGATGGGTCATGGGGACGCTTTCAGACTGGAGTCCCTTGGGCCCATGCCATCAGATGTCTCTGCCCGATCTCAGAAGGTTTTCCTATCTACAAGGCCCCATGTCCTATGTATATTTAATCAGGTTTCAAAGATCCGAGACTGGTGACCCCAAGATGGGCCTCTTTCCTACTTAGAAGCGTATATGGAATATGCAGGATTGGTGTCTGAAACAGCTTTTCTTTCCTGCCCTTTTACAATGTCCAAGGAGTCAAAAGGCCCCGACTGAACTGCCTTGTAACTCGAGAGCGATTTCTTGATAAGATCTATTTAAACTGGGTAAGTTTCCAGAGGTCAGGTCATTTTAGGGGCTCGTTGGCGGCTTTGTACACAGAAAACACTAGCAACGGAAGGACAATGCCATCTGGGAGAATAAAGACCTTCACCGGTGTTGAGATTCCTTTCCATTTTCCACCCTTCTCTGGTGCGAGGTGTGGGCTGAGGGCTCAGGTTTTCCTCGTAGTCTGTCCCCCCACCCCTCCATTTTCACAGTCAGTCTGTCCGCCGTAGAACTTTGTAATAAGGATGAACATTTCTGCTTCTTCTCAAGATGTTTTTCCACCCACCCCCGTCGGCCCATTTGGGAATTGTCAGTTCTGAGATAACAAGGAGGATGGATTGTTAGTACAGGATGTTGTATGAAGCCCTGCTGCTATTTGCAGGCGATTTTAATAAGTAATAATAAGGAGAGAGAACTCCAAAGGAAGTAACCTGGTACAGCAGACAAGTCAGATTTATCAAGGCAGAGAGGAAATACTCCACAGAAATGAATCTGGCATGAGTTCCTGCACACCAATCCCACGCTCCTGTCTGCCACCACAGGCTGCTCTTATCTGAAACAGTCCAGTGTTTAAAATAGACTGGAAAATAAATAGCTTTTCAGCTTGACTGATCCTCCAGAGTCTGCAATCCATCCCAGCAGCATTTACGGTTTTCCCTGGAGTGTTTCCGACATGTTTTTCAAGGCCTTCCAACTCTCTTCTTCTCCATCTGTGACATTAACGGACCTTCAGGGATCCTTAAAGCACGGTTTATGTGAATGTATTTTTAACAGAGAGGGAGAAAGAGAGAGAGAGAGAGAAGTTCCCAGCCCACATCTCGTCTTGTGTAGACAGCGAGTCATTCTGCAAGGCGTACTCCAAACAGAAATCGATCAAACACCAAGCTTAAGTGTTGCCCTGCTAGCTGTGAAGTTGTTTAATGTTCATTGTTCACAGCTGTGTCATCCTAATAGAGTATTTTATTGTTTTTCCAATTGTACTTAAACCAGTCATTCATTATTCTGCGCAGCTCACGCTTAAATGGTGACACAAGACCAAATGCTTGGTAAAAGTTTCCAACTTCTTTACCAGGACTAGGGCTGGCTCCCAGCCATCACAAAGCAGCCCGGACATTTCATCCTGGGCTGCGCTAGACCCCAAGGATCCATCTGTTTGTGTTAGTGTTAAGTGGTAAAAGGGAGCTCAGTCCCCTGGCTCTCTGAGGAGTAGTTGCCCCTGAACAGGTTTAACGCTCACTAATGCTAATGGGCTTTGCACTGCCATTCATCCTGGGCCTGGACTGCTACAGCTGGAACTGAGGAGGGTCAGACTCCAAACAGGTGCCCACACCCCACACTGTTGCTGCACTGAACGGAGAATTCAGCACCGGTTGTAGCTTCCTGGGTAATAGAGAGCCCATTATTGGATCTGGCTATTGGCTCCTGGGGATCTGCAAGTCAGCTTCAAGTGTCCTTGGATAGCAAAGAAACTAGTATTGGAGATACAGAAGGAACTCATCGCAGCTGCTCGAGAGGAAGGCTGGCCTATTGGTTAAGGCAGTGGTTCTCAACTTGTATGAGAGTGGGGCATGAGAAGGAGATCAGCTGGCAAATGCCTAGCTCCACTCTGATTGAGCTTGGAGGAATTTGCAAAATTATGGGCTACAAAGGGGGATAAAAGAATCAGAGAACAAGAGTGGGGGAGCAAGGTGTATGTATGGGTGGGTGCTGCAGAGAAGGGAGGCATTTGAGAGAGAGTTTGAGAACCACTGGCATAAGGTATTGTCAGGGACCCAGCAGGCACAGGAGCTAGGACTGGGTCAGAGATGGTACCCGGCTCAGGAACACATGCCATGTGCACTTGACTCTCCAAGTAGTCAGAGCCGAGCCAACACAATCTGGAACATGATGGGGCTGGGAAACCAGGATCTAGGCAGGAACGGGAGGCACGAATCCAAGCAGGATGAGGTAGTGAAGAGCAGGAAACAAATTCCAGCCAACAAGCTGGGTGCCCACCACGTTTCACACACAATGTCCGGTTTCCTTGTCATAGGGGCTTCTGAGTGGTGGTGGCTTTTGGCTTTTTAACACATGTGCACAGCAGACAGTCAAGTAAACAAACAAACAAACAAACAAAGTTTATTTTCTCACCTCTCCCAAGTAGGGCAATTGCTTCCAATTCAGGAACATGCAACTGTTCTTACAATTCAAAGCTAAAAAACAACCCTGCAAACAGACTAGCCAGGCTACCTCATTTCACACATGCCCTGCTCTGCCTCAGCCCCTACGGAGAAGGCTCTCTTATGCAGGAGGCTCTGCATTCATTGGTCCTCATCAGCATATCATCTGAAAGGGAAGGCACTTAAGTCTCAGTCTCTTTGCTATCAGGTGATGTCTCCTGCCCAAGCAAGGAAGGAAAGAGAAGTGAACAATGGGCATTTTTACACACACGCCAAAGTTTTTTTTCAATCTTCTGGGTTTACAAGTCCACAAGTAAGTTCCAGATTCATTTTTCACACAAACACTGCCCTGAGGCAGCCTAAAGTAGCCGCAGCTGTAGATGTGACAGGTTGCCATGGAAACCAAGTGACCACAGCTGCCTGGAGCAAAGCAGTTTACCAGGAGAACATTTTACACACAAAAGTTCTTGGAGAAGTTCTACGCAGAAGTTAAAAGATCCAGCTGTTTAAGATCTGGGTGAGTGACTTAGGCTGCTTTTAGACAAGAGGCGCGCGATTGCGCATCGTGATTGCACATAATTAGAAACGGCCGCATGTATTAATTACACGAGACGAAAGCGGGGTATTATGCGCATATTATGGCGGTTGCGCATTTTTGAAGTCCGCAAATTAAATACCTCGAACAGAAAGTTCAGGATGTAACAGCAAACATCCAGGAGAAATGTGTGTGTAAAAACACTCATTGAAAGGTAACAAACATAAAGGTAACTTACACATTAGACACAGCACAGACACTAGGGTTGCCACCTAGGTATATTTTTCTAGGCATCTTATGAAACATACATGTTGCAGGGCCTGCATTGGCACCTATGACACCAATTCAGACCCTGAAACATGTATATTTCATACATAGCCTCCCCCCTGAGTCCTGAATCGACCCCTGAGGTCATCGGGGGGTGATTTCCTCGAGGTCCCCCGAGTCTGCCGGGGGGCCACGATGGGGAGGGCCTTCTCAGTGGCTGCTCCATGGCTGTGGAACTTCCTGCCATTGGAGGCCCGTTTGGCCCAGGATCTTCCCTCTTTTCGACGTTGTTGTAAAACGTGGGGCTGTTCTGCCTGGCCATTGACGGGGAGGCTGGGTAGGGTGGGGGGAATGGGTTAGGGTGGTGGGGTGGTTACGGATATGTTCATTCCTCCTTGTTTTGAGTGTTTTCAGTGTTTTTATTGTTGATTGTAAGTCGCCCAGAGTTGCTGTGGCAGGATAGAAATTTTTAAAAATAAAATAAATTAATAAATAAATAAACCCATTCGTATCCCATTCACTCACACCCTCTCTCTAGACATAACTCTCAGAATAGATGTGCTGGGGTGAGGGAGGGAAAGAGAAAGAGAAAACAAAGCCAAAGGGATAAAAAGCAAAAGGGGAAAGAGGGGGCCACATCCCTGTTAGAGCCTTATATGGCCAAGGGCAGCCAATGAGAAATTAGGGAGGAGGAGCATGTGAGGTGCCACCAGGGCTACCCCTGAGAGGTCTAGGCTTTTCTAGGTGAACTGGTGGCACCTCAGACCTGGGTAGCCATGTGATCCAGGCCACAGCCGCAATCCCCTATGGCCCCAGGTCAGACCCTTGCTCTGCTGCTGTATCCTTAGTAGGGCAGAAACGAGAATGATTCTTGCAAGATTCGAGAACCATTAGCGAGATCTCGCCGGAATCTCGCTAACAGTTTGAGATTCTTATGAGAATCTAGCTTAACCCCCTCCCCCCCCCACACACGCAACTGCGCATGCGCAAATGGCCACTGGATCATTCTGCGCATGTGCAGCCTTTTCCAAAAGGGGCAGCTGTTCTGTCCATGCGCAAAATAGCCACTATGCATGCGCCTAACAGCTGCCCTTTTCCAAAATGGCAGTGATGCTGCCGGCACCATTTTGGAAAAGGGCTGCGCACGAGCAAAATGGTCCCAGTGGCCATTTTGCGCATGCGTACTTCTTTTTTGTTTGTTTTTTAAGTCGAGAAAAAAGACCTTGACAAGAAATTGTCAAGACTGAGGCTTTTCTCAATACTTGTCAAGAAGCTTGATTCGCGTTGAGAATGGCGGGGGGCGGGGGGGGGGAGGGGACGAGACTGGGTTTCAGTCCTAATCTTTAAAGGTGCTTCCTTAGAACCCCTTGGTTCATTTCCTTGCTTTATAAACCATGTCCTGTGTGATGTTCCCCATGGTTAAAATGGGGGAAATAGCCCTTCCTTCCCCTGCAGGGCACATTCAGGATAAATACCTTTGAGATGCCAAGCTGCTTGGATCCCACAGTAATGGGGACCAGAGATAGATGCAGAAAAACACCTCTCTGCACATGGGGTCTGGATGCTATAACTACCCTCCCCTCTTGTTCTCTTTCTAATTCTAGCTGCCTTCATCAGAAATTGCCTCTCATCTGAGCTGCAGTCGGCAGGTTGGTGGAATCATTTGTTAAAAGACCAGATTTGTCATTATTTCAGCAGCAAGTCTCTCTTTGTCCCTCTATTGTCCTGGCAGCATGTCCCAAAATGACTGCTTTTCATGCTCTCAGTGTCACTCAGCCACTTCCTTCAAGGGTCACAGCCAACGTAAAGGTGACTTTTGAGTGAATAATAACCCTTTGCTTGCTGCATCTCACGAATGACCAACATGGCCTTTTCTCTGAAGCTGTCATTTTACTTTCTATTTATGATCATTTCAGTTACATCTGTTGATCCCGATCAGCACAGCTCCTGTGCCCCAAACCTTGAATTTGAAGTGTCCTGTTCAGTGACTCAGGTAGGTTCAGGTTGGCATGGGTCCGGGTGCAGAAGAGGGAAGGTAACCCCTCCAGTCACCTTCCCAGCAGAAGGACATGCAGCTGCACCCAGGAGTGTGGGTCCACAAGGCTTGTAGGATCCAGTGCAGCTGCACCCTCTGTTCCTGAGATAGGTACGTCCTTGGTCCAGCTACGGTGTCGGCCTCCTGCCCTTTCCCCCGCAGCTGGGGAAATCAGATGGACTAGTCAGTTAGGGGGTTTTCATATGGACAGTTAGTCTGCAGCACTAACTGAATCTAGTGCGGACTAGTTTGTCCATCTGAACGCTGTCAATGGCGCTTCTTAGTGTGGACTAAGATATAAGTATGGTTCTTATAAAACCCCAACCACTTGGTTTTATAAGAACCGTACTTAAAGTGGTCCACACTAATGTCTTGTTTGGTAGGTTACAATTATTTTCTGAGTCATTAGTCCACACTACATTGTCCGTCTAAAAGGCATTGCTATGTTAGTGCAGACTAGCCAACACCGTACTTATTTCAAACTAGTGTGCAATGCATTACTTTGGTCATCTGAAAACGCCCCTAGTCTCAGATTAGTTTCAAGTCAATTTCACTTTCAGGCTCTCCTCACTAGCCCCAAACTGCAATGCCCATCTTGACACCGCAGCGGCTGCCATCCTCCCAGGCTCTGCCAATACGAATGCTTTGAGGATCTCATTCAATAAAGGGAATGTTTATTTAGTAAAACACAAACCCTCTTCTCACTAGCATTTTTTTGTTTTAAAAAAAATAACCATAGCAACATTTTGGGGGGGTTTATAGGTAACTAGCTTTTCCCAACCTAAATCTGACCTGGCAGTGACCCTTTTATCTGGGCCTGCTAGTGGCTGTAGAGGCAATCCATCTCTCCTGGCATGTTTCTTTGTATCCTTAAAGGGTCCTGATGAAAAAGAGGGGTCTGCAGTCTTTTCAAAACTGCCTTACTCTGACAGCAGCAGCCTGCCAGGAAGGAATGGCATGTGAGACAATATTTTTTGTGGCTCTACATGTCATCTATGAGTGTACCTGGACCACTGCAGGACCCCAAACCGAACCCAGACTTGTTCTCACAATCATTTACTCTGAAATAATAATCCCTTAACTCACTTTAACCTTGCTTGTATTCACACAATCATTGGGGGTAATGTGAGGCAAAAGGTCAGAGCTCCTGAAAAAAACAGACAGTAAAGTAAGGTGGCTCCCCCATGAGTAACTGTCTAGTTTAATCAGCATATTCCACCTGGCAACCTCTTCCAGAATGTACAACCAATTTCACTGAAAGGGAGCCTCCTTATTCCATGTCTGTGTGAGAGCGAACAAAGTGAGGCGGTTATTCCAGTCAGGCCACTTTCCCACGAGCTTCTTTCGTGCCGAGGAAGCAGGTGCTATTCAAATCTAGAGCAGCTCCTGTCTCATGGGAAAGTGGGAATTGCGGCTCTCTTGCCAGCAGGCTCATGCAATGGACAGGGTAGTGAAATCCTATCCTGCAGCGTGAGTCCGACCACGAGACAGGAGCTGCGCTAGATCTGAATACCACATGCTCCCACGGTGCTAAAGAAGCTCGTGGGGAAGCGGCCTAATTATCAAGGGTAACAAACTGAAGGGAAGCCTGATCATGTGAACGCAACCTTAGAGATACAAGAGATTTTTGCAAAATGTTATAATAAATAATAATAATCTTTATATAGCACCCCCCTGTTATGGCACTCAGAGCACCTTACATAGAACAACCTGCTGATCCTCACAACAACCCTGTGTGGTAGGTTAGGCTGACAGAACAATGTGACCTGCACAAGGTCACCCAGTGAGCTTCTGGCCAAGTTGAGACTAGAACCGGCATTATTCCCTGCCTCCCCATTTAAGTACTGCACATTTAACCATTACACCACACTATGGGTGAGTTCAGACATTACGCCACCACGGTCAACCACGGTAAATCCCCCTATGGGGACCGTGATGGCGTAACGTCTGTTGGGCCGAAAAGTGATTCCTGCCAGATGTTCACCCCCGGTGGGAATCGCTTTGACCACGCTTTCGGAGCTCCGGCCGGCCGGACCTCCGAAAGTGTGGTCAAAGCAATTCCCACCGGGGGTGAACACCCGGTGGGAATAATTTTTTGGCCCAACAGACGTGACGTTACCACGGTCAACCACAGCGGGATTCACCGTGGTTGACCGTGGTAACGTCACGTCTGCTCCCGGACCATGGCCACGCTTGCCGCCAATTCCAGGCCGTGGTCAATATGCCGGGGGCGGGCGCTGCGGCTGCATTGGCCGCTGCACCCGCCCGTCTCCCAGAGGGCAGGCGGCCTTGGGAGCATGGGGGGGCAGGGCTGTGCGGCCGCACGTTGTGCCGCGCAGCCCCGCCCCCTCCCCTGATTCCCCTCCGGAATCGACCAGCACGTCTGTTGACAGGCCATTTTGATTCTGGAGGGGAATCAAATGGTGATTCCGTGCCGGGACCATTGGGTGCCCCGACACGTCTGAAATCGCCCTATGGCCCTTTTCACACATTAGTACCAACTTCAAGGCTGCATAGAATTGGGGTTGGGGGATAATTAAGGGATGCGCTCAGGAAGGGGAGGGTCCAGATCATGGATCTATGCAAAGGATTCATTTCCTATCCTTGTGTGCATGCCCTCATCTCTGCTCCCTTAACCTGAGCTCCATCGTTCAGTGTTTATGGTTAAGAACTGGATCAAAGGGCCAGATACAGGAACTGGACAGGAGGTCAGAAAAAAAATCTAGCTGCAGGTCCATTTAGCCTTCAGTCCTGAGGTTCCCCATCCCAGTTTCAAAGACACCCGGAGAATAAAAAGGTCATGAGATGTTTTTTGACACCCCTGTTCCCCGAGTTCTGCTGCAGTTGTTGCATCGTGGATGAGTGACAAGACAAGATAGAAGAGAGTTTGCTCATCAGTAGAAACACAATGGGTTCCTCTGCCGAGCTTAGGTCTTCACTTTGGTCTCTCTGTTCCCGAGTTGGGAGGAGCTTTTTTTTAAAAGCTTAGAGTGAGGCTGATGACAACATGTTTTGGGAGAGGAGTAGAATGGGAAATCCAAATTCTGCCATGGACAGATAAACTTGCCCACGGGCTAGATTTGGCCGCCTTTCTTCAGAATCCCAGTGTGCTGCATAAGTGCATGATTAATAGCCCTGGAGAATGAAGGCCTCTATTTGTCCAGAGAACAAGTGCTGCACAGATGAACTCAAAAGACCCTTTTCTTCCAAAATACCCGACTGCTTCAGGGAGGCCACTTCCAGGGGGGAGATGCATGTTTTCAGTTTCTGTGGCCCATTCAAACCTTCACTAGGTGAAAACAGACATGACGCTAACCACCCTTTAACCACCCTTGGTGGTTATTTATGCATGTTTCAGGGCTGTATTGGTGCCCAATGCAGCCCTGAAACATGCATAAATGACCACCAAGGGTGGTTAAAGGGTGGTTAGCGTCATGTCTGTTTTCACCCACTGGAACTTCCCAAAAGGTACTGGTTATGGTTGCAGATTTTGTGACATTAATCCTTGCTAAATTCCATGCCCAACAGACCTCCGATTGGCAATCTGTTCTCATGGAGGGGTGGGAACGGGCAAAGAGGACATGTTCTCCCCTGAGTTTGAGATGCAGGTGACAATCTCCCCCTCTAATTTTGGCCCCCTGAAGTCCCTGAAGCAGCAGCATGTCCACCACTGCATAGGCCACACAAGGTCGAAATGCTGGAATTATG
The DNA here is from genome assembly GCA_003113815.1 of Sphenodon punctatus. Classification (NCBI taxonomy): domain Eukaryota; kingdom Metazoa; phylum Chordata; class Lepidosauria; order Sphenodontia; family Sphenodontidae; genus Sphenodon; species Sphenodon punctatus. The sequence goes on from QEPC01013938.1 coordinate 2,042,400, forward strand.
TCACTCCCCACTCTGTTGACATTTGAATTTCTCAGCAGTGGGATGAGTGGGTGGAGTAGCCACCATTTTGGTAGTCCAAGGTGGGGCTTTGTGGGATTGGGAGACAGTACTGTCTGATTATCTCCCCACTTGGAACTGTTGTTACTTCACTGCCCATTGTATTTTCACCCCTATGAGGTAGCCAGCTAGCTGCTATTATCCTCATGTTGCAAATGGTAAACCGAGACACAGAATGACTTGCCCAAAGTCATATAGGAAGTGTTTGCGAGAGCAAAGAACTGAGACTGTGTCTCCCGAGTCCCTGGAGCACACTCCAAGGGCTCTTGTACCACACAGCCATTTCTACACACCATCTGCTTGCCATTTTACTCATGCTGCTTCCCAGGCCTTTCACCTAAGCCGGCACCCAGCCAAGGGGTGGCCAAAGCTCCGATCTCGAGAGCTGTATACCAAAATCTTCATATGCCCGAGAGCCACAAGACATGCACGAACATGTGTGCACACCTGCACCTCTGGCCCTGGCTGCTGAGATTCTGAAGATTCCTCTGCTGAAACTCAGGTGTAATGAAGCAAGGACCGTGAACTGGCAGTGGGGCACAAAAAGGGTGTGGTTGCATTCTCTTGGCTCCCGCTTAGCTCCACCCCTTCGGAGCATTGTGATGCCATGATGCTTGGGAAAGGGGTGGAGCAAAGTGATTTCCCCACCCCCTGCCTTTTCCTGAAGGTAATTCTGCCAGTGCCCTATGGGACCCTTAAAACAAAGCAGAGGCAAGGACCAGCCCTGGCCAAGAACTGCACATACCTCTGACACATTTAGACAGGCACATCCCTACACCCCCTACCCAGCTGACACAGAACCCTGGCCTGTACAGTGTACGTACAGCCTGACCAGTCCTTAACATCTGATGGTGTCAGCTTTCATTCCCTTTCAAACTGGGATGGACTGAAATCATTGACCTGGAGATGAAACACCCTAAATCCCATTAACAGACCTCCCAGCCAAGCCGGTGTCTCAGACCCAGCGTAATTTACCGTTAGCTAGTGCTTGCTTACTATACATTGTCAGCCCTATTAATAATATTCAGGAGAATCCTCAAAGGATCAGCTGCATGCTGTTTGTGAATGACAGCTGATTAAAGTCCGTTGCCTTTCAGTATTCACTTTGGAAATGGACACTTGTATCATGCAGGGAGTGCTCTCCTGTGCAGTTTGAGTCCACGAGCCCCATCAGACTAGCTGCGGTAGTTAAAAGGAACAACATTAAAGAAAAAGCCCTTAAAAAAACCAAAGTGAACGGACTGTAATTTATTTACTCCCCACAATGAATCCTGCTTGCAAATCATCCTGTACAAAAATAACTCCTTTCTCCAACTTCTGATCTCTGATATTCCTGTATTTCCTTGGGGAAAATGTAAATCTATGAACTTATTACTAATGTTTCCTGTCCCTGACAGTGGAGCCAGTTGATATTTTACTTGAGAAGCCAAAGGAAAAGGGAGGGGGGGGGAAGAGCGAGCATTTGCTTAATGACTACAGACTGTTTCCAATCTTAGTTTCACTTTTCAGATGGAGAGTTTCCATTTTATGACGGGGAGAGAGAGATTTTTTAAATAAAACATGATTTAACTTTAGCCAAACTTCCTCCCAGTGTTTATGCTGTTGGCTTGGAGTTAGATCCATTTAAAACTGGCTCCTTTTGAAGCAGCCCCCTCTCATCACCACGCACCAGCACAATGGCTTGCAAATTGCCTCTTACACTTTTAAATTGTAGTTCTCTTGGCCTCTGTCCATCTCACTTTCCTTACCCCACACCTCCCCCCCCAGCCTCAAGTCATAGGCTATGACTTGAGGCTGGGGGGCGGGGGAAGGCATTTTACCGGGTCGATTTTTCAATCCGGTCAAATCGTGGCCGGAAAAGCATGCGCGTCCCCCTTCTGGGCGCGTGATTGCCGGGAGTGTATCGTCTGATCCCGACTCCCGGCATTTTTTCACAACAAGCGCGAGCTTGGCCGCGAGCATCTAAAAATGGCCTGAGATAGGCCCTTTTT
>QEPC01013938.1:2044560-2071309 GCA_003113815.1 Sphenodon punctatus
TTGTTTTTTAGCCCTGTTTTATTGTTGCATTTTATATTTATGTTTTAACTGTTCTTAACTGTTTTTATCATTGTTGTTAGCCGCCCCGAGCTGCATTGCAGGAGGGGGCGGGATACAAATCTATAAAATAAATAAATAAAATAAATAAACACCTATCACCATCCAACAAAATGCACCCCACCCACCGCCCACGGTGATCACACAGACGCCTCCACCCACCTCCACCCAGTGAAACTGGGTGGAAGCATTACGTGTGAAAGGGGCCCATGTTGCAGGGCTGCAGTGTTGCCGTGTGGGTGCCCTGTAACATGTATAATAAAATGTAACATCCATTTTATCGGTATTGGCGTGTCTGTGTAAAAATGGTCATAGTCACTCTGTGGTGAATGTCCATCAGATTCTAGTCTCAGTCAACACAGGGATTAACTGCGATATTGCAAAAGAGAGGCAGAATGAATCAAGGTGGGCCAGATTCTGACATGCTGATTTGTTACTCCATCGACCTCAGTGGGATCACCACCTGCACCTGCCAACAGTCACTACTTAGGAGGGACCGTCCTTCTTCGGGTGCTGAATCCCACTGTCCCTCTTTCAGGGGGTCAAGGTTCCTCTTTCAGGAAAGTGACAAGCCTCAGGCACCTCATTCCTGGTTGCCTCCCAGGAAAAACACTTGAGAGGACCACGAGGAGAAGATGGAATGACAAGAAACTAAGTGGAATGATAAGATGAGGAGCTTCTGTCCCTCTTTGTGCACTTAACGTAGGGAGGTCTGTGTTCATGCATGTAAGTTCATGGGGATGGAGATTATTCACTGAGGAGTAGAGCTTATTGACCAAGGGGTAGGGGTGTCCCTCTTTGGTCACTGGAAATGTTGGATTATATTCAGTATGATATGCATGGAAGAGGGAGCTACAAAATCTATTGCATCTCTTGGAATGGTGCAGATGGATAGGATGGCTCAGATAGTGTCATTCCTTATAAACATTAGATTTGATCCACAGCTCTCTGCTATCCCCCCCCCTCCCCCCCAATGTTGTGGCTGTGTCCCTTATCCCTAACCCTCATGGCTTTTGAATAGAACTGAAATGAACATGTGCAGGGAATACCATATCCAACAAATTTGCCTATTTTGATCCGGGTCCAACGGAGCAGATAGGAACCACTATTCCTTTCCATTTCGTCAGATATCCTGTTTGGAGATTCTGGTTTGGCTATTTCATTGAGTTTGGTTATTCCAGTTCCTTTGTTTCAGCACTACTGCACAACTGCAATCGCCAAAATGAAATAACTGGAATAAACGGCCAACCTGAATAGCTGAATATCAAAATAAGCAAAGTAACAGAACTGGAATACCTGAATAAGCAGATATAGAAATCCTTTGTTCTGGCTGTGAATGATACTCAGAGGGCTATCCAAAAATGTGACCAATATTCATGATCAAATCTGCTATTTGTTTTAACTCTGCATTTTATTTATTTATTTATTTATTTATTTTTAAAACTTGCTATCCCACCCATCCTGCCACAGACTCTGGGCGGCTTACAGTAAAACAAAATAAAACAACATTTGAACCTTCCTGCAATATCCTCATTCTTCCCCCACCCCTTCAGCTTTATGAATAATCAACACGTTACATTCAGTGTCCTTCCTGCTCCCCTTTCCCACCCAACAAGCAATGGGGCCTAACGCATAAGTCCCCATGGATGAAACCCAGCAGAGGGTGGGAGAGAGGGAGCTGGAGGTGCCATGAATGCCCAGAGCGGCTTGTGCTGCCTGGTAGGGATGGGATACAGTGGGAGGCTTTAGTCCTGGAAGAGCCCATCACCATTTTTGTAGGAGATGCAGCATGCATCCCAGTGCTTAAAGCTGCACCTCCTATGCAAGATGCATCTCTCTCCCAGTACTTCCAGACAGAGCTAGATGGGAGCACTGGGTGTTGCCCTCTCTTTGCCTGACCAGGCCACTTGTGGGATATGTAGCCCTCTGTGAATTTCTTGGAGTCATTCAAGTTTGTTCTCAAGGAGCAAGGACAGTGGATTCTGCAGCTGGAGTTTACCAGGGCAGAAGATTCCCTGAGTGAGCAGGCCTGCTGGGTCCTGGTAAGAGAGAGCAACAGTCTGACGCCAGCATGGTTCCTAGTCTCCAGTGGTGGCAATTCAATCACTGCCCCAGCTGACGCCAAATCCAATGAATGAAGGCACTTTAACAGGGACTAAATTGAGTTCCACACCCATGGGGCATTGCTGGCCGCCTCCATGTCACTGTTTGTGCCAGAGAAAGATCCCTGTGAAAACCATAATGTTTAACATCCCCTCTGATTATCTTGCTGGCATCCGTGGGCTTCTGTGGGGACCGGAGCCAGGCCTCAGTCACTTCATCCCTCCTCCTCACTCTCAGGACTTCAGAGCTTAAGAGCATTTTTGAAATGAAGCCTGATCCAGGCTTTAGGAAAAAAGGATCACTCCGACATGCTGAGCTGGGCTCTGTTCTTTGCCACTGGAGAGATGACGAGACAGCCAGCTCCTTTCCTGCCACTGGAAAAGCTGCAAGGCTTCAGCGAGGAACCTTCCATCCATTTGTAAAAGCTGTTAAAGCAACATTAGTCTAAACGCCCTTTCTCATTTGACAGGCTGATAATAGCACAGTGCGTGAAGCAGGCTGGATGAGAAGGCACTCAGGTTTCTCTTTGCTGCAGAAATGGTTTGTCTCAAGAGCCCCCGCTCAGGGTTCTTGGCACAGTAAATGTCACCATTTTTCATCGGAACTCCATGTTGACAGAAAACAGCCCCGCTGAGCCTCAGTGACAGGCACTTGAGTGCTAAGTTCTGGGAGGCTGCAGTGAGCACCAAAGGCAAGAGAAAGCAGCACAGGAGTGGGAAACTGGGGTTGCCCTGCAGGCAGGCAGAGAATGGAGATCAGGCACCGAAGAGGGCCAAAGGCAGAGCCAGCAAAGGGGCAAGAAAACAAAGACAGCAGTGCACTCCCTGTGCGACGGTGACCTCGTTTTGAGATTTAAATATAATCCCATGACTCTTGACAGCAACAAAGCTATGCTAATTAAACTGCATATCATTAGTGATTGCAACCCCACCTGCACATGGTCTGATCCCATTAGGGGCTCTGTCCCACAGTTTGGGAAGATGGAACCTTTGACGTACATGAAACCTCTGCCTCCTCTATTATGGTAGGCTGTCCCTTTAAGGGAACCAGGAAATGCTCCTGGATCTTCTTGAGACTGGCTGCAGCCGGTTGGGCCTGGGGGGCAGTATGGGGTTTTGGCAGTTCAGTGTCTGTTAAAATGGAGCCTTGTGGAGCCTGTGTTCAGAGTCTCTAGTGATCCTCATTACATGGTGTCGAAGTTAACCTGAGTCTCTGGTCCGGTATAAGGCAAGGCACCTGCCTAGCGGGTCTCGGTATAATAGGAAAAGTTTTCCACTTTCAGGAAAGGGACAGGATGAAGAAGAGCTTTTGCAACATCATATGCTGTGACACAACAATGGTGCTATATTTGATTGGGAAGCGATGATGAATAGGCACGAGAGGCTAACGATCATCTCCTTGGGGATCCTTCCAGAGGCCAGCCAACCAACCACCTTTTATGTGAAGCACTAGTCTCCTCTCTACCCATGACAGTAACAGTGGGAGTCTCCCATTGAAAGTGGAAAGGCAGGAGAGGCTAGTGCAACAGCAGATGAGCAGTTAGCCCCCCTCTCTTCCTCCCACAGTTGCAAGACCTACAGTTCCACTGCGGTGAGCGCCACCCTATCCGTGCTCCTGTTCCCAAATCCTGACTGGGGAGGACTCACTTATCATATCCCTATATAGGATGAACTTCCCCCATGAGGCCATCCCTACTTATCCCCAGGGCAATAAAAGTAAGGAATTCATAGATCTGCCTACATTGAAATATGGCCATTTATGCAACGTGCTTGTAATGCAGGGGTTGAACATCTAAATTTGCATAAACAGCTTTATGCAAATGTTTTTAAATCTGTAGTGTTCCTAATTTAGGCCCAGCCACCTTAGTGGCAATATCCACTCCTGAGTTCTGGCCAAGAATTTGGAACAACCCAGGTTGCCTAGAAAAACTCCAGGCCAGGTTTTGGGACAGGATTTGCGGAGTCCCAAGAATTGCTAGAACATGCTCAGTACAGCTCAGACCTGCCTCACAACTTGCTTTGAGAGAAGCAGTTTCTGGTCACCTGATTGGCTGAATGATTTGGGTGTGGCCCAATCAAAGTTTGGTTAAACTTCCTTCTTTGCTTATTTGCTTATGTGACTTTTCAGGTTCCAAATGGGAATGCGATCCTCAGTTCAACCATAAGGGACGCGGGCTGATTGGCTGGACCAAAGCAGGAAGCACCAGAAGCCTTCCCAGAGAGGCTGCTGGTTGGAATGGCAACAGGGTTTGGGATAATTGGGAAACCAGGGTTTTTGAGAACTAAACCCAATCTTAGGAGATCCTTGGCCCTTCCCTGGAATGGCTCCCAGCTTCCATCATAGGCTGGCCAGATTGGCAATTTTTAGAAGACACATGAGAAATACAGGTTGCAGGGCTGCATTGGCTCTATGCATCCCTGCAACCTGTATTTCTCATGTGCCCTCTAAAATTTGCATATCTGGCCACCCAATTTCATTCTCCCATAATCTTTTACCTGAATCTCTCCTTTGACAGAGTTATGATCTTGGAGGCTGGAGGTGACGCTCCCCATCACTTGAAATAAAAAGACCCCATATAAAGGTGCATGTGTGAGAACCACCGGTGTGTCGACAAGGGAGGAACAAGTGAAGCTTCAGTCTCCCAGTCTGTTTGCCTTTAAAGGGCAGCTTGTGCTGCAGTGGACCACCGGCACGAGGCAGTTAGGCCAGGAGAGGCTGTCTCCCCAGGCCCCGGACCCCCTGCTGATGCTGTGCTCCGAGGAAATGTCTTTAACTAACCACACATTCCTTCACCTCGCCACCTGACCTTCAGCTCATTTAGTGCAGTCGCCTCAACTGTCTGCTCCCTCCCGGACCCAGCCCTGTCTAGGTTAGCAAAACAACTCACATGGCGGCTGCTTTAGCACAGCCGTGGCCCAAATTTGTTGCTAGCAGGAATGGGGCAGGGCACTTCCGTTCTGTCCCCATGGGCTATGGGGTGAGAGCCATAAACCAACTGCTGTTATTCTGGCCTGGTTGGCGTCTCATGGGACTGTACTGCAGCAGCAGCAGGAATGACTGGGTATTTGGTTTTCTGTCTCACAGTGTCCGTTCTTCAACATCCTCACTCTCAGGATTATCTCCCTTCCACATCTGCTGGGAACAAGGTGGAGTGAAGCCCTTGGCTTGAACATTTTGCAGAGCCAGTATGAAAAGCAATCTTGAGCCCTTTTTATTAGAACCTTAAGAAAGAACCAGATAACCCCTGTGTTGTAGTGTTGGGGATTCCCTCTGCTGCAATGTAGTCAGGGGCCTTGGCTGCTGGGGTGCACCGTGTTGGTGGAAACCTCAACAAGGCTTGAAGAGGCTGCTATGAGCACCCCAATGCCTCAGACACGGCAGGGATGTACAGGCCACAAGAGACCCACAACTGCTGTCTCTGCTGCCAAAGTCCCCCAGAGCTACCATTGCACAGTGAGTGCTCTTTGGCTCCCCTTTTGAATTTCCAGCCCGCTGGGGCAGTGGGTTGGAACCATGATCATTTCCCCCACAACTGCCTGGAAATCCAAATAATGAATGGTGCCCCCCACCCACCCCTTTGTGGTAAAGACTGCAGCATCAGGAGGAGGAAGAGCAAGAGGGCCCCAAAGAATGGTTTAAATTGGGACCCCCACATCCAGGCCCCGCCCTTACATTTGAGGCAGGGGCACTGAGAGATAACTCTCCAGTCTGATCCATGTCAGGACAATTAATCAAATCATTTTGAAGGATCTAATTGAAGGGCATAATCACCAAGGGCTGGACTTAAAGTCCTGTGAACAAAGCCAGCTCATTTAGTGTGGGGAAGGGATCGTGGATACAAGCTAGGCCGGCATTTTGTACTGCTGTTTTCATAGCTAACTTTAAACCACCCATCCACATCTGGTCCTAAATATACCATTAAAAACAGCACCCACTAGGGTTGCCACCGGGGGTGGATTTTTAACCTGACACTCCCATAGGCCAAAATAGAAGTGCCAGGTAAAAAACGACCGAAGGGGGCAATGTTAGCACCCACCTGAGGTTATGCAGTCTGGGGCTCAGTGGGGAAGTCCTGGTTCTTTGATTAATTTGGCTGCAGTTTCAGTACCACTCACAGCCAAGGCATGACCAGTGCTTTAATTTGTTTTGCTTTTTTAAAAATGAAATAAAAATAGGTGCTGGGAATCAAGCCTGCCCCTGGAAGTCCAGCTCCTGGCCTTGACCTCAAAAGCATGTGTACATGGGCGAGGGGAGGTATTCAAAGGGACCACTGGAAATATCCTGCCAGCCCCACATTTCCACCGGTCCCTCTTCCTGCCCTGCTTTGCCAGCCCTTGCTTAGGGCCAGATTCAACTTGATGGGGGCTGCTGCTGCCTCTGATCAGCTGTTTGGTGGCACCGATCAGCTCCAAGCCAGTCAGGGAGAGATGGGCTGATGTGGGTACTTCTACATCTAGCCATGGCAGGCAGGGTGGGTGGGTGGGTCATGCAGAGTAGCAGCAGCGAGAGGGTCAGAAAGATGTACCAGGGCTTAGCCCTGGCAAGCCATGGCATAAATTCAACCCTGGGCATGTCCTGCATTGTGCTGGAGATGGAGTATGTGGCTGCAGGATTATAGATGACAGAGACATAATAATTGCCACACCCTCCTCTTTAGGTAACAGAGGTTGCCCCCTTAATGAGGCAGGGTTCCAGTGGACCATTGTGTTTTCCAGCTCATCATCATCAAGTTCATGCAGCAGAAGACTTTTCCCCTGCTCCAATGACATTTTTATTGAGGCTGTTGTCTGATATGATGTACTCAGCTTCCTAGCCCATCTCGATTTGTTGTGAAACTGTTTGCAATTACCACCCAGCCATAAAAGGAGCTTTATTAACATGCCTCTTGCACAACAGATGTGCCTTTTCTGCAATTTGACACTCCTGAATGAACCAAATCACTGGCAGTTTGTCTTCCAACATCTGCCCTGTTTTCTAAAAAAGGATCATTCCTGTAACCAACGTTTCATTGCTTCACTGTCTGCAGCAGAGAACCCAGGAGAGAAATACTAACCAGAGCCTTTCCTGTGTGCAAATACTAGACTAGATCATCACTTTTAATCATTGCTTCTTTGCAAGTGCAGAGAGCTGGGATGTAAGCCCACCACTGCCCTACTCAGATGAGTAAAGTGGCCTAGGATGCTCCCTAATTCCTCTACCCAACTGTACATGCCACAGGCAGCAGAGCAGAAAGTAGGACTGAAATTGATCCTCCAGATTAGCAATAAAGTTGAAATGAATAGTGGAACTGATATTTGTGAATATTAACCGCATCTTGTGTTGAGCGAGTGGTTAGAGATGACTGATTTTGGGGGTGAGGGACTGTGAGAGGGTCCCTCTAGCCCCTGTGTTTTTGTTCCATCTTGCATAGACCCTTAGGCAGTATACCTGGCACTGGACAATCAGTAGTTAGACAAGTCCCTATCCCAGAGGGCTTACAATCTAGGAGAGACAAAGAAGGGGGAAATGAGGGAGAGGCGAACATCAGGAGAGACAAGGATACATTCATGAAGGTGAGAAAAGCCCCCTTCGCCTACCGGATGGGGGCGACGGGCGTTTGTCTTGCTCAGAGCTGCGTGAGGCGGCATTCTGCGAAAGGGGATAGACGGAAGCAGCAGTCCCACCCATCCCACCCTCTAGCACTGTGGAATTGTTACCGGTAGTCTTTAGGGAGCCGAGGAGGAATTTTGGCAATTACAAAGGATTTCTGGTTTCACCTCCTCAGCAGTGCAGAGTAGGTTAAATAGGTTTATTTGGCACTGATTTGGTATTGGCATGATGTTAGGTGATAATCATAATTGGCATTCACGATTGGCAACTTATATAATTGTATTAAATAGGGCAATTCGAATTTGCAATACTGAAGTTGATGGATACAAATGTTTTAATTTGGAAAAAGACATGGGATAGTTAATTGTCACACTTGCAGGGGTCCAGTGTGCTAGGATAGGATAAATAGGTAAGGTATAGGATCAAGAGTCATCTCCTTAAGAGATGGGGAAGTGGTACCCGGTGCCATGCAGGGCACAGCAGGCACTGGGGTCATGACCCTGGGAGGGGTGCCTTAGCAGATGGGTAAGGACATGCGCTGTCCTCGGACTCTGCAGACATTTACCTCCTTACACCCAAAGTTGGGGCTTGTTCGCCCCCCTATTCGGCCAGAGCCTGAGTGTTGTCGAAGGGGGGCAGGTTATGTTGGTGCCCTGATTAAGGAAGGCACATCCTGATCGGGCACGAGTTAAAAAGATAAGTTAGAGCTAGCATACTGGACCCGAATTGCTGAGCAATTTACCCACCGGCCTTATTGATTGAATAATTAACGAGTGCGGCCAGTTTTCAACCCAACCACTGTCTCCATGTATTATTTGGGGGGTGCGTCAACAATGCAGGTGCACGTGCTTAACTTAGTTACAGGGAAGAGATTCTGAGTGAGGAAGGGATAAGGATGGTATTTCACTCATAGCCAGCCTTTTGACTCATGACCAGGGAAAGCCTGACGGAAGAAGTAGGTTTTCAGGAGGGATTTGAAAGTTGGGAGCAAAACAAATGTATCCAGGGAGGGAGTTCCAGGCATGGAGGGCAGAAAGAGAGAAGGGGCAAAGATGTTTAGAGGAGCAGGGGAGACACAAGCAGGTGAGGGTAGGGCAGAGGAGAAACGAAGCTCCCAGGCAGGAATGTGATGGGATTCAAGAGCGGCGAGATATGGGGGATCAAGGCCATGAAGAGCCTTGAAGGTGAAGCCTGGGTTACCCTTGCCATTTGTAGTGTGTTTTGTGTCAGTGCGATTGGAAGATAGCTTCATGAGGAGAGAGGAGAAGAGGGAATAGAGGGTGTTTTTAGACAAGTGCCTCCGCACCCTTTAACCACCCATCAGACCCGGGCAACACCACAGAGTTGTGGGCAGCAGCCTAGAGTTTCAGGTGATCTATGGTGCAGGGTGTGCGTGTGCTGTGCAGGCCGACCATGGCTGGGGAACCCGCTGGGTCCATTTCAACCCGACCCAGGTATGGCTGGATGCGGGGGTGCACCCCTGGAGCAGCTCGGGGGGGGGGGGGACCAGTCCCGCATCCATCTAAAAGTACCCAATATAACATCCGTTTTAAAACAATTTAAAAGAGAGTATATAAGAAGAAGGACAAAATAAATTAAGTGTTACCAGAAGTGGATCTAAAAGCACCTGGAGAATTATTAAGTCTTCAAGTGCTTTTTGAAGGCAAGGAGGGAGGAAATGAGATGAACATCTGGAGGGAATTTAAGGTGGGACCCCCAAACAGCTGGTGGTTTCTGAGGACAGATAATCATCAGGACGAGGCTCCAGGAGCAGGTCTCAAATATAGTCAGAACCTGTGCTGTTCAGGGCCCTGAAAACCAGTCACACAATCTTAAATGAGATGGGGATGATCTGCTCTTTATTCCTATTCATCCCCGACATGCGAGCCTGCCAGGCCCTTTACATCTGGAGCAACAAAAGCTGGAGGCAGAACAAACAAGAGGCTGGAAGAGACAACTCACTGACTTGGGTGACAGACACAAGAACAACAGAGTGTGACTGTCTGACAGGCCCTGACTCAGCCCGAGGGTCTGTCCTCTGTGGGGTAGTCAGTCAGGCGTTCCTTTGACTGATGCAGATAACCGAGAAATATGCTGGGTGCAAAGACCTTCTGCCCACTTTTAGACGAGCAGGTTGCAGTCGCACGACCCACTCACGTGATTTTTCAAAATCCCGCACGGCAGGATTAGACGTGACACGTGGTGCGTTCAAGGCGGTCGCGCGTTGTTTAAAGACCGCAAATTAAATACCAGACACATGGAGCTATTTCGTTTGCGGTGGTTAAACAATGTGCGACCACCCTGAACGTGGGTGAATGCGTGACGCGTCATGTCTAAATCCCGCCTCGCAGGATTTTGAAAAATCGTGTGAGCGGGTCCCAAGACCTGCTCGTCTAAAAGCAGCTATAGAGGGGAACAAACCCAGAAACTCTGTGATGGCCTAGCAGCAAACAAGAGAGTGAGGGGAACCACAGGCTCTCACTGCTTTCTCCCCAAGCATCCGCACCTCCTCATCTTTAACTTTATAAGCTCCTTTAAAATGAGGATCTAGAAGTCTCTGGGTCCAAAGAAATGGAACTTCTGAATGCTTTCCACAAATGCAGAGCAATATTTACAAGCCACTGCAGTAGTCTGAGGGGCTCACATGTAGGATTGCCACATTTTGCAGTTTGACCCTGAGATTCCCATTTTGGCTGACTGAGACTGTGATTAAAAGGACTTTGAATTGAATTTCCCAGGAGTGAGAGTAGCTCGTTGAGCACTGATGGGAGTCACAGGGTCATACCACAAGAGGTGGCAACCCTACTCAAATGCCAGGAACGAATGGGAATAGATATTCCAGCAAAACAGGGTAATTTCTGCCCATTCATACAACATCCTTGCCTTCAGACTGGAAGGATTGTTTTTATTTATTATTTATATACCACAAGCAACGTGCCTGTTATAGTTATATCAATAGTTATAGACAGGTCCCTACCCCCAAGGGGATTATACTCTAAGAAAGATAAGGGAGGGGAGACAAGGGAGAGGTGAATGTGGCAGGGATGGGCTTACTGAGTTCTAGCAGGATCAGGGCCCAACAAGCTACTCCTGGGAAATTCAATTCAAAGTCCTTTTAATCAGTCTTAATCAGCCAATCAGTCTCAATTTCCATTGAGGACATCACCATCCAGCCTGTCCCTCAGGCATGTAGCCTGGGATTCATCACTGACTCCTCCCAGTCCCTCTCCTTTATGCTTTTGATCTAGGCTGTTGCTAAATTCTGTAAATTCGCTCTATATAATATTACTAAAATCCAGCCCTGCCTTACTGTTTCCACTGCGAAAACCCTACACTCTAGTCATCTCTCGCTTTGACTACTGTAACTTTCTCCTTGCTGGTCTCCCCTGCTCTCACCTCGCCCCCCTCATCTCCGTCCAACGCTCTACTGCCAAAGTCATCCACCTTGCCCAACTCTTTGACCATGTTCAGCCCCTCCTCTCTGCCCTACACTGGCTCTCTCTACAGGAACACATTCAGCACAAGCTCCTGGTCTTCACCTTCAAGGCTCTTCATGGCCTTGCTCCCCCATATCTCTCTGCTCTTGTATCTCACCACACTCCTGCCTGGGAGCTTCACTCCTCCTCTGTCCCCACCCTCGCCTGCTCACGATCCCCTTGCTCCTCTAAATATCTTTGCCCCTTCTCTCTTGCTGCCCCCCATGCCTGGGACTCCCTCCCTGAATACATTTATCCTTCTCCCTCCCAATTTTCAAATCCCTTCTGAAAAGCTCCCTCTTTCGTCAGGCTTTCCCTTGCTTGTCATGAGTGAAATTACATCCTCTTCCCACACCCTCACTCAGAATTTCTTCCCTGTAACTAAGATACTAAGGCTGTTTTTACACGAGCGGGTCACCATGGCGTGACCCGCTCGCGTGATATTTCAAAATCCCACAAGGCAGGATTAGACGAGACGGAAGTCCGGGATGATGCGCGTTGAAGGCGGTCGCGTATTGTTTACAGACCGCAAATTAAATACCTCACAATAGACGTATTTAATTTGCTGTCTGTAAACAATGCGCGACTGCCTTCAACACGCATGATCCCGGACTTCCGGCTCATCTAATCCCGCCTTGCGGGATTTTGAAATATTGCGCGAGTGGGTCGCACCACAGCGCTCGTGTAAAAACGCCCAAAGTTAGTTCCCTGTAACAGCTAAGCACGGGCACCTGCAACTTCTCAACCTCAGGGATGTATCCTTGTCCCTCCCGATGCACCTAGGAATGCCTTACTACCCCACAGAGGACTGCCCCATGAAGTAATTCATGTGAAGGAGGCTACACAGCTCATCCTGTGTCTGACCCACACAGTGTAACAGGGATGGGGCTAGGGATTCCCCATCCCTGTATGACCCTATGCACATAGGGAATAATATTCTAAACTATATGCACACAATGCTGGATTCTAAATTAGGAGTAACCACTCAGGAAAAGGACCTTGGAGTCATTGTCAGCAATACACTGAAAACCTCAGCTCAACATGCAGCAACGGTCAAAAAAGCAAACAGAATATTAGCAATTATTCAGAAAGGGATAGAGAATAAAACTGTAAATACCATAATGCCCCTATATAAATCTATGGTGCAACTACACCTTGAGTACTGTGTGCAATTCTGGTCACCCCATCTCAAAAAAGATACAGTAGAACTTGAAAAGCTGCAGAGAAGGGCAAGAAAAGCGATCAAGGGTTTGGAACGGCTTCATACAAAGAAAGGCTGGATAGGTTAGGGCTCTTCAGCTTGGAGAAGAAAAGACTGAGCGGGAATATGATAGAGGTTTATGGTCCGCCCCAGGGTAAGGCCGGCCCTGATCTTGAGTGGTGTGGAAAGAGTAGATAGGGAATGGTTATTTATATTTATTTACCCTCTCAAGTAGCACTAGAACTAGGGGACACTCCATGAAACTAACTGGCGGCAGGTTTTTTTAAAAATAAAAGGAAGTATTTTTTCACTCAGCGCAGTGTTAAATGGTGAAGTTTGTTGCTAGAGGAGGTTGTCAGGGCCAGTAGGAGTGGATAAGATCTTGGAGGATAGGCCCATTAACAGCTATTAGCGAAGCAGATTACGAGATGGGAATTTCTTAATGTCGGGAACAGGGAGTGATAAGCAGGGAATGGAGTGCCCATTGTGACTGCCAATATTGGCCACTGCCTGGGACAGGATGCTGGGCTTCATGGCTCATTGGTCTGACACAATATAGCACGTCTTATGATGTTTACCTCTCCCTTGTCTCCCCGCCCCTTGTCTCTTAGATTGTAAGCTCCCTGGGGTAGGGACCTGTCTATAACGATTGATTGTACAGTGTGGTACAACAACAACAATAATAATACAGTCTCTTTACACAGGCTCTTAAGCTAGGCAACACCCGGAGGCTTATACTCACTGTTTCTCCATCTCTCTGGGCTAGGCAGACGCCTTTGTAACCCAAATTAGCTCAGGCAACACCCTCTGAGCTGTCACAGTCCTTAGCCCAAACCTGACAGGCACCACCCTCTGACCGGCTAAGGCCACTTTTATATGAGCACCGCCCGCTGGCGCCTGTTATAACGCCGCATGCAACGGGGCTGCGGGCAGCGTTGAGACGTGCCGAGATGCGCCGTGGAGGGATTTCATTTGTAGCCTTAAAGAATGCGCGACCGGAGATGCAGCGCGTCCATGGCACGTCTAAACTCTGCCCGCGGCACTTTCACATGCCGCATGACAACAGGCACGAGCGGGCAGCACTCGTATAAAAGTGGCCCAAGACAGAGCTGTTCAGCTCCTACCTCTGTCACTGGCTCCCTGGGACTGAGCTCTGGCTCAGCTTTTATACTCTTGGGCTGGCGCCTGCCATGCCCACTCCCACAGCTGCTTCCGGTCAGGTGCTCTCCGCTGCTGCTGGCAGCGTTTACAGCCCCGCTAGCACTGTCACCCTGCCAGTGCTGGCTCTCACTTAAAGGGGCAGCAGCCTGTAGGGACTCTGCCCTGCCACAGTGAACGGATGGAGAGACGCGGATATAATGCAATAGCAATTCCAGATTTTGTTCAGTCATGTCAAGGGAAAACAATCTCCTAGCCAGAGAGCTGTGATGGCCACCCCCTTGCTGACATGTAGGGAATCGAACTGGGGGTCTCCCCAGAGCTAAAAAGGCATATTGTTTTACGGCTTGAGCCACAAAGCCAAGTCGCTGCAGCTAGCCTGTAACAGACGAGATTACTTACACTGCAAGGGTGGGCACGCAGCCTTCGTTCTCTAATTTTAAATTTTTTTTTAAATAGTGCAAGCCCAGTTGGCTGAATAAGGGCTGAGGGGTGGGAACCTGAGGGGTGAAGTCAGCACAGGGGAAGAGATGGGAAGGTTCAGATTCTGGAGCCAATCCATTGATCTCTCCTGTGCATGACCTCATTTCTGCTCCCTTCCTCCTGAGTGCACTCCTTCAGTGCTTGGGTTAGGGGCTGGGTCCAGGGGCCAGAACCAAGGAATGGGAGATGGACAAATAAAGGCTGCCTCTGGGCCACATTGGGCCCATGGACCAGGGGGTTCCCCATCCTGGTTATACTGTGTGGGTCAGAGTCAGACCCAAGATGAGCTGTGTAGCCCCTATCATGTGAATTACCTCATGTGGCAATCCTCGATGGGGCAGTAAGGCATTCCTTATTAGGGTTGCCACCTATGCACATTTTAAAGGAACACTTATGAAAAATACATGTTGCCTAAGGTGCCAATGCAGACCCTGCAACATGTATTTTTTATAAGTGTTCCTTAAAATGTGCATAGGTGGTAACCCTATTCCTTATGCACACTGCATCATGAAATAGTGTACATTTTGGCCCATTCCTTCTCCTTCATACTTACTAGAGCTGGACTGGAACAAAAAAAAATACACCCCAGATCTAAAGGCCCCTATAACTTAGGGTAGGCTGAATTCTGGTTCCATCCAGATTCAGATAAACATTTGTAGCTCAAACCCCATTCCTATTGACAGTGTTGATTTCCTTATCTTGTTTGACAGAAAGACTTGTGGGGGGGGGGGGACTTGAGACATCTTGTCTTAAGGGGTCTTAAAGCATCAGCCAGATTTGGGGGGGATTGCGAAGGCGGTAATATGCATTTTAAAAAGGAACATATGAAGCACCAGGATGAAGGCGCCTACTACTGTCCTATCATTTCTATACCACTACTAGGCATACACAGCACTTTACAGCCAGGGTGCAAAATCCTGCCCTGACATGCGCGAGAGAAGCCGCAGCAGATCCCCATTTGCACCGGCTCTTTTCCTGTCAGCCGGCTCCTCTGCACTGCCACGTCTTCCCTCGCCCTGCCTGCCGCCGCCACCACAGGTGGGAACACAGCCTAAGCTGGACAAGGGTGAGGGGCACACAGGGA
The DNA here is from genome assembly GCA_003113815.1 of Sphenodon punctatus. NCBI lineage: Eukaryota > Metazoa > Chordata > Lepidosauria > Sphenodontia > Sphenodontidae > Sphenodon > Sphenodon punctatus. The sequence continues at coordinate 2,059,712 of QEPC01013938.1, forward strand.
CACACACACATTCTCCCATTTTACAGATGGGGAACTGAGGCTGAGATTTGCCCAAGGCCACCCAGTGACTGTAGCTAGGCCAGGGCAGAATTTGAACTCTGCCTTCCCAGGTCTAAGTCCAGCACCTCATCCACTACAACACACTGGCTCTCCCTGCCTTTTTGAATGAGAACTCTGGGATGCTGACTTGGGCTCTGAAACCCCCTAAACATTGTCTGTGTGTCATGTCACCCCCCTCATCTAACATTATGCTCTTAGCTGGTCAGCAGTCTGGCCACAGCAGCCAAGGGCGTTCCCCATCGCTTATCTCCCCAGTCTTCTCCAGTAATCACAGTCCGATGGGCTGTTATGGAGATTCAGGGTGAAATCCTGGCTCCTTTGAAGTCAGTAGTAAAAGTCCCATTGACTTCTTGGAAGCCAGCATTCTCCTCTTTCAGCTTCCCCATTGTGCCTTTCCGCAGTGCCGTTCTCAGCAGAGTCGCAGGCAACTGTATAAGAACATTAACATTTAACAAACTATAGCAAACGGTCCCAAACAGCTGCTACCGAGGCACATTCCTTTTGCTTGGCATCAGGTGCCCAGACAGGTTCCTTTTGTTCCTAAAAGGGCATCCTAAGACCACGATAGCACAGGGAAGTGTCAGGGAACAGCTCCCCATTTGGTACCTGTTCAGCTGTAGTACGGAAGGCAACCCATGTTTCCTTCCTTCTGCTTTGAACAGAATTTGTGCAGACTCCCCATCTCTGTCCCCCAGCAAGCCCACTCTGAGTATAGCATGGAGCAGAGAATAGGATAATCGGGTATTTAATACACTTATGGAATCCACTCCAGTCCCCCTGCCCCCCGCCTAGACTTGTGAGATGCCAATGCATTTAGTAGCAGTGTGAAGCAGAGAAGAAGACAAGGTGTTGATTAAATTGGTATCTGAGAGAGGGGTAAGCATCCCCCCCCAAAAAAAAAACCCACCACCCCTCAACCAACCCTCTTTCTTAAATTTCACTCCACTGTTTGGGGAAGAAGGTGCAAAGGAGACTTTGAGATACTAAGAGCATACCTCCCAATAGTCCCTATTTAGGAGAAACAGTCCCTCTTTGGGTGCTGAAGCCTACTGTTCCCTTTTCAGGGAGTCAAAGCCTCTCTTTCAGGAGAGAGCGACAAAAAGACCGTTATTCAAGCCTCAGGCACCTCTTTCCTGGTTGTCTCCCAGGAAAAGTACTTTGGGGGAACAATGGGGAGATGATGGAATGTCAGGAAACTAGGTGGAATGAGAAGCAGGAGCTTCTGTCCCTCTTTATGCATTTGAAATGTTGGGAGTTATGTGTTCCTGCATGTAAGTACGTGAGGGGTGGAGCTTATTGGCCAAGGGGGCGGAGCTTGTTCCCTCTGACAGTTTGAAATGTTGGGAGGTGTGCAAGAAGAGGCACAAGCTCTGAACTAGGGAAGCCGCATAAATAATCTGCTTCCCTTCTCTTGGAGACTCCTCCAAATGGCTTCCGAACTGTTCGTAGGGAGGGTGAATTACTGGCACTTGTGAACTAGCAAATGCCCTTCTTGTCACCTAGGTGGTGAACCTGTGCAATGGCATCCTTGCGAATTGCTAGAGTGTCTGTCAGCTCCGCAGGCTGGGTCAGCACAAAGAGCCCAGCAGCAGCTCCGGGTGTGCATGTGGCCTGCTCTGACTCCTAAGCTCCAAGCTGAAGGGCTGCAAGGACTATGGCCTGCTGCCCTATAGCACAAAGCTGCTCAAGCAGAGGTGGTGCAAAACGAGAAACAGAGACAGGGACGCAGCAAGGCAAAGAGAGAGGGGGAGAGAGAGCGTGCAATGGACACGGATACAAAATGGCAGGGCTAGTTCTAGAATGGAGTCTTGGGGTGGGGGCAGGGAAATGAGGAGAGTCATTGAGGAGCGGGCAGGGTGGTTAGGGCCTCACAGCAGTGCCTGCCCCACTTAGGGTGGCCATACCTCCCCTTTAAAAGAGGACACTTATGAAAAATACATGGTGCAGGGCTGTACTGGAACCAATGCGGCCCTACCCCATGTATTTTTCATAAGCATTCTCTTTTAAAGAGGCGGAATGGCTACCCTAGCCCCACTGCTACTTCTGAGGGACTCTGGAAGCACTTCTGCTCCAGAGGTTCCAGTGCCATTGCCCTCTGCTGCTGCCACCACCATTAGGGCCCTGAGAGCAACACTGGGGGCTGCCACTGTTCCTGAGCTCTGAGGATCTCTCCCAGGCCCTGACTACAGGGCCCTAAAGTCAATGGCTCCATTGGTCCTGCCCCAAGGCTAGCCATACAACTGGGCAAATGGCATATATCGTCACCAATTTACACTGGTGTCTGGGGACCACAGAGCTGAACTTCCAGCTGGTGTGGCCCATTGATGTCAGTGGTATCTGAGGCCTCTGGTTTGGGAGCTGGGGCCTTCCCATCAGAGAGATGGATTGACTACAAAATTTAGCGCAAGCATGAGATCCCATCCAAGCAGGATATTTAGGCAGTGAAGCTCCATCTTGCTCATACACTGCAGGGCTCATATCTTTACAAAATTTCATGGAAAAACTGGGGTTATTCACAAATAACAATCACACACATTTTTATTATATCCTGTCACTCGTGTGCCTCTGAGACTCTGGTGCATCATCTGGGAAGCCTGGCAGCCAGGCATGGGAATATCTAATACAGATTTGTAGATTCACACTAGTTGCCTGACTCAGTGCCCATTGACATCATCAAGTAGAAAGATTCCCATTGACTCCAGCATGTGCTGGACTGCATCCATATTCTTTAAGATCAGAAGGGGCAATTGTAATAATCTGTTCTGACTTCCATTCCCAGAAGCTACTGGTATTTGTTTCGTCTGCTAAAACAGGGATGGAAAACTAGATCAAGCTCTGTGGGCCAGATGAGGAGTTGATGGGGAGAGCTTGAAGATTTGTGCTGAGGATGCGGGGAAGAGAGCAGAAGATCCAGATCATAAATCTGTCCCATGGATCCATCCTCTATCCTCAAGTACATCCCGTCATTTAAGAACATAAGAAGTGCCATAGTGAGTCAGGCCAATGGTTCCTTGAGCCCAGCATCCTGTCTCCAACAGTGACCAATTTCAGTTGCATGGGAGAAATATCAGCAGTCACAACGGGCAATCCATTCCCTGTCGATCACTCCCTGCTCCTGACAGTAAGAAGTTCCTATCTCGTAATCCAGTCCTTTTCTAAATGCAGTCATACTACTGGCCCTGACAACCTCCTCTGGCAACAAATTCCACTATTTAACTGTGCGTTGAGTGAAAAAAAATCACTTCCTTTTATTTGTTTTAAATCTGCCACCAGTTAGCTTTGTGGAGTGTCCCATAGTTCTAGTACTACTAGAGGGTAATTAAAAGTTCCCTATCTACTAATTCCACTCCACTCAAGATTTTATAAACCTCTGTCATATCCCCTCTCAGTCTTCTCTTCTCCAAGCTGAAGAGCCAGCCCTAACCTATCAAGGCTCTCTTCGTACAGAAGCCGTTCCAAACCTGTGATCATCTCCAGTCTGTACCCTGCCCCCAGCCCCCCAGGGTGGTGACTTCTACAGTGCTCAAGGGTAGGGGCTGGATCCATCATCCAGATCCAGGAACTGGAACAGGGCCAGATTAAAAAAACAAACAGCCAAGAGCTATGCTTGGACCACGAGATGAAGGCTCCTTCCCACTCCTATGCTAAAAGCTGTTGAGATCTTGGGAAGATTTGGGCGAGAAGCTAAAGCACATCCTCTCATGAGCTCCGGCAGGAATAGAGCAGAGTGGAGAGTTTGCGCTACATTGTATCAAGCAACAGCAAAATTGCCTCTGATAATACCAGACTCCCTCTTCTCATCTGTGTAGAACAATCGGCCGGTGCCGATTGCTCTTCCAGGAACCCCAGAATAATGATACAACAATACCTGGCTTTGTTCCTCTCCAGCTCTTTGTTGTCTGGAGACTCTTTTAGGGCCATAAAGTGACCTAGTGGCTTTATTGCCCTTTTCCAACTTCAATTCCCAAAAGGGATTGAGATTATCTCCCATCCTGGTGGCCTGTGATGTCCTGGGGGGTAATAGCACAGCCAAAGTAGAGTAATCTGTGATGGTCACCACCGCTGGGCATGAATGAGGAGCCCTGCAGAGCAGTGGGGAAGCGAGTCTGGGGGATGAAGTGCACTGGAAGAACTGTGTAGACCTTTGCGTATTTGCCTGCCTGCTTGGTTCCAGCTAGTGCTGTTTGTGTTTAGCAAGGAATTTCCCAACACTTTATGACAGGGGTGGGGAACCTTTCTTCTTCCATGGGCCACTTAAGGTGAAACCAGACATAATGCTAACTCTACTTTAACACCGCTTTCACATTTCTTATGCATGTTGCAGGGCCGCATAGGGCACCAATACTGTCCTGCATCATGCATAAGAAATCTTAAAGTGGAGTAAGAGTTATATCTGCTTTTACCCTTAGTACAAGCTCCAAGGGCCGTTGGAGACGGCAGGGGTGCGTTAGACGTTGGAGGCAGGGGTGCGTTAGGGGTGTGTTCAGGAAGAAGAGGATCCAGATCATGAATCTGCCAGCTCCCCATGTGTGCATGCCTTCATCTCTGCTCCCTTATCCTGAACGGACTGTTTCAGCGCTTGAGGGTAGGAACTGGATCCAGCAGGCAGATTCAGGAACTGGAAAGGGGTCAAATAAAAACTAGTCATGGGTCACTCACATTTGGTCCATGCTGGAGGCTCCCTGTTCCTGCTTCATGACCATCCACAAATATTGAAAAACCTCAACTTGACATAGCCAGTCACTGTGCATTTGTAAGACAGCGCATGGTGTTGGTACATTGGCCTTTTTTTTTACATGAGACGGGCCCACGTGGGTGGGTGCTTCCCGTGTAAACACCACGACAGGTGGGGGGTGTGCAGACATGCTTCCACGAACCACCCGTTTCCCTTGGTCAGTGCAACAACCTCTACACGGGAAGAGGAAGGAAATAGCTGTGAATTGACCCAAGTCGCAAGGGGTTTGGGCCGAAAGTGCATTCAACCCTGGTTTTGTCGGGTTTGGGCCATGTCGGTTGGTACAGCCTCTGCCAAAGTCCCTTGGGCTTGGATTAGGCAGGACTCTCTAGCTGTGGGAGGCCCCACCTCCTACAAAGCACTGCCACTGTGATGCATGGCACTCTGTAGGGGGCATGGCTGCATTGCGGAGGGCTAGTGGGAGTCCCTTGAATTAGTCCCACCCTTTCTCTGACATGGCCCCTGTCCCTGGGGTGGTACGATGCTCCATGGGGGCAGCAGGGGAGATGGGTACCCTGATACATTGAGCTTGAGCTCAGAAGAGTCTACTCACTGCATCAGGCCTGGGCTTGGGTCGAGCCCAATTCATTCAGGCTTAGATGAGACTTAAGCTGAAATGGGCAGTAGATTTATTGTTTGCAGGTATTATTTGAATTTTTGGAGTAGTCCTTTGAGTACCCAAACAATATCCGTGTCCGAAAGGGGTATTCACATTTCTGATTTTTTTTCAGGATTTGGGGTTTTTCAAGTATTTTTTAGTTTGGTGATTTCAGTGTTTCTGTAGGTTTGGTATTTCAGTTGTGTCATTTTTTGCAGTTATGCATGTGAAATAATGTTGCCAAATGATGTGACTGAAATGCCAAAATGATGGAAACATTGAAATAAACAAAGGAAAATGAAAAATGGGGGGGAAAGCAAAATGAAGTGCAATATCAGTTATCACCCAAATGGCCATTTTTTGGGTTGGATTGTGTAAATTTCAACAGCTTCACTCATTTTTTCCCAAGTAATCATTTCACCTTCTGTTGGACCATTTCTGTTGGCAAGAGTGGGTCCAGTAAAAAATATCACCTGAATGACTTGTCTCCAGCTCTGACATGTGAGATCAAACAAAAACCCTGCTCTCTGAAATTCTAGTCATTGGTGTAGGCCCAGCACCCATTGAGCTTAACTGAGCCTTGAGCAAAGGGCTGGCAAAGGGTATTTTCAGAAGTCACGCTCCCAAGCTTAGACCCAATCCGGGGTAACGGTCGCCACCCCACCTTGGGATAGGCCGGTACCCAGAACAGACATGACAGTCCGCCTTACCACACTTTGCCCCAAACCGTGGCAGCGCTTATCACCACTGTGCCCCGTGATTTTCTGAGATCACAACTCGTGGTAACTACTACCACAGTTCAGGGCAAAGCATGGTGAACATCTGGTGGCTGCCGAACAGAACTGACGGTGGTTGTGACCCCGGGGTGGGGTTAAGTGTGGTAAAGTTTGGCTAAGCGTGGTAGCATCCTAGTCTAAAAATTCTTTAAGTTCTTTCCTGTCTGTGTGTGCTTCTTTTAATTCAGCCCTGATAGCTTTAAGTATAGCCGGGATATCTTCCTGGGCCTGGCTTTCGCGGCCATTATCTTGCTTTCCCGTGCCATCTGCCATCTTGTCTTCCTTGGCAAATCTTTGCTCCGTCTCTAAACAGCAAATTCAGGGCTCAAATCAGGTATTTTCAATGAACCCCTAAGCCACACGCTATGCTGCAGTGCTCTTCTCTCTTTGTGTGTCATCAGCCAAAAAAAAACCTGGGTTGTGGGAAGCAGGTTTAAATGGGAATTTATAAGAGGCCTCTTCGGAGCGCTGTCAAAATATGGCTAGCTGTCACGCATGCCTACTGGCGCCCCCGGTAGCGTCACTTCTGAAAGTACCCACAGTACAGGCAGGAGCAGGATCTGCTGATTGAGTCGTTATAAGGCTTGGTAGGGCAGCTCCGCCAATGTTTGAACCCCTCATGCTCTCAGGGACAAGAGGTGAGACTGCTGGGGACGGGGAAAGCTCAACCGGTGACACCTTTTTAAAAAACAAAACAAATTAAGCACTAGTATTCCTTCTCCTCCGAGGCCTCAGTTCTTGGTTTCAGCTTCTGTCAGACCCTGCATAGTGCGTATTGTTTCTCCCTGGTCAGCATAATGACTCCACTCCCAAAGCAGATTTACAGCACGTCCATCCTTCCTGGTTGGCAGGAGCCTCTCTGACTATCATTGATCTGAATCCCATCCCACCAGGTGCCAAACTGCACTGAATCAATTAACACCTCTTCTCTCCTCACCAACGTGCCATTGGCTCCCAGGCTTTGAAAAAAGGCTGCAGCCTGTTTATCTAAAGTTGGAACCAGCAGAGCCAGGTGGCCCCAATATGTCAGGAATAGCTCCAGGAGGTGACAAGATGGAAGCCTGGTTACACCCAGGCTTCCAGAATGCAGCAATCTGCTGTGGAGAGATGAAAGACCTGCCATTTGTTGGGGGTCGCCATTTTATCACCTGCCTCCAGACTTCCTCACAGGGGGAAGGAATCCTTTTCCACAGAAGGAATCCGGTTCCGTGCCTCAAAAAACAACAATGAGGCATGTATGGTGTTAGCATAGGCAGCTCTGAAGGACTTGTTTCTTTGGTTGGGCCAATAGCAAAAAATTGGCTTTGGAAAGCTTGGATAGATTATGGCCTAGATTGGGAGCAACTTTGGGTTAAAAATGGGGGCAGAAATTATGTGGGTCAGTGTCTCCCTCCTCCCAAAATTTCTAGAATTATGGAGAGAGAAAAATTGCGAGGGACATGTCCCTTGTGCCCTATAATTACTCCCATGTTGGCCTCTATTCTTAGAACAGGCCAAACCAAAACCCAATACTTGGACACCCTAAAGCTTTGGGAAAGTTTGACTCTAGATGTTTATCTGCCTCCAATTTTTGCTTGCATGATCCCACTCGGACACTGAGGCTGTTTTTCCACGGACACCCTCACCCCGCTCGGTGTTTGGGCGGGTGTGCGGAGGGCGAGCGTCCGTGTATATGGCCAGCGGTGGGTGGGCGGATGGGTGTCCGTTCAGTGTTTGCCCATGTGATCACCAAGCGGGATGGGTGGGGGTGCGTGCGTGCTCCCGCGCAACACCCACCTCCACCCATCGCACACCCATCTCCACCCACGGAGCCCACCTGCTTGTTTGGGCGGGTGTGCGGAGGGCGAGCGTCCGTGTATATGGCCAGCGGTGGGTGGGCGGATGGGTGTCCGTTCAGTGTTTGCCCATGTGATCACCAAGTGGGATGGGTGGGGGTGCGTGCGTGCTCCCGCGCAACACCAACCTCCACCCATCGCACACCCATCTCCACCCACGGAGCCCACCAGAGGGGGGTCCATGGGTGTAGGTGGGTGGAGATGGGTGTAGGTGGGTGCGTATCCGTGTAAACGGGGACACACACACCTCCACTCACCGCGGCTAAACACCCATCCCCCCACCAACCTCCATCCATGTAAAAAGGGCCTTAGGCTAGAATACCCTAACCTCTCATGGCAGCTAAGACATGCAGAATAAATTAATATCAGTCAGGATAGGTCTCCAAGTTCAGACAGTGTGACCCTCCCTCTGCCCTCACACACTGTACATGGGATCCTGAGCCTGATTGACATTTGATGTATTTACCTGGTCCCCTCCGCTCTAGAGCTAGCACTGAATTCTGCAGCTTGTCTTCAATTCTGGTTTGGATTCAAATTCTGGGCCTAGTGCCAGTGCTTATTTGAGCTGGTTTGCTCATGCCTGCATGAAAACGGTCTCTTGCCTGCTCAGCATGTGTGATCTGGGGCTGATCAGCACCACATTGGCCCATCAGTCAAGTATTCGGAGCATGTTTGGGTGGATATGTTCAGTTCATGCGGTTCTGGTCTTTTAGCCTGGTGGTTTCCTATGGGAAGGTTTATGCTGAGGTGAGGAACCTCTGGCCCTTGGGCCAAATCCAGTACACGACTTTTTTATATGACCCCCTTTCCAGTTCCTGGATCTGGGCCATCGATCTACTCCCTTCCCTACCCTCAAGTACTGAAAGACTGAGCTCATGGGGAGGAAGTGGAGGGTGTGCAGTGAAGGACAGGGAATGGTCCATGACATGGCCGCTTTTAGATGAGCAGGTCACCATCACGCAACACGAGACGCCCGGCGGGGATCAAGGTATCACAATCGAGGTATTTAATTCGCGGTTGGCAAAGAATGCACGAGTCGACCTCCTTTCATGCTCTTGATCCCCACCGGGCGTCTCGTGTAATCCCGCGTTGCGGGATTTTGAAATATCGCGTGAGCGGGTCGCGCGACGGAGACCCACTCGTCTAAAAGCGGCCGTAGATCTATGAACTGGACCCACCCCATCCTTCCTCCATCTTGAGCACACCCCTTTGGCATCCCCATCTCCTATCCAATGCGCTGAGCTTGTACACATTTTCAAAGTTGCCCCACCCCTGGGAAAAGGAAAAGGTGCCCCACTCCTGTCTGTGTCTCTGGGTGAATATGTGTTTATGCCCCTCATTAATAACGTTTTATCCCAAATGTTGATTTCAACCAAATTTGGTGGAGAGACAGAAGGCTCAAAGGGAAAGAGGAGCCCAAAATTTCATAACAGTAGGTGCCACTGGAGGGATGAAATGAACCCTTTTGTAGCCAAAGAAATTCCCACTAGATTATATTGAGTACCATCCCCTCACTTTGGAAAGTTGGCTTCATTAGTTCAACTGCATGGAGCCACTTGTGTTACTGCCTCAAAGCCTCTAAATACAAATAAATGGCAAGGGAATGCTTGGGTGAGTGTAACCCATTTTTCTTGTGTGTGCAACACTTAAGTAGGTACCACACTGCTGCTTGTCGCATGGCAGACTGCTAGCTTAGAGATCTATCAAAGTCAAGGAAGATGGAGATGGAACATACCTAATGAATCAAGTATAATTAAACAGTAAGCTCTTGGGGCAGGTTTAATCTTTTCCCCATTTGCAGGGTGTTTTGCACAATGAGTCTCTAAGCCTGATCATAATGCAAACGAATGATAATAGAAGGCATTCCCGGCATAAGGGTGTAGCAAATATTCACTTGATATTGTTCAGACGTGGTGTGAGCAGGCTTCTTAAAGCTTAGTCCAAATCTTACCCCAAATGCTGAGAAAAATCCCATTCTTTTCACTGGAGTGATAAGAAATTATAAATGGCAATAGAAGGAAGGCATCTTAAATACAACTATAAGGAAGAGGAACATACTGGGTCTTAAGAGACATAAAGATAAATCAGTGGGAAAAGAATTATCACACAAGCCCTTTTTACACAGACACTCTAACACCGATCAAATGGGTGTTACGTTTTATTATACATGGTACAGGGCAACACCGCAGCCCGGCAACATGGCCCCCTTTCACACGCGATGCTTCCACCCAGCTTCACTGGATGGAGGTGGGTGGAGGTGTCTGTGTGATCACCGCGGGCAGTGGGTGGAGTGCATTTCGTTGAATGGTGATAGGTGTTGCGCGGGAGCACGCATGCACATACACCCACTGCCCGCGGTGTTCACACAGACACCTCCACCCAGTGAGACTGGGTGGAGGCATCGCGTGTGAAAAGGCCCATGTTGCAGGGCTGCAGTGTTGCCCTGTGGGTGCTCTGCAACATGTATAATAAAATGTAACACCCATTTTATCGGTGTTAGAGTGTCTGTGTAAAAAGGGCCATGTTGAATTCACTGACATCATCCTGATCTCATAGCTGCTCCTACAGATGTTTGTGCTGCTGCAAATTCCAGTGGCTGCCCAAGAAACTCCTCCCACCTGCTGTTGCCCAGATAATATCCTGTTTCTATGGGCTCTCGGATTATCCTAGATTGGAAGTGGGGTTGTGCGCTTATATGTAAATGCAACTACATGATAACGACAGACGCATGATGGCTGCAACCAGGATTTCTGGGACCCCAGTCTGTAGTAAACAGGTATTGGGATCTGTGTTTCCACTATCACACATGACACCCATAGTGTAATTAACACTGAAATAAACCTAACTACACAACGTTGGGTTCTAAATTAAGGTTTATCACTCGAGAAAAGGATCTCGGAGTTATTGTGGACAATTCATTGAAAACCTCAGCTCAGTGTGCAGCAGTGATCAAGGAGAAAAAGAAAATGTTAGGAATGATTCATAAAAGGATCAAAATAAAATAAAACTATCATAATGCCATTACATAAATCTATAAATCACACCTTGAGTACTGTGTGCAGTTCTGCTTGTCCCATCTCAAAAAAGATATAGTGGAACGGGAAGAAGTACAGAGCTTGGAGAAGACAAGTGAGAAGGGATATGGGGCCGGCGGGCCTAGGGGCGGAGCCAGGGGGATGGTAGGCGGAGCCAGGGGGACGGTAGGTGGAGCCAGGGGGAAGGTAGACCAGTGGCATGGCATAACCCAGCAGCAATGAGTTCCCAGGGTTAACATTGGATGGAAGATAACACAGTCTACATGCACATCAAGCTTAAAATAAATAATGTATAAACCCCAAACACTGGCAAAACCCAGCAGCAAGGAGTTCCCAGCATTAACATCGGATGGAAGAAAACACAGTATACATGCACATCAAGCTTAAAATAAATAATTTGTAAACCCAAAAACACAGGGAAACACCCATAACACTGGCATAACACTGGCATAACCCAGCAGCAAGGCGTTCTCAGGGTTAACATCGGATGGAAGAAAACACAGTCTACATGCACATGAAGCTTAAAATAAATAATTTATAAACCCAAAACACTGGCATA
>QEPC01013938.1:2071565-2082738 GCA_003113815.1 Sphenodon punctatus
CCCCCCCATTCCCCAGTCTCGCACACCCTCCCCTCCCCCTTCCATTCCAGGCCCCCCAGTCTCTGCTCCCCCCCGAGTCCCATTTACTCACCGTTGCAGGACTCAGGAGTCAGCAGCAGGCAGGCACCAGGCAGGCAGGTGAGGCTTCAGGGTTCAGTGGAGGCACTCGGTGGCGAGATGGGCTGTGGCGCACATGCTCAACAGTTCAAGCATGCACCTTGCAGCCCATTTCGCCGCCGAGCACCTCCACCGAACGCCCAGGTGAGGCTTTGCATTGAGCCCATAGGGCTCAATGCAAAGTTGCCGCGAGCGGGAAATTTGATCTCCCAGCAGCGGCACTTGGATTGAACGCTAAGCCGCCTGGCTTGCATTCAGTTCAAATTTGTCCCTTCTGGGACTCCAGACTCTGGAGTCCCAGAAGGGAGTGAGTCAGACTGAGGCTGCCCAGAGGCTAGCGCTCACTGACTGAGTGCTCTGTCTCTGCCGGCGGCTGAAATTGACATTGGAGCACCGCGTTGCTCTGACTTCAGCAGTCAGAGCAGCGCGGCGCTCCGATGTCAATTTCAGCTGCCCGACAGAGACAGAGCACTCAGTCAGTGAGCGCTCTGTCAGTGCGGCACTGGGGAGGGACCAGGGGCAGGGCACTGCCCCAGGCGCCATCAGGCGAGGGCCGCCACTAGTGATAGTGAGAACAGAGAGAGGGGCAGGAAGTGGTCACTCCTCAGATGCTCTAGGATTTTCAACTGCAACTCTATGGTCCTGGTGGACCTGTACACATGGAGATGCTGCATGCAACCTAGTTGATAGGATGCTGACATGTGGGCACACATTAGCCCGCATTTGCTCACATTCCCCGAGACCCTGCCTAAGTGGGGACTGTGGGTCCGATGGGTGGTGACCATGTGGCCAGTGGGGGTGAATACTTGATATGTGGACAGGTAGACAACCACCTGGTGTGGGCTATTGTCTTGATTGTTAACTCCCTCTGACTTCTACTACCAGCTGCTCCAGTATTTACTGTGGTGACCCTCAAACTGGGTGATGAGGATTGTGTCCCTACTAGGAATATATATATATATATATTTGTTACATTTTGTAACCCGCCCTATGCCCCTCGGACTAAGATGGGCTATAATTCCAAATAAATCAATAAAAACAAATAAATAAGATGAAGTACAGCTGTCGAACCCCTAGCATTATTCTGGGTAAGCTAGGGGTGAATTTCCAAAATGGTGGCAGTCACCAATCACAATTCATGATCCAGACGTGGGCAAGTAGGTGCCATTTTGGAAATCCCCGCAGCACAGCCACTGAGCTAGTTATGGGAGCAGCAGGAACCGAGGTGCAGTGAGTGGGAATGGGGGAGGGAAGTAATGGGCAGAGGTCCAGATGGAGGGGGCGAGTAGGTACACATTGGGGGTCAAGTATCAAGTGTCAAGTATCATAGAAAAGGGGGGACAGTCTAAAAAATTTGGAAACCCTTTCATGCCAGTCATTTCAGGAATTACTGGCAGGTCTTCTGTTTTAGCAAAGACTTGCTTGATGGAAAAGTCTTTTCTCTATACATAGCCCATGACTGGGAACTTAAAACACCTTTCTGGTTTTTGCCAAGGGATTGCTCAGCCATTATTTACATTGCTACAAAAGAAGACAGATTTGTGAATGGGCCTGAGCTCAGACTTGGCAAAAAGGAACAAGTCATTCATGAATCATTTAGGAATCAAGTAACATTGAACAAAGGCTGCCTCAGGCTGACCCATACTGTTTACATGAGACGCGCTACGGAGCCATATCAGCTGGCTCTGGCATTCTTGCTCACTAAGTTCTTAGTGATTATTGCTAACTTGTTTGAGAAATACAAAATCAGGATTTGAAAGCAGGAGATATTTTGCGTTTAAACCAGCTCCCCAAACTCCTGCCATGCTTAATTCTATACCACCATTCACTGAAAGACTTTAATGGCTAGCAGTAAAAACAGAGACAGATGCTTAGGAAAAATTATTGCACACAATCCCACATGCATTTACATACATGTCATTGCAATCAGGAGCACTGATGGGGTCCCTGTGTGCAGCAATGGCCACTTCTGATGCTTTGCAATTGTGTGTGTAAATGAAACATGGATTTGCTTGCCGAAGCACTATTCAGCCCTAAATGCATTTATTCCCCAGTTGGTAGTTTAGCAGCTAGTATCTGAATGTCCATTTCTGCCATAGTTTGCCTGAACACAAGCACAGACTGCATGGAATGAGAGATTCCTTGTTACCCAGTTGAAATGTGGTGCTTAGCATTAGCACTGCATTGGGTGACTCCATGCTAAATCTGAATAGACAGCTTGGAAGCTGATCTTGTGTCAGGGGCTGCTGGGAATCAGGACTGGGAGTCAGTGCAGGATCAAGAACAGGATGGATGGATAATACCAGGCTACCACCAGCACAAACACCCGCTTGCAAATACAATCTGATCTGCTTGAGCAGACAGGTAGTCAGACAGACAGAAGGACTGGTTTTCAAGGCAGGCAGAAACAGAGACAGACAGACAGACAAACAGAGAGTTTGGGATGAGAAAAGAGCAAACAGGTCTGAAATTTGGGGGGGTGGGGAAGCAGTGCAGAATCAGTCCAGAGGCAAGCAGAACACAGCTGGGGAGAAGAGAGCAGGCCCAGCAGACAGCAGCAACAGAACAGGTTCCAGGCAAAGACAAGAAGGAAGGAGAAACAAATGATTCACCCAACTTCCTGTTGTGTCAGGCTGGCCTTATACAGGCAGGCAGTCAGCCAGGTGCCAAGCTAGGGAGGGTCTAAAGGCCTATCAGGAGCTGAACCAGCATATAGGTCATACATACTCCATCCAGAGTTCAAGCCAAGGAATAGCAATGATGCTGGTGACCTAGTCACTGCCCAAGAGCCACAGAGTTGTCAGTTCAAGACCTGGGTGCTGACAAACTGATGGACTACTGAAGCTTCTGATTAAAGCCCCTGGATGGTTATTGGGGTTCTCAGCAGGGACTACACGTCCAGACATCCCTTGAAATCCAAACCTGACATTCGGAGGATAAAAAGCTGCTGAACGCATCAGCTGATGATGCTTTCAGCCCTGAACCCACGTACGGAGCTTGGGTAAGTTCCCAGGCCAGAAGGTTCCCTGCTAGGAGAATGGCTGGCCCCGGTAACGTGGGCAAGTGGCCACGTATCTGTGTTGGAATGTGTCCACGCCCTGACGGATTTCAGAAAGAAGCTTATTGTAGCAAAAAGAGATGAGGTCTTTCTTCGCTTGCCAAGAAGCAGTGGGGCCACATGTCTGTCTCCCTTGGGTAGCAAGCAGCTACTCTTCTAATCCAATCCACAAGGCAGCCACACTGAATATCCCAAGGGGGCATTGTTCCAGAAGAGAGCTGTTAGCAGGAGGAATGTGAAAAGACCTTTGTGCAGCCCTTCCCTGAGGAATTCAGTCATCCTTGGGGGCCCAGACGTTGTCCCTTGCCAGCTGATTCTTTGATGCAAAACCGTTTCTACTGGACAGCTTGTCAAGTAGCCTGTTGCCCCAGATTAAGAAGTAGCCACTTGCTACTTGATAAGTCAACCTGTCAGGTAACAAAGGTTCAGTGTGAACATCAGTAATGGAGCAAGGGATGATTGCTACTTGCTGCCATACTGCCCATCAATTTGGAGAAGCAGTGGGTCGTTATGTCTCTTCCCGACACATTAATTACACACTTGCTATCAGATTGCTCCTTGTGGGTTCACCCACAAATGTTCCAGGCATACAATGAGGAACCAGTCCTTGCCCATAGGTGGCTGTTGCTAGATGTGGGCAAGGGATGGAGGAGGGAACACTAGCGAGGGTGGGAGGGCTGCCCGTGAGCTGAGCCCAGGAGGAGCCAGTAACAGCTACCATGGCGCAAAGGGACTCAGGGTGAAAACAGACATAACGCTAATTCCACTTTAACGCTGTGTTAACATTTCTTATGCATGTTGCAGGGCTGCATAGGGCACCAATACAGCCCTGTAACATGCATAAGAAATGTTAAAGTGGCGTTAACGTTATGTCTGTTTTCACTATTAATTGAGTCTGGGTCCTGAACTCAGGGGAGGGGCAGCCTTTACAAATGACCTGAGCACTAACCGCCACCATGGACAGAGACCCTGCCTGCTGGCCCTTAGAGAGCTCATCGTTGGGATCTGAGCCTGGACCCAGAAGCCATGCTGTGCCCTTGCCAGGAGAAGTGGTGGCAGTGGAGAGTCCCCAGGAACATCAGTGGTGGATCTGCTTCTGGCACTCCCAGAGCCTCTTCCCCAACGCTCCTGGCTCCCCTGACGCTCCCAATGCTGCCGCGGATGCTCTGGGGAACTCACTGATGTCACTTCTGGGGGCTCTCTCCGCCACTGCTGCTTCCCGGGTCGCTTCATGGTTAGTATAAGTATGAGTCCTCTGCCTCTTATAATGGGTAGCCATTGATATGAGTGTGTCAGCAGCTGTATCCAGTACTGTTACGTGTGGCCGCCAGCCGGAAACACGGGATGAATCCATCCCATGTTCCCTGTTATATCTGGTAACCCCTGTAAAACCATCTAAGCGTCTGGAGTGGCGGGTGCTATTGGAAAGCAAAGTAATGGAAAGCAAAAGATTACGATGCAGACGGCAAGCTTTTCCAGCCAGTGAGTCTCTCTGGTTTTGTGTCTGTACAATGGCTAGTAGGATGGAACGCCAAGTCCTGTCCTCATTGCTATCCCTAGGAATAAAAACTAGTAGTAGAAAACTAGTAGTAGCAGTGGAAGTTGCGGTACTAGTAGTAGCATCAGCAGTAGTGGTGCTACTACTACTCCTCCATATTTTTTTGGACTACCTTATTGGCTCATTGACTTCCATTTCTAAAGCTCCTGAAGACTCCCAAAGCAGCTGACAAATTGCCAAAAGTATGTAGAAGAAGCAGATCTCCCATCAAAGAAAATGCAACCTCTGCTGGAGTAGTACACCTCAGCTGCATAACAGCACGGGGTGACATTCCATTTTTAGCTCAGGGAGCCCTTCATCTACTCTGGGCAGTGATAGGGTGGGGAACCAACAGGTGGGGAGAGCATCCTACCTGCCTGGCATAACACTGGTGTGATCTTATGTAATGGAATCCACTTTGAATCTCCCTCTTGCAAGCAGACACTGCGCTGTTTGCAGGACGCAGCGGTAAAGCAGTGAGCCTGGCATTAGTCAGAGAGCTGGAAGATATCCCTACATACCAGCGTTAGCAGGAATGTTATTTACCCAAGGGAAGGAGTTATTACAGAGGGGAAAGCCTCTCACCCAGTTCTTCCCCATGTATGGCTGTGAAGCCCGGGTTACTCAGCAGGATATGGCATAGACAGAGGAACCATTCTGTCAGATTCACTCTGTAACGGATCTCTCCTTGGAGGAAAATGGACAGCTAAGTGCAAATGGCCCAGAATGCAAAGCGCACATACTCCCACACATGAAAGGGGAAGCCAGGGGGAAGCTGTGTGAGCTGGAGGCAGACAGAGATAAGGGAGTTTGCCCAGGTAATAAAACGACCCTTCATGCACCTAGCCCTGCAAGGTGCAAATTTCCAATTAGCTGAGACTCTTCAAGTGATTGTCAATAAACCACTCTCCTCTTCCCAAGGGAGCTGAGGGCTCCTGCAGTGCAGCTTTCTCCTACGAGGCAGCCAAGTGGTTCTAGTTAGTTACCAGTAGGCAGGGACAAATTCGGGAATCAGAGCTTAGTCCATCAGTTCCAGGATCTGACTGGTGTGGAGACAATACATTTTCCTTTGTGTTCGTGTGTGTAGGAGAGAAGATAAATCACGAGTCACCCAGAGAGGAACCATCTTACCTCAACTCATGTGATGCTTTTTCCAGCCTCCATGAGAATTGTCCCTTCGCCACCCCCATGGCGGCGACGGCGGCTTACTTGCCGCGCCCCTCCCTATTTCAAATGGGGCAGGACGGGGCAGGGAATCAGGGTTTATTGGTCCCACTCTCCCCCTGTTGCTAGACGTTGCTCCCTGGGGGTGTGGCGTTCGCCCACGGGGAAGGAGGAAAGCAGCCGCCAGAGAGTTAAGTTACCCGGGCAGGGTTGCCAGGCAAACTTGGCTGGGTTGGGGGCAAGAAGCGCGTGGCGTGATGATTGGTGCACTGCCCAGAGAGGGCAGCGCTGTTGTTTGTGTCGCCGCTGCCTCCCGCAGTTGAGAGTCAGCGGTTCGTTGGAGCAGCACCCTCCCACCTGCCCAATCAACAATGTGGTAAATTTGGTCGCTTAGTAGGACCAGGAAGGAATTTTTGGTGGGTCAACATGATTGGTCCTTTGTTGCCCGTTTTTTCGCCTTCCTCACATTGTTGGGGGCTATTTGGTCTAATTGGAAGTCAGTCCTGGTAGTTTATGTTATGGTATTTGCTGCTGGTCACATTTGTCACACTCTGCAGGGGTCCAGCACTGAGCTAATTAGAATGAGGCATCTCCATAAGAGATGGGGGTTGGGGGGCATTGGCAGGGTATGGCAAGCGGTGGAGTCAACCCCCTGGGAGAAGTGATTGTGAGGGCAGTAGGGACATGTACTGTCCCCAGCCCAAGGGCACTACCCTCCTTAATCTGGCCTGAAAAGGGGCCTTGTCCCCTTCCCAATAGCCCGTTGCGAGGGAGGGGGAGACGTTTTGAACAAATTAAGAGGAATTGGTACCGAATGGTATATTCGGCCAATCCCTGAGTTATGAGTTATTGCTAGGGGAGGTGATTGCCCCCACCTATTCCAATCTGAAGTTAATTACAATCTGATTAAAGAGTGAGGCCGTTTAAAATTCATTTAATGTGTCCTGTCTCATTTGGGGGGTGCGTCCGCAAGTTGTCAGGTACACATTGCACAAGTAAGGAACACTGTGGAATTGTGGGGTGTCTGTTCTGTCCTGGAACAAAGCATGTTCTCTTCAAATAAGGCTCTTCTAGCAGTCCTAGTGGGAGCCCATGTACCGAACCCCATCCTTGCCTGAGGGACACACTCATCTCAGGATGTTGAGCTTTTGAGTCATGTGGAAAGTGATTTTTTTAAGATACCTGACTCACTGTTTTCCAGTTAACTATCTGCTCTTCAATCCAAGGCCCTCAAAGTATTTTATAAGGTATTTCATGAGTGAGGAACTGAAGCACAGTGTAGGAATTTTTCAAAACACCCACTTTTATCAGGCCAAGCTCTTTTGAAAATCTGGTCATCAATGACACAACAGGAGATCAGTCCGTTCGGTGTCCCTTATTTTGGTGCCTAAATGGGAGCTGAGTTTTCTTTGAAAATGTGGAGCTTCACCCCTCAGTTCCCCATCTGTAAAAGGGGGGTAATAGTCCATCCCTATCTCCCAAAGGGATTGAGAGGACACACATGTGAAAGATGGTGAAGTTGCTATGGTAGCAGAAAACCATAGAGGTTCCCTAGATAGAGAGGTGGCATCGTTTCACTCTCATCCTTCCTCTAGTGGAGTGAGTGTGGGTGTTGCTGCATGTCAGAAGCCTCCTGTCACTTGCGTCTCCAGAGAGCGAAAATATGCCAATAAAGAAGCGCCCTTAAGATTAAAACAGGAAAGCACTGGGTGACCCTGGAGGCAACGAGTGCCCTTTTGAAAGGTCTTGAACCAGTGTCCCTATCACGCTGCAACTGCCAGACCCCACCACAGGAATGAGGGGAGAAAGAGCCAGGATTATTTCAGAGCTGGAGCTGAGTGGATTAGCACACGCAAGTGCATTTTATGCTTCTGAAGTGGGGGTGGGAAGGAAGGGAAGCTAGGTAGGAGGAGGGAGTGCGCAGCCTGACTCATGCCTCTTTGCTGAAGTTCCTGAATTGCTGCATTGTGCTGAGAAATCATAAACGTGCGGTTGCCATCCAAGGAACAACAACATCCCCTTGCAGCGTGTCAGGAAAATGCTTGCGACGTCGAGGAAACCCCCTCAGCCTTGGGGAGAGTCCAGGTTTGGGGAAAGGGCTCGGTCTTGCTTCTAAAGTGAACACCATCCCCTTGGGAGAGCAGGCCAAGAGCTTCCAAAGTGGGGGGTTTAATCCACATTGAGGGGGGTCACAGCTATCGAACCGTTCCATTTAAAAGCTTTACTCTTCCCTTCTAGCCTGAGACCTAAGCAATGCTCCATGTTGCGTGTACATGTGCCCTTCCTAGCAGCAAAGAAATCGACTGGAGCGTTGGCCCTGATCTCCTCTGTCAGCACCAAAGCCCTGGCTCCTGAAACACCGAGCACGCAATTTATTTTCCCTTCCATTAAGTCTCCCCACTAGACTAGCTCTTGGAAGCGGGATTTATGTCCCTCGAAGCTCTCAGCATATTATTCCTAGCAGGAACAGAGAGGTGCAGTGAGCAAGGGGCAGAGAAACAGCCCTGTCTTTGGTTTCTTGAAGTAAGTCCCAAGCAGGGACAGGAAGTCCCATTGCAGACAGAAAGTCTGCTGCACCACAGCGCTTGGCACGTCGCTCCGGCCCCAGCTCAATGCCACCAACAAGGCAGACTAGGAATTCCACAACAAAGAAAGCAGCAAGCCAGGAGGGAGGGGGAGCCATTCAGACTGGGGGTGTGGGGTGGGGGGAGATGTGGCAAGAAGGAAAGAGAGAAGGGAAGAGAAAGTGGGAGGGATGCTAGGATGAAAGGGAGAAGGAGAGAGAGCGCGTGTAGGGAGCAGACAGACAGAGGGAGGAGGGAACCATATCAAAAGCAGCCTGTTCAGCCCACTCCCGTCTCCCTTGCCTCTCAAACCACTGATTCAGCAGTTGGCTCTGCAAAGGGCTCCTTGCCAAACAGTTGGGACCTCCCCACTCCAAGGAAGGATTTTATTTTCCTTGGGTACTAAATGGCAGCAGCAGTGCATCTGGTAATCCAAAGAAGCTGGTAAGTTTCGGCTGCTTCCCACATTTTGGCCAGCTCCACGGTGCAAAAGGCTCCCTCAGATTCCCTCCTCTATCCCCCTGCCCACAGGGATCTGCTTGTTTTTATAGACCCGTCCCCAGGACGGATGCTTGCAGAAACACTGGTCGGTGTGAGTCTGCTGTGGGCCGTGGAGCCGTTCCGGATTTACACCGGCTGATGTTAGAGATTGGAATGCAGTCAGCAGCAGACAAACCTCTAAAGCGGCAGTGCCCTGCGGCCCTGCCTGCTAGGCTTCTGAGGAGCAGCGGTGATTCAGCTGCTAAGCTGCAATGAGCTATGGGTGCTTTCAGACATGACCGTTGCACACTTTGCCACAGTTTCCCCCACTTTTGGCACAGGGTCCACTGTCACGTTCGAAAGCTGCTGCATCCCGAGCATCAGATGTTGACACAGGATAGATCCCGACTGTGGAGGTTGGGAGGGGCTAGCCTGGGCTGTCATTGGGTGAAATTCCTAAGTCACAGCCCAGGCTAACCCCCACCATGGTCAGGATCCGGCCACCAGACCCAGAGTAAAGCAGGCTTTCACGTCTGAAAGCCCACTTTACTTACCACAGTCCAGAAGGGGGGGCGGGGGCTGGGCGCCATGGTAGCCGTCATTGGACGCCTTGGCTGCCCATCAGGTGGAGGGGGGCGGGCCACTGCATGCAGCGCGGTGGCAGGGCTTGACGGACACACATCCATGGGTGAAAACAGACATGACGCTAACCTAACCACCCTTTAACCACCCTTGGTGGTCATTTATGCATGTTTCAGGGCTGCATAGGGCACCAATACAGCCATGCAACATGCATAAATAACCACCAAGGGTGGTTAAAGGGTGGTTAGCGTCATGTCTGTTTTCACCCCATGTGTCTCTCCACCCCCTCCCTGGTCTAGCCACCGTTATGTTTGTTCAGCGGTTAAACCAATTCCCGACCAGAGTGCTGGCTCGCATCACTGCCCAGGTAAATCCATGATGGTGGGGGGCGGGGGCTGTCATATTAGGTTTCACCCTAAGACACAGTTTGACCATCCTAGCTCTAAAGGTTTGAAGGTCCAGGACTTATCTTTCGCCTGCCACCCTCACACTTTATCTGTGGTTGTTAGTGAGGTTACCTGACAGAAAGGGAAAAGGGGGGGGGGGTACAAATGTTCCAGGCCCCTAAGCTCAGGCCCCCCCCAAAAAACCACAAAAATTTTCTTTCTTAATATACATGCAAAGATGATGAGTAAAATAATAATCATAAGTAACATTTGTGTAAACAGAGTAGCAGTGTGATCTTCAGAAATTGATTCCAAAATTTATGACAAACTGTGGATGAGAAGTAGGGGGCCCCTAGTTACCAAGTTGTACCAGGGCCCTACATTTCTCTCAACAGACCTATCTCCACCTTCAAGAACATGGGAGCTGCAAACAGATATAGGGGCAGGGGCGTGGGGAACCACCAATCCATTTGTGACCCTTCCACAGCATGTCTCTGAAATACCTGAGTATTGTGATCTGTATAAACCATGCCGTGATGCCTAAGACATCAGATCTGAGGCATGGGACCTGCTCATCTATGTCAGTCAAGGCATTGGTTCATGGAGGTCCTCAATGGGTTCTCAGTGGGGTCCCAATAAGTTGCAATAGCTGATGGTGGCGTGTCCTAGACCAGTCCCAGCAATTATGAAAAGAGGAAGCCTGTACTGGTGCCCAGTCGGGAAAGTGGGGATCCCAATATGGAAAAGTTTGCAAAGCCCTTCCACATGGAAAGTGCCTTCAGAACTGGAAGGGGAACCATGTGAGAGCAGTGCAGCTCAGGAGAATAATTTGCACTTTGTGCCTGGGTGTCATTAACATGGGCATAATTAGGGTAGCCACCCATGCAAATGTTAAGGAACACTTATGAAAAATCCATGTTGCAGACCCTGCATAGGTGCCTATGGCATTTCCACCTAAGGTGCTAATGCAGGTGGCAGCTCTAGGTATAATACAAATAAATACAACAGCAGGACAGACAGACTGGGCCAATGGGCTATATCCTCTGCTTGACGGGAAGCAGTAAGGGTTTAGTGCTACCTATCTAGCCCCCAGTAGTCCGGGTGTAATTTGTCAGCCTTAAGCTAGCTCTGAATTAGGCAAACAGGGATGGCCCACTTGCCCCACTAGGAGAAATGCTGCTTCCTCTCTGACTCAGAGAGGAAGGTGTAGCTACCATCGGACAAACAGGGACATTTGTCCCGGGGCCCGTACTGGCTGGGGGCCCAATATCCGAGGTAGCTAAAC
>QEPC01013938.1:2088443-2111081 GCA_003113815.1 Sphenodon punctatus
GGCCAGGGTTGCCTAGCAACCCTGGCCGGGCTCGTTGCAGTGGCAGTGTTTCCCGCCTTTGGACCAACACAGCCCAGCAGCGGGAAATCTTCCCCAGCCGTCCAGCCTCC
Source organism: Sphenodon punctatus (assembly GCA_003113815.1). Classification (NCBI taxonomy): domain Eukaryota; kingdom Metazoa; phylum Chordata; class Lepidosauria; order Sphenodontia; family Sphenodontidae; genus Sphenodon; species Sphenodon punctatus. The sequence goes on from QEPC01013938.1 coordinate 2,088,554, forward strand.
TTGCTAAGTGGGTGCGGCAAAGGGCCTCTCGCCTGCCACCCCCACCCCCACCACCCCTGTGCCGAAGGGGGGGCGGGCGGAGGCAATAAGTAGAATCATCGCCGGGCACCTTCCTACTCCGGCGCTCCCTGCTTCGAGCCAGACCAGCCCGCCCGACCAGCCCCCGGCCTCCAGGATTAGTTGGGTGGGCCGGGGCAGCAATGGCACTGCTACTGCTGGCCGTGCTTGGCCCCAGTGATGGATGTGCCCAGCAGCAGGCCACCAACAGAACGCCACAGACTCTGCAGAGAGCAAGTAAGTCCCAAGCACCAGCAGCTCAGCACCCCTAGGCCGGCCGAGCTGGGAAGTGTCCCTCGGCCAGCCGGCAGCTTCACCACCAGCAGGGATAAAAGGGGAGGGGCCCACAGATGTTTCTTGTCCCTGGGCCCATCCCAAGCTAGCTACGCCCCTGTGTAGCTTCCAAGCCCTCCCCCTGTTCTGGTCTGAGTGGCGAAAGGAGATAGAAGAAAGTCAACTGTGGTTTCTTTATGCTACCTAGCTCCTCTATGCAAGGGAAATCCCCAAGTACTCCATACTAGAGTTCTTCAGCTCTTCTGTACTGTCTGAGCATAGACGTGGGGTGCAAACAGACAGACCTGGGACTGCTCACCCGCAGTGCTGCTCCAGGGTGTCTGGCCGTGGGGTTGGGTTTACAGAGACCCGGTGGCAGCTGTGGCCCCCAGTCGGCCTGTGGGGTGCCCCCTCCCCCACACCATAGACGTGTGGGCAGATCGCCCAATGCTCTAGGCTGCCTCCTGCAACTCTCTGGTGTTGCCTGGGGCAACCTCCAGCCAAGAGCGGAGCTGCAGAGGCCGTCTGCTGAGCAGATGGACTGCAGCTCCACCTCGGGCTGGTGCCTTGGGTTTGGGCAGCCCACTCTGCAGGTGGGCAGTGCTCCAGGATGTTCCAGAGCACCACAAGTGGGGGCAGAGCAGAGGTGGGGCTGCTGTCTGTCTAAAAACACCCAGGGAGTCAAAGTAGTTTAGGTGATATTTTTATTGGGCCAACTGTAGTTGGTGAGATTATGCAAGCTTTCGGGTGACACAGAGCCCTTCCTCAGGCATATAACAAGTCAGAACTGTAGACTGAGCAAATGCAAGGAGATATAAAATTATAATATTACATCATTATTCTATTATCTCATTTTAATGAGATATTATTATCTCATTATACCTGTAGTATTATTATAAGAATTTCTCATAATAATGATATAATATTATAGTTTTATATATGCCTGCAACAGCTCAGTATATCGTTCTAACCTGAGGAAGAGTCCTGTTTGGTCTGACAGCTTGAATAATCTACTACTGCTAATTATTTCTATAGCATTACTAGGCATACACAGCACTTTACAGTCACAGATTTCTGGAGACAGGTCCCTGCCTTACAGTCTAGGCGCATTCTGACGTGCGTTTTATTCGCACAGCAGCGGCATCATGCGATTTAAAGCAACGCGCACTTCCGGGTTGGTGTGAATGCACCAATGCAGCGTAACGCGAACTGTTGGAGTGCGGTTTTAAAAGCTGCTCGGAGCAGATGTACTCGGAGCAGAGATGCTGCTCGGAGCAGCTTTTCAAACCGCACTCCAACAGTTCGGGTTACGCTGAAATGTGCGCACTCGGTGCATTCACACCAACCCGGAAGTGCGCGGTGCTTTAAATCGCATGATGCCGTCGCCGCTGCTGTGCGACTTACGTGCACATCTGAATGCAGCCTAAGACGGACAAGGGAGAGACCGACATATTCCCATTTTTACAGATGGGGAACTGAGTTTGGGATGCAGTGACTTGCCCAAGGCCATCCAGTAAGTTCATGGCTAGGAAAGAATTTGAACCCTGGCTTCCCAAAACCAACATCTTATCGACAACACCACACTGGCTCTCTACGTATGACTTCCCAGGACCAAGACTAGCACCTTATCCACAACACCGCACTGGCTCTCTAGTGGCACGCTACACTCTCACTAACTACATTTGGTTCAATAAAAGAGCTCACCTGAACTACTACTTTGTCTTCATCTCTTATGTTTGGGACGAACACGGCAACCACCCTCTCACCACAGGCAGATAGACGGATGGATGGAGTGAATCACACTATGAACTGAGTGCTGGTTTTATTTGGTCAGTTACCCGCTTTCCCCTTGCTGTAGTTTTACACTGTCAAATACATGGCCATACCAGGAGGCAGCAGGACTGGACCCATCTGCTGGCAGACCCTACCTACAACCCAGCCTTCTAGCCACTCTTATCTCTTGGCTGTCTTGCACTTTTGTTTCATGTGCTTATGTTAACAAATGAAAACCCTCACATTGCCTGGGGCCAAGAGGAGAGAAAGGTGCCGGTTTTCACAGCTGATTATTGCCTTGACTTGGAGGGGGTCGACAATGACTCCTTGTTTCCATGTCTACCCCATTTCTTCTGAACCACACTCCTGTTTCACATCCGGACGTGACTGCTTTGCAGTGACCTCAACTTGCTTCATAACTTCTGATGAAAATGAGCCCATGCTGCTAAGTCCAAGCCTTTCCCCCTGAGGGCTTGGCTACGTGCAGAATGTCCTGCAGGTAACTGAGAAGACATTAAACACCATTCAGAGGCCCTGGAGTGCTAGCCAGCCTGGCCCTTACTCTGGTATAGGTGAATCCTGAAGAATAAAGAGTGGATTCAGAGTCTGCAACAAGCTAAGTGTGGGACCTCTCTGGGTTTGTGGTCACAGTTAAGGGGCCCCTCTGTGAAATCCACCAGCAGGCTTCTTGAGGATATTTATCCTTTTTATCTCACAGTAATTCTCAGTCCCCAAAGCTGCCCCCTTTGCCATGGGGAAGGTAGTGGCTGTGGTGGAGGCATCTACTAAAAGTATCAGACCCTTTGATATCAGATAATCACTTCAATTCAAAGCAGGATTTTCTGTCTGAATACACATTCAGGCTCAGACCATGCTGCCTTTGGTCTGTGGGAGAAAGGGAGAAATAAGAACATAAGAAGTGTCATACTGGGTCAGACCAATGGTCCATCGAGCCCAGCATCCTGCCTCCGACAGTGGCAAGTCACGGGGGCCTGGGAGAAGCACCCAACAGGTCACCATGCGGGATCCATTCCCTGTGGGTCGTCCCCAGGCTCCCGACAGTAAAGGGTTTTGTTCCCCAATCCTATCTGACTAATAGGATGCTGTGAGTTCAGGCCATGTGTAGCAAGGCCAGACTCCATATATTCATGAGGGCAGCCTCAGCAGCAGGATTAAAAGTACCTTTCCACCACCTTAGAATCTCTGGGATTCTTCTAGTTCAGGGCCAGCAAAATTCCTGCCATAGGTTAGAGCAGCCCAAAAGCTGCCTTAATTTACAGTGTCTACTGTAGCTGCTAACAGGCTATTCTGTGGCTTAGAAGAGTCGACGGTCAAAACTGCCCTGCTGTAGTCCTTCCACAAAGCCTATCTGAGAGCAGCCCTAGAGTGTGGCAGGGAATGTCACTACTGGCTCCAAAGAAGGATGTAGTCTCTGTCATTCTATTGTCATTGATTTGCGCTTAGGGAAGCTTTCCGATGTTACAGTGAATTCCCATGGACATCAGCAGCAGGATCCTGTGGTTCCTTCACTGTCACTGAGCCATGGAATTTTTTTTGGTGACATCTGAAAAAATCTGCCACATCAGGGGTGGGTCACTGGGAGCACAGTACACTGGTGCTTCAGAGTCTATACTGGCTCCAAATAGCTTTCCAGGCACAACTCAAGGTGCTGTTTTTGACCTACAAAGCCCTAAAGAGCCTGGCCCACACTTATCTGAAAGACTGTGTCCGATTTTATGTTCCTTCACGATCCCAGGGATCAGCCAGAAGCGCCCTCTTGCAATTATTTATTTATTTATTTATTTATTTTGTGGCATTTTATGCCGCACCCTCCTGCACAACAGCAGCTTGGAACGGCTCACAATTACTATCAGAGTGTCAAATTCACACAGCAAGGGTGCACAGAAAAACATTCTAGGTGGCAGCTCCATGATTATGTTTGCCAGAGTCAAAGCCTGCTCATCTTCTGGAGCCAGAAGACCGATCTTTTTGGCCAAGCTTTTGTCAGGTGGGGATAGATAGGTGTCGATGGAGTAGGGTCACAATTTGGGTTTTTAAGGGATTTGGGAGGATTCTAGCAATTCTTTGGGGATTTTAGGAGATTTAATATGTTTTATTGTTTTGTAATCTATTATTATCCATCCTGATCCTTTGGGGGAGGGCAGATTATAAACATAAATAAATCACATTAAATAATAACCCCATGGTGATCCACAAATGTTGCCATGTGATGGGGCACTTCAGAGGTCCACAAAACACTCCATTGAATGGTGAGTTGCTGATAGCAAGCTAATGACAAAGAGTTGCTCTTAGGATCTGCAGGCTTTCAGCCTAATGTCTGAAAAATAGTACCGACAGTCTACCCATCTAAAATGAAAGCCATGATTCTTACCTGCCTCGTAGGTCTGCTGTGGAACTTGGTTCGGTTATATTTGTAAAGCACCCTGGGATCATTGAATGGGAGGGTGCAGCAAAAATTATTGGAAATCAATGATACCTTAATCCAGAGGCAAGCAAAGTTTCCGAGCCCAAGAGCTGCATAGTAAAATGTTCATATTGCCAAGAGCCACAACACACATTACAGAAATCATCTCTTCCCCCGATCCTGGGGACAGGGCAGGGTTGCTTCCCCCAACTCCCTCCTCACATCAAAGCTCTGGCTCCCAGACAGTCTGGTAGGTTCGGGCAGCAGCAATAGTAGCACAAGGCATGTTTCTCCTGCTCCCACAGCCAAAATGGCAGCTCAGCTTCTCTTGCTCCTGAGGGAGCTGCATGGACATGTCCCCAGGCAGTCACTTCTGGTGAGTGCCGCAGCACAGGTGCATGAGAGAGACGCTACCCTTTGCCTGCTTCTGCCCTCATCCCCCACAGTTTTCCCTTCTAAGATCTCACCCCTTCCAAAAAGTGATCCTAGGAAAGCCCAACAGTATGCTCCAGAAATTCTTAGACCATATAGGCCTAAGATCAGGACTTACAAAAGCATGTGCAGTGGGAGAACTGAGTCAAGACCTTTATTATCAGCACAGGACATTGCCATGAAGAGTGAGCAATCCTTGTGAACTGAGCTGGAATACGTCGCCTGGCAGGAGACTGATAACAGGCAGTATATACAACAGTATATCTGTCATTTGACAAGAGGCCTGTGTTCACTATTTATTTATTTATTTATACTATGTATAATAGAGTGTATTTCACTTATGAAGGGAAACCTTTACTAGGTTAGTGCATCTCCCTATCATTATGTTGGTTTTTTAAAGTTAATGTTGAGCTAAAAATTTCATATATTATTGGGCGACAAGCATGTTGTGAGCACAGAGGGGAAGTTAGAGTAGAAAGAAAGAAAGAAAGAAAATTTGGAATTACAAATTGTAAAATATTTTACCCTTTACCCAAAATTTAACATTTGATTAATTATATCCGAATTCAAAAATACCAGTTAGCTCTATTATTGGTTGAAAGTATAGGCAGGAAGGAATTTTCATGAAAAAAAAATCTTTTTTATTTCATTAAAATTTCAAAGAATAAAAAAGACAAAATCACCATCCCCTACAAGTATCCACCTTCTGCCCACGTTTTCTCATTTGTGAAACTTTTCTCATTTATGAAACCGGGATGACAATATTTCTCTTGCCCATGTGGCATTTGTGAGGAATAGATTCATTCGTCAATATTTGTCCAATCCTTTAGCAATGCTAGTTGCTAAGTGTTCTTATTTTACAAACTTTGCATTATTTTAAATAGGGGAAATAATATGGGGAAGAAGTTGGCATGAAACCTTGTGAGTCTGAGACCTACAAATAACTTGCCATGCCATTTCCTAAGGATCCACCCAGATCTTTCTTGAGTGTGGCATTGCTTTGTCCATGGCTTTCGGCAGGACGTTCTACAAACTCATTACCCCCTTTTGTCTGTTTCCCCATCTCTACAATGGAGATAATCTTAGCTACTTCATGCAGGTGTTGTGAAGTTTTATTCATTAACTTGCAGGAATATCGGTGTGGAAGAACACACTGATATGCAGGGGTGTAACTATGGATGTTTTTAAATGAGTACAGCTGGGGTGTGTGTGTGTGTCCGTGTCCACTGAGTGGAACAACCACTGAGTGCCCACTCAGGTGGAGTGTGTGGGGAGGGATTCTAATAGGTGGCTCCTGGGTGGCCATCATGCCCACTCAGGCAGCTCCCACGCAATTCCGCTACCACCGACTGGCTGTGCAAGCAATTCATACAGGCAGCTGTTTCCCCTCACCCCCCACACACCCGGCAGCACTCCCCACCCCAAGCCCCACCCAACTGCTCGCCCTCTGCAATGACACACAGCCATGGACACCATGAAAATGTGAAGCCACAGCAGACAGTAACCCCTTCCTGCCCAGGAGCCAGTGCAGCTGCTGCTGGCAGTCTCAGGCTACAAAGGTGTTGCATACTGGGGGCAGGCGGGGGACATGCAGGAAGCTGCTGTCTGAGCAGCTGTCCTTCATAGCAGTGACTCCCCTCCTGTGGGTTGTGAGGGGAGTTTGTTGCTCTCTGAGCCAACGCAGTGTTGTGTTTCATGTGTGTGTCCTTTAAGAGCTTCCCAGAGAGCTCCCAGCAGGGCTGTGGGCAGGACTGGGGATGCAGCCGGTGTGGGTGCATTACACAGGCAGGGGATGCATGGCCATCTCTCCCCACGCACTTTCTTACCTTCCCCCTGCACAAGGCACTCCGACTTTTTCTCCACTGCCCCGTGAGTGGGAATAAGTGCGTGCTGAGTGGGTCACAGGAGCATGTGCCTCGCCTACACCACCTTCAGATTGGCATTTGGATGCGTGGTTAATGGGTGGACCTGTGTAGTTGCTTCTTGTCCAAAAAATGGCCTATAATAGGGACAGGCGGCAGTGCAGCTCCTTGGTGCTACTGCATTCCCTGCTGCTAGAAGGAGGTTCAGGAGGTCCTATTTCATCTTCTGCACCAGGACCTGTTCCAGCCTAGTAGCTACACTCCTGCAGATATGCAAAATGTTGCCCCCCTCCCCCTTCAAGTTACCTATCCTCCTCCCACAAGGATTTCCCCCCCTTGGAATATATGACAGTGTTTAAAAGCTACCAGCGTGGCTGTGTAATGCCTTCTGGTTGCTGCTGTCTGTGCAGCTCTGGACGGATGGCTTCCTGGAGTTCTCTTGCTTACTAATCCCAGGATTTGATTAATCAAGGCCATACATTTTGCTGATAGTTCTGTGGCTCTGTTTCCTCTCCTGACATTGCCATCATAGCTGAGGCTTTGCTGAGTGGAAGGAGAAGGAAATCAGTGGACTGACATGATTGCACCACACTACCTGTTAACTGGTGGAAACTTTGCCTGTTATCCTGCTGGATTAAAAGCCAGGAGAGCTGGCTCCTGTGATAGCAGCTGTAGGGGATGTGTGGTAGGGGGGGAGCAGACAGTGGGTGAAAACAGACATTTTATTTTATTTATTTTATTTTATTTATTATAAAATTTGTATGCCGCTCCCTCCTGCTAAAAGCATCTCGGGGCGGCTACCAACATATTAAAACAGATTAAAAAACACCAATAATACAATTAATTATGCTAACTCCGCTTTAACACCGTTTTAACATTTCTTATGCACGTTGAAGGGCTGTATTGGTGCCCTATGTAGCCCTGCAACGTGCATAAGAAATGTTAAAGCGGTGTTAACGTCATGTCTGTTTTCACCAAGTGTGTCAGAGGTAGGAAGGGAAAGGGAGGGTGCATGGTTGGGTTCTCCTACACTGATTCTCCTTTGCAGATATCAAATCAGAGCTGTCCCTAGGCTGCTTCGATTCATGCTATAACTAGAACAGACCAGTGATAATAAACAGGGAACTGTAGCCAGTTTCCTGAGGGTTGTTCACAGAACTTCAATGGGGTATAAAGCCCAGCGACTGAGATCAAGAGTAATTTCAGACGTGATGGGCCTTTCGGCCCACCACGCTGAACCCTGGGTCCATGATCAGACCGACCATCCTTTAGATGTGCTGGCCTGATCGCAGAGGGGAATCGGGGAGGGGGCAGGGCTGCGCAGCGCAACGTGCAGCCTCTCAGCCCCGCCTCCCCGCACTCCACCAGCCGCCCGCCCTTGGAGAGTCAGGCCACTGTGCCCGATCCCGTCCCATAATTGGGACCTGATTCCCAGGCGGGCCTGGCAAACAGTCGTTCATCGTGACCATTGCCAGCCCCATCCCAGATCGTGGCAAACCTAACCACGGTTCTGGAGGTGAGGTCGGCCTCACCTCCAGAACCGTGGTCAATTTGATCCCGGCCGGGTGTTCACTGTGGTGAACATCTGGCCAGGAGCAAATAGACATTCACAGGATCACAGCCACCACCCTGAATCCATTGTGATTCAGGGTGGTTGACTGCGATCCCGTAACATCTGGAAATACCCCAATAGAGAAATGGGTTTGTATTTTAAATAGATTTTATCATTTTATGTTGAAAGGCACTCCAAGTGCTATTTTGGTGATGGTGGCGCACTGCAAAAATAAATAAATAAATAATAATAATTAATAATAAATAAATTGTTCAGTGCCAGGTATGCTTATTTATATTTATTTATTCACAGTTTTATCCTGTCCTTCTCTTAAGGCCCAGGATGCTTGTCCTATATAAATTATTTATTATTATTATTATTAGTAGTAGTAGTAGTAATAATAATAATAATAATAATTAATAATAATGATGAAAAATGCTATGAGGCTTCTGATAACATCAGGTGATGAAGCACTTGGTTTCTCCAGCAGAAGGTCCTTTTCCCATGAGATGCCGCCACCCACCTCCACTCAGTTTTGTTGTGTGGAGATGAATGGAGGCGCCCGTGTGAATCCCGCGGGAGATGGGTGGGGGTGCATGCGCTCCCGCGCTCCACCCACCTCCACCCCATCTCCACCCATCACCCACGCACGGAGCAATGGGCTTCAATGCCCAAAGCTCCGTGGGTGGAGGTGGGGGGTGTCCGCGGGAATGGGCGCACACCCACCTCCACCCACCGTAGTCTCACACCCATCCCCCCCACCCACCAAGGTCCATTTTAAAAGGGCCTAAGTGAGGAACGAAAATTGCAAAAGTGAGATCCCTTTCCTGCTCCCTCATCACCAATACCATGTTGAACACTGGCTCAGTTCTAAGTCAGGTGGGAGAGTGTCACCTGCTGAACTGACCATGCCACCAAATGCAACATGTAGGTGGAAGCCCTTCATACAAGTACTTCCCCAGTCTGATCCTGCTTAGGAGGAGATGGCAGCAGAGGCAACAGGGCTTCCAAATTAAACACTAGCAGAACCATCCACTGAACATTCAGTCACTGGTCCACAGGGAACAGAGGCTTCATCTTCTGATGAGGGCTAAGTGTGTAGGCACCACAGTGCTGGATGTAAATAACCTAGAGTAGAACCAACACTATTGTCCCAAGTGATCCAGCTAGAAAGATATTTTCTTTTTCAGGTTCCTCAGAGGGTGTCCTCTAGGAACAGGTTAGGAGAGGAAGAGGAAGCCAACATCATGCCTTGAAAAGCATCCTCCTCGTCTCCTGCAGGAGCTGTTCAGAAATGTACAGGACAGTCCTAGAGGCACTGGGTGCTGGTGCCCAATGTGTGCTGATGCAAGTCCTATTCACTTTAGTAGGACTGACACTGGTAAAACGATTCTAGTTCCAGCACCAAATAGCTCCAGGGTAAAACTACAAACTAACAAACTACAGCATTAGGGAAGCAAATAAAGTCCAGCCACAAGATTTCAAATAGAGTCGCAAGCATCCACTAGTTACACTGCACTGAGCCATCACAATCCCAAACAGATGTTCAGACATCTGTAAAACAAGTGTTGCTGTCCCACCTGATAATGAATGTGTGAGCACTAGGCGATATACATTCCGTTGCTTCAAAAGGGGTTACCCCATGTTTACTGAAATCTCCACGGGCACCTATTGCATTGTCTGGATGATGCCACTCCCCTGGCCCTTGCTTATGCTGCAGAAAAGCTTCACGGGATGCATTGGTGACTGGGTGTAAGAGCTGGAATACAGCAACACTTGCCAAAGCAAGAGTCAGCATGAGCTAATGTCTGCTAGGAAAGACACAACCTAAAGAGCATTAAGTAGGTGCTGAAAATAAGGCGTTTGCTTGGAGAAGGTGCACAGCCCTGGCTTGATCGATCATTGGGGCCCATTTTTCTCTCCTGTTTCTCGGCCATATCCCCACTCAGGACTTCTCTTCCCTCCCAGTGTTTCCATGATGAGCACAAATCTAGTGTAGGGAAGGTTGTCAGAACGGAACACAATTCCTTCGATGTATAGCAAAGCCTGGATGTTGCAGCATGCCAGCAGCATTCCCAGACAGGGCAGGTGAGATGGCAAAAACGTTCCTCTGTGCTCTTAACACCCAGGCAGACGACAATGAGGAATTCAGTTTCCAGACTGCTGGCCTTGCTGGAAAGGATGAATTCAGAAAAGTCTAGTTGTTTCTCAAGAATGAACTATAAATTCATTAAAAGGCAAAAAATAGAATTGCTATTGACTGCTCATATGGAGAAAGGCATGAGATCGGTAACAGCCTTTGCATTTTTGGCTATAACAACACAAGAGGCAACTATAATATAAAAGGTGAGTGGGGTTCTTAGGATTGGGGGAATGTAAGATTGTGTTTAAAGTATAGATAGTGACTTTCTCTCTGAGCATTAAGTTATAACCTAAGGCATTATACACAAGTTATCACATCTACCAGTAGGTTGGATTACGGTGTAGGAACACCTATAGACAGATAAATTTAGCAAGCTTTTGGATATGTCTATAAGGTAGAATGTATACAACTATAGTAGCTTATGAATTAGCCGTTTTATTGTATTGGTTTTATCTTGTGTATCTTAATATTTTATTTTTTGTTTATAATTGGCCATGGCGAAAGCTGGTGCCTTTAATAAAACTAACTAACTAAACATTAAAAGGAATAGCCCCTGCCCCCAGAGTGCACAAACAATTCCTTCGTCCACCCTGACCCTACTGTCACATAACATATACCTGGAAGTGTGGATTAAAAAACATTTGATATTAAAATGGATTGATTTTTTAAAGCTGTTTCCTCAGTGAGATACCAGAGCTAAAAGGTATTTTTCCTTCTGTCGGAATCAGATAGCTATGAAACAAAGGGACTGTCTCGTTGATCTTCAACACAATGGGATGCTGAGTTTCATTTCATTTCCACCAAGACAGTGGCTCTTAACTACTGGCTTGGTTGGGACCCGTCACTCAAGAGGGTGTTAAGGGGGTGCCAGGGTGGGGCCCGTAAGTCCTGGTGCAGCTGGAGCATGTCCTCTCTCCTGCTGCTTATCCTGGCTGTCTATGCTGAAGAGGTCCAGGGGCAGGATAGGGTTGCCAGATACACAAATGTTTCCAGGACACGTATGAAAAATACATGGTGCAGGGCCTTATGCGCCAATGCAGGCCCTGCATTATGTATTTTTCATAAGTATCCTGGAAACATTTGTGTATCTGGCAACCGATAGGGAGGAGAGGGGTGTGACTTCTTGCAGCTCCCCACCTCTGGCTTCCACCCCCTGCTGCTTCTGCTGCACCTGATCCCCCTCCCAGCTGCTGCCACTGCTGGAATTGCCCTGCCCTCTGCTGACACTGTAGTTAGGATTGTGCCCCCACCTCCTCCTGCTGCCTGGACACTCCTGGTCCTGGATGCCTTTTTTAAAATGTTAGTATTTTTTAAAAAGTGAATATTTTTGTAAAAAATATTTGGGTGGGTCTAGTCTACAGGAAGGTTGAGATGCTCTGTGTACTATTGTAATTCAGAATAATGGTGGTGCCAGCATTTCCTAAGCAAGGTCAAAATCAGACTCCTTTAAATTCAATGGCAAAATTCGAATCTACTTCAATAGAGTTTGGATTTCAGTCGATATTACAAACTCAGGATCACCGTGGAATTCTGAAATTCAAATGTTTTTCCCTTCAGTGAAAATAATTCATCTGCCTCTCTGATACATTTGTTTTCACCTGAAAAGACTGCAAAGTACTGCCCAAAATTTGTTCCAGCCATCAACAAAATGCAGCTACCTCTGGGGTGGAGTAACAGCCATTTTGTGGCATATGGCTGATAATTTTTAAAGAGAGGAAAGGAAAAATACCCGGTTCTGTTGGAAAGCAGGCGAGGCTAGGCAAGTAACCAGCTTTAAAGGAAGGCAGTGAGACTAGAGACATTTACAAAGAAGCTAGATGCTTATCACGGAATAAATACCTCTGCCTAATATTATATTCCAAATACCCTGAAAACATTGTCATGCATAATGATAAAGGTCATGGCCCTTTTCACACGAGACACCCCTCCCCCTTTTCCATGTCAGTGACTGGGTGGGCAAGGGTGTGTGCGTCCAAGCGACCGCCGGTGTGGGGGTGTGCACGCACTCCAGTGCTCCACCTGTCTCCACTGATCTCCCACACACAGAGGCATTGGAGAAAATGGAGGTGCCTCCGTGGGTGGAGATCAGTGGAGATGTGCGTGTGTCCATGCGACAGGCCGCACACATGCTAGGGCTGAAGCAGCAACTCCTTTTCCTGCACTGATATTTCATTCCGCCATTTCAGAATTGCCCTTGACTTTCCGCAGCTTTTCTACCAGTTTTTCACTAATTCCACACCCTTTGCTTTGCGACATTGGAATTATTGGAATTATCGGAATATGTTGGAATAATATTGGAAAGTGTCAGAAGAAACATTGTTCCACTACTTTTGCACCATCACCGTCTGTCGGAAGATGTTGGCGGAAACTGCGGAAGATTGCAGACAAAAGTAGCAGAATGAACGTCTCTATTGCACCATGCTGCTCCTTGCGGAAGAGTTCTTTCTGTCAGAAACAGCTACTGCGGCAGGTTGCCATTTCAGCCCTATTGCACACCTGCCGCAGCCTCCCCCCATCCCCCCCCCCAAACCACGGCTCCTCCCCAGCCCGTTTGAAAAGGCCCTAAGTCACAAGGAAGCCACTATTGCAATAAGGCCAAAGGCATTCTTTTAATGCTGATTGCTCAATGTCAGCTTATCTCCCCAAGAAAATCAGATCATGTAAAAACATGTTACTGAGCCGTTGTCTGTCTAAAACAAAGTTAAGTAGAACCTTAACAGCTGGAGACCAATGAGCTGTGATTCACTAACCACTTACTCTGAAGTTGCCCCCATTGAAACCCACAGGCTGCTCTTGAGTAAGTGGTTTGTAACTGTGGTTATTAACCTCAGGGTTAGCTGGAATGGTTAACCTTATGATTCCAGTAGGGTTTACCCAAGACCAACTGATACGTCATTGAATTTGTCACTGCTCACATTGACTACATAGTGATCTAGTTACCACTGTTTCAAAAAAGTGGAGTAAAAGCTGTCTGCAGAAAGGCGTTACAGTCCCACTTCCATGCTCCCCCAAGGCCTTGTCCTCTGAGGGCATTTTCACACAAAACACTCTCCACTCACTAACCCCCACCCCTCACTATACATGTTGCAGGGCTGCAGTGTTGCCCTATGGGTGCCCTGTAACATGTATAGTTGGTGGGTGGGTAGCGGGTGGAGAGTGTCTTGTGTGGAAATGCCTGAGACTCCCCCAAGCCCCATCCCTCAGACTTCCCATATGAAAATGGGGGGAGAGGGAGCACATCCTCCCTGATTTTGGGGGGGGCGGGCAGGAACAAATCTAGCCTTAATTTCAGCACCTCATGATCCCCCGCTGCTGAGCTTAGATGAGAGATGGCTGAGGGGGGTATGATAGAGGTCTATAAAATCAGGAATGACATAAAGAGAGAGCTGTTATTTCCCTTTTCTCATAATCCTAGACCTAACGGAAATTAACAGGCAGCAGGGCTAGAACACACAGAAAGAACTCCTTGTTCCTACAGTCCACAGTTAACCAGTGGAGCTCACTGCTGTCAGATGTTGGGAAGGCCAACATAACTGGGTTCAAAAAAATGAAGGGGGAAGGTTTTAGAGGCCATGCCCAATTTAGTATGTACAGTTAAGAAGTCAGCTTCAGTCACTTCACAGAACAGGTCATAATGGAATGATCCATTCCCTGCCATTTCCCCCCAGCTCCTGATAGTCAGAATTATCCCACCTAACCCACCTAATACCCATTTATGGACTATTCCTGTTCTAATTCCGGTTTAAACCCAGTTATGCTACTGGCCTTAACAAAACCCTTTGCAACAAGTTTCACAAGGTAAAACTGTATGCTGAGTGAAAGAATACTTCCTTCCGTTTGCTTTAAATCTGCTATCAGTTAGTTTCATAAAGCGTCCCTTAGTTAACTTGTGGAACTTGTTGCCAGAGGATGTTGTGAAGGTCAATAGTGTCACTGGGTTTTAAACAGGAATGGATAAGTTCTTAGAGGATTAGTCCATAAAAGACTATTAGTCAAGCTTGATGGGAACATAAACCTCTGACTGTTGGGAGATGGGAGTTCATAGCAGGGAAATGGATCACTCCATTATGACCCGTTGTGCACTTTTCTGAAGTGACCAAAGGTGGGCAGTTGGGCACTGTCAAGAGACAGAATACTGGGCTGGATGGATCATTGGTCTGACCCAGTTTGGCACTTCTTATGAATTAGCATAAATTATTAGCGATTAGCAGAGTTGCTTGAGGGATGAAACCTCTGACTGTCAAAATCTGGAAGTTTGTAGAAGCTTGCTGCCCAGTCTGAGCCTGGTAGAGCCCAGGATGGGCTAGAGCTGCTCTCTCTGCTCAAGCAGCACAGGGTCAGGCTGGGCTAGGATCCCTAACTATGTGGAGGCCCAAGTCATACAATGTGCTGTGACATCACACCATTCCATAAGAAGGTGTGGCCACATTAGAAAGGGGCGGGGACACCTTAGCCCTGTCCCCTTTTCGCACCCCCTTCTACCCACCTCTGGTTTTTGACCCCCTGTCTCTAAATCGTGTTTTAACACAATCTGACTTTTAGTGACAACGGAGTTAGAGTTTCATGAGGACACTGTGGTGAAGACTAGGGGTGATTTCAGAAGTGACGCGTTCCAATTCACCACAGTGAATCCCACCTCGGTGTGAACGGATTCACCGCGCGCTGTGGTGACACGTGCGGCCCCAACAGAAGTGACAGGATCGTGACCACCGCCCGGGGGCAATCAGAGAGAACATGGGCCGGGGGAACACAACAGACATGCAGTGGAGACGTGGACCGCGCTTCGAGCCCCAGAACGCACCGCGGCTGGGGTCAATTCCTTGCACCACGGCTGCGGGTTTCTGTTCAGAAGTTACTTTTCATTCACCCCTGCCGTGGTGACCATTCACCACACTTCTGGACCTCCTCCTGCCCCGACCTCACGAAGCGTAGTTAGCTTCACCCCGGGCCGCGTTTGACTGTGGTGAACATCTGGATGCGAGCAAACAGACATGCACGGCGCTTTCACCACCCCCCGCGTTTGACTGAGGTTGACTGTGGTGGACATTCACCACGTCACTTCTGAAATTACCCTAGGTTGACCTTATCTCTCCTTTAAAAGAGGACGCTTATAAAAAATACATGGTGCAGGGCATACTGGGGGTATGGCCACCCTAGTGAAGACTCTTCTGTGAAAAATGCCAGGGGGTCTCTTTATTGACCAGAGTGGTCCTGGCGTCTCAGCTCATCCAAAAGAAATAGAAACCAAGGGACAAAGAAGACATAAATAAATATCCATGCAAATTCTAATTGGGGCACATATAGAATGTAGCGTTATGTCTGGTTGAAGGCTCATTTAGCAGAAGGTTAAAGTCTAATTGCTGGAATGTTCTGCATATCAACAAGGAGCAGCACCCTCGAGATCTGATGGATTATAGAGTCCCACTGGGTAAGGTGGCCATGTATGCAACTTTTTCTAGGACGCTTATAAAAAATACATGTTGCAGGGCCTGCATTGGTGCCTTAGGCAACATGTATTTTTCATAAGTGTCCTGGAAAAAATTGCATATATGGCCACCCTACACCTGGGGATCTAGTTTCCTTGACACTTAGAAATGTTTACAGTCAGGGATCCATGGTCACTGCGTTTCCCCCATTGGCGGCAATGGGGAAAGGGCAGTAAACAAGTCCTTGTTTAAAGTACAAAGACTTTTTCTCACCTGAACTCGAATACGAGTCTTTGCTCATATTGGTGCTTTGGTTTGCTTCGGCTTGATTAAAGCATGTAAATATTACTGAATCCACTGCGGAGGAGGGAAGCAAAAATCCAGGTCTCAGAAAAGGGATGTGTAAACAAGGAGAGCAGTTTGCAGTTTGCACTGCTTTCAAGGGCCTTAGGATCTCTGGTGCCTTTTAAAACCGCAAAATCTGTTTTATTTGCCTGCTTCACAATATCACCCTAACAGCCTGATTGTTCTGATTTAACCCAGACTGTCTATTTCTCCCAAATTGGAGACTGGGAGACTCTCTGCAGCTATCTGAAAGCCAAAGGCATTTCTAATCACTCCCTCTTGTGAGCTACCACTAAGCCCCAAAATATGTCAATAACAGCCCCTTGTGCAAGATGCTGCTTGCATTGCCCTGCCTGGTGATTAAGTAACCCTAACCCCTCCACTGTGCCTGTCTCCCAGATCATGTCAGACAGGTGTGCAGGGACAGGCCCCACCCTGCAGGCATTGCTTCTGCCTCACTCTACAGCCCTTGGAGTCTGCCAGGGCCAGGCCCAAAGGTTAGAATGTAGAGAGCCCTTCCCTGGAATCTATTTCCATGCTGCAAGAACTGAGTTGGTCACCCAACTCTCCAAAGGAGGCACTCCTGCATGGGGGAATCCATCCTGTTAGGATAAGACCTGCTCCCACAGTTACCTCTCAGGAGCTTTTGAAGAATTTGGAGGGGTGTATTTTCTTAGCAGAGACAGAATAGCTGAGTGGTTAAGGCACTTGACTCATTTATTTATTTAGTTAGTTGTTTGGTTTACCCTGTTCTTCCCCAAAGATTCAGGGTGGTTAACAAATTCATAAAAACAAGCATAAAATACAGAAGATAAAACCCATGAAACCACATAAAATAACCATAAACCCTCCAAAAACTTAAACCTGCCTTTTAAATGCTTGGGCAAATAAATAGGCCTTACACTACCTCTGGAAGATGTTCAGAGTAGGGCTTTGCCGAAGGGAAGGGAAAGGGACCCGCTCCAGAGCAGCCACTGAGAATGCCTCTCTGTGTGCCCAGGTCTTATGGACCTGGAGCAATGATGGCACTTACAAGAGAACGCTCATGGCTAATCTTAGAGGCTGTGTGGGGACATAATAGGCTACATCCCTGAAGGCTGTGGGTTCAAGTCCTGCTTGGTCTCAAACTGGATGGCTGCCTCCAGTCTAACCAGCAGCTATGAATAGGTGTCTGATCTATTGGGTTGGGGAACTGAAAGTTCATTGGAGATGGTGCTGGCCACACCACTCCCTCTTGTACTATAGACTGTGTCAGGAACAGATGTGGCTGAACCCCACCAGCCTGATGGATGGACTTTAAGAGGCATAGCTAGGTTGGATTGGGCCCAGCTGGTACAGATGCTAGACTACTCCCTGGTCCCAGCTGCAAAGAATGCATCTGCACTGTGTCCCTATTAAAGTTATGCCCAGGAACCTGTGTTCACTGCATTTTCTCCATTGCCCCCAATGGGGAAAACTCAGTGTGCAGGTCCCTGGCTATGCCCTTGCTGGTGAGGGCCAGAAGCAGAAATTCAGAAGCACTGATTAGGATTTTCAACCTGGCTTCTCAAACACAAGGAGAGGCTCCTACAGTTGTATCCCCTTCCTGTTCCTTTCTCAGTTGGGTTGTGCTGTGGTTTGCAGCGGGTTGGTCCAGGGTGACTTACTCCTTGGTGTCTGCATCTGGGCTAGATGGGATGTAGGGTTGACACCGTAGGTATATTTTTCGAGGCCACTTATGAAACATACATGTTGCAGGGCCTGCATTGGCATGGTACCAATGCAGGCCCTGCAACATGTATTTTTCATAAGTGGCCTCGAAAAATATACCTAAGGCGGGAGTCTCTGTGAGTTGCTGGGTAGAAGAACAGTGTTCTCCCAAACTGTGAGGCACAAGGCCTCACTGGAGGGAGGAATCAAGGCAGGAGCAGGCAGCAGCAGGAGGGAGGCGGCAGGAGGAGATGCAAAAGCAGGAGCACAGGACAGCCAGGCTGAATCAGGACCATGCCCCCTTGCCTCCCACCCCTAGCATCCCCCCATCCCCAGGAGCTGGGACAAGGTTCCCCTGCACATACAGGGATGCCCCTTCGGCCCAAGATTGCCAGGTCATGATTTCAAAGGTAAGAGACCCTGTGGGACTGGGGCGTCCTCTTCTATGGGGCTGTGGTGGGTGGCAATGCAGGAGGTCCCAAGCTGAAATACAGGATATCTGTTACAGTCAGGTACCTGTGTTTTCAGAGTGTTTTCCCCATTGGCAGCAACGGGAAAAACACAGTAAACATGGGTCTCTGGCTACAGTGGCATAGCAAAGCTGTGGTGGGCCAGGGCTCATATCCCAATTATGCCCTCCCACAAGGACAAGGGGGTGGAGCCTCCAGGGTAGGGGCAGGGTTTGCCCATGAAGGTAGCACCACCCCCCATGAAGGTAGCACCACCCCAGAGTGGTAGCAATCCCGCCAGGAAGGCAGTTTTAAGAGTGGATGGGGGTGGGACCAGCACTCCCCCACCCACTCTGAAAACTTCCTTCTTGGCAGGGCCCTTTGCAAGCAGTCTGAGCACTGCTAGGAAATTTTCAGAATGGGTGGGGATGGTGTGCTGGCCCCACTTCCCCTCTGAAAATTTCCTATGGGTGCTCAGGTCACTTACAAACTGGTCAGAGACCAGCCCATTGCTCCATGGTAGCTGCTCCCTATGTCTGGTAAAAATGTTCCTCTTTACCTGGCGCACCTGCCCTTGGCACGACCCATGTGGCAAATAAGGCTGAGGTTGCCAAAGTTGTCATCCTTTTCCTGTGATGACCTGAGAGATCGGTGCCTGAAGATTATCCTGATCTTGGAAGTGTTACAACTGGTGTTTCATCCTGCCTCCGTTTCATTTATCTGCTTGACAGCATGACTGTGTACAGTAGAGGCGCCTATTGAGAACTGCCTTCTCTCAGCACCTGTTCTGCCGTTCCGCCTATCTCCAAACCTTTAGAACCGCTGTCCGCATGAAAGCATGAGGCAAAGGCTGATTTTTCCATCCCCGACAAGGGGAGGGAAGGGTCAGGGGTTCTGATCTCTTTCATTCTATTCTACACTGGGAGAAATCTTTCCATAATCACTGGCTGATAGAATAAGGCCTTTCAACAGCACTCTGGTCCAATCTGCTGCTGGCGGTCCCCTCCGCTCCGCTCCGTCACACGTTTCCCTGTGAAATTCACAAATGTAAGTGTCACCTTCTTAACTTGACAAGTGTCCTCAGTTACTAATCCTGTTAAATCCCCATCTGGAGCGGAGCATTGCAGGGCAGCACAATCTCTTGTTCCACAAACCTCCCCGGCATTGAAGCTCTGCCTTCTAAGTGACACGGTGCTCTTTGGAAAGAGAAAGAGAGAGAAAAAAAATCCCTCTTTGACTTTGTTTCACGTTTAACTTATTGTCTGAAAGGTGCTCCCTTGGCAGGCTATAGAATAGTCCTGGCAAACCGGGAATAAGCCTCCCCAAACAGGGCTGCCAGTGGGCTCCAGCCCACAGTCAGAAGCTGAGATTCCATAACCATTCAAACATGGGCCGAGTCGCCAACAAAGGAAGCCAGGAATTACCAATGGCAGTGACACATTTTTGCGTGGTAGACATGTCTGCTCAGAACTGGATCAAGAGGGGTGGACATGGGAGAACACTGGGCAGCTCTAAAACTCCTGGACTTTGAAACTGTTCAGATCTGGAGGAAAACAACATGATAGCAGCTGGTCCAGGTGATAGGGCAGAAACTGCAAAGCTCAGCTGGTGACAAACTCTTAAGGCCAAGTACTCAATGACACTTTTAGGTGTCACCTACCCACAACCTTGTGAGGGGGCGGAGTGAAGGAGTAGCAAGGGGAGGGGGAGGCTGCATACCTGAAATTCATATCCTGAACCCAGATCTAATCTATCAGTACAACCACAATGTTGCTAAGGGGAGGCCTTGCCCTGGTCCTTCCCAAGCACAGAGAAGGGACTAGCCTCTTCCGGCTCTGCCTCTCTCTGTTCTTCCCCCCGCCACATACACACACTTTGCAGCCACGGACAGTTTCTAGCTCCACTGGGAAATGGGGTGGGGATAGCTGTAACAGGAACAGCAGGAACAAGGGGAGGGAGGGGATTCCCAGAGCCAGCGTGCACTCTGTGGAGCTTTGTGTTTGTTTATTTATTTATTTATTTAATTATGTATTTGTTTAAATTTAAACCTTGCCTTCCCCTAAGGCTTATCTGCATAAATCATGCTTTCTCCTGCTCATATTTTTCTTTTTTTAAAAATCCACTATGTTGTCAGTTTTCATAGTATCCTGTGGCAATGAGTTCCAGAGGTCAATTGTGTGCTAAGCATTTGCCATCCATCAGTTTTACATGTGTTGCCATTTGTTTCACTAGATGCCCCTTGTACTTGTATTAGGAGAGATCGAGGGTAGGTTCCCACAATTTACTTTCTCTGGACCGATCATGATTTTTGATCCCTCCAGCCTGTTACCTTGTGTTCATCACCTCCTGCAACTATATAGTGCCAGTCTTATTACACACCCAATCTAGATATAGTAAAAACTCCTTATCTGGAGAGCTCTAATGCAGATCTTTTTTTTATTCCAGGCAACTCCCATCTCCTGTGCATCTCTCCAGCACACAGTATTAACCCCAATATCTAGCAACCTCTTTAATCCAGCTTGTTCCCTGAGGTATCTGGATTGGGGACTGGGATAGAGTTTCTACTGGGTATTTGATTGATGGTATTTAAAAACAGGCCAAAATGAGGGGGGGGGGGATTCTCCCCCATCCATCCATAAAACCCTGCCCTCAACCCTTCAAAAAGGCATCAGCCCAGAGTTGAAACAGGTACCCCAAAAGGTGGGTAAACCTGTAGAACCCGAACCAAAAGTGGCAATCCGGCTGGGTAGTAACCAACACAAGTTTGCTCTCTGTTTCTGTTATTTCATTTCAGTTTTTCATTTCCCATTTTGGTCATTTTAATATTTTGGTCATTTCAGCAATGCAGTTTTGGCAATAGTTGCACTATTTTTCATGCACAATTGCTGAAACAACACAATTCAAGTAATGAAATTACCAAAATAGCAAAATAAACCCCAACCCCCAAAAAAACTGAAAAAGAATTCCTGAATATGAAACTGAGATAGAAACTGACATAGAAATTAGAAATAGAATTCCTGAATAATTTCTGAATATATGAGTACCCATTTCTAGTCATGAATAATGATTTGGATAGCTGAAGGGCTACCCAAAAATGTGAATAATACCCAAAAATAATAAACCTACCCGCTCCCTGTTCAACACAACAGTTGGCCAACTGCTCATAAGAAACTGAAATGCTGTCAGCTGTCAAGGTGGCACAAGGATATTCCCTGGGAGAGTTCAGATCCCTGATTCCCATGGAGGTGGCATTCTGCAGGGGTCACTGAAATGAAGTAGCAACCCCAAGTCCAAAAGGCGATCTTCCCTTTCTCTGCCTGTTGTCACATTTGTGGGATGCATTATGGGAGTTTTGCCACTTAATTCATTGGGCTCGGAATTGCAGCCATGTTTTTTGTTACTGAAAAAGGCGTTTACTGGGTGAGGGTGGAACTGTTGGATTGTGCAACAGTCACAAGTAAAAGATCCATTGCAAGCCCTGCAAGCTTAATATGGGGCTTGTCCAGTAAAGGGAGGGTCAGGGGATGAAACAGGTTTTTTTCCCCCTTGTCTCCTCTCTCTGTCCTCCATCTTGTCTCATGCAGTCTGTAGTATGGAAGCATGTCTTCTGAGTTCTTAGTAAAGTTTTGTTTTGAAGAAACTTCTGCTGTGTGTTATTCAACAGAAAACTAACTCTGCAATAGGTTATGGGTCCAGGACATCTTCAAGGCAATTTTGAAGACTAGAAGCAGCCCAGAAGGTGTGCAGACTGTGAAAGAAAACTCCCAGACAGAGAGGCCTACTGACTGTGAGTAAGAAGGCCTAAATCCCAGAAGGGGAAAGGGAGGGAAGCAAGTATGGCGAGCAGCTCAGAGCTTAGACTTTCAGTAGGAAAGCTGAACAATGTAAACTACCAATTGTGAAAGTTTAAAGTGGAAATGCTGCTGTCTAAAGATGATATATGGGAGGTGATTACCACAAACAGACCAGTAGCAAATTACGAGGAATGGGATAAAAAGGACAGGTTAGCAAAGGCTACAATAAGTTTATTGGTAGAAGATGACCAGCTAATCCATATAAGAAGTGAGACCACAGCAAGAGGCATGTGGATTGCATTGCAAAA
>QEPC01013938.1:2118543-2141981 GCA_003113815.1 Sphenodon punctatus
GGAGGAAGCTCGCCTGGCCCCAAGCCTGTTGACATTCCGGCGAAGTTGTAAAACCTGGCTGTTCGCCCAGGCCTTTGGGGAGGGAGGGGAGTGGGGGTTAGAGGGTTTTTATCTCCCCTACCCTATTTATTGTTTTAATGTTTCCCGGGCCCTGTTTTAATACCTTGAATTGTATTTTTGATGTGTTTTAAATGGTTTTATATATATTTTATATGTATTTTTATTGTTGGAAGCCACCCCGAGCTGTTCTCAGGAGGGGCGTGGTAAAAATCTAGAAAATAAAATAAATAAATAAATAACATGCAATGACCTTCCCTGAAATGAGCTTGGCCAGAAGGTCCCAAACTGTGGGTCAGGCCCCCAAGTGAGGTTGTAGGATCTCAGAATGGGGTCATGATCCCGGCTGCTAGTTGGATTTACTTTTTGCATGCTTTCATTAAGCTGTCTGGGGTCATGGTATTATATTTAAGTCTCAAAATGGGGAACTGAACTCAGTGATGTTTGCACCAGTAAGCATCTTGTAGAGGCCTCAGTAATGCCAATTTTTTTGGAACTACTGAACGTAGAGACTGAAAATTATTCACAGAAAAGAATCCCCCCAAAATGTTCAATGACATGGAATCAAGCTCAGGGACAATTTGTGAACAAAGAATGCAGTGAAATTAATCCAATGCAATGGATTGCTTTGTCATCTCTGTTGCTTCGTCTGTGTTTACGCATGTTTGACATGCATGGCTGCATATTATTAAGGCCCCTACAAGATACTGACTGGTGCAAACATCACTCAGTTCAGTTCCTCATTTTGCCAATAGAATCATTCTGCTGAAATCCACTGGAACAACTCAATCCCCTTTCAGGATGCTTGGGATAGAGAGGAAGCTGGCACTAAACTTGGCTCCAAAGAAATTACTGTTCAAGAAAGATCAGCTGCGTTATATTATTATCTGATTAGAGGTAAAATACAATGGCACAAGCTGCTCTCCAAACCCTCTGTGCGTTACACTCCATTCCCCCCAAAAGTTTGCATCTTTTGTGTCCGTTTCAGCAACTGACTGAGTCTCAGTGTCTGAATAACCCATCAAGTCAGCAGCAGGTCTGACTATTCAGGGCAGGACTGATAGCAGGTGTTTCAATGGAGCCCCTCACAGGTTGGCCAATCACTCAACTTTGCTCCAGGAAAGAGGGGGGGAAAAGAAACAACTTGCTCCACCAGTCCCTGCACCTGCCTGCGCTACATGCAAATTAGACTGAGCCTGCTGCCTCATGTCAGGAATGAGTTACGCCCCCCCTAAAGCCCAGGAACAAAAATGCGACAACCGTCAGCAACTTGCATTGAAGTCAAAAGATAATAGCGGGTAATTAAGGAGCAGCCAGAGGAAGACAGCTGCATTGTTACAGCAGACACCCGAGCACTTTAAAAAAGACCTAGATGCAGCCCTTTGCGGTAGAGTTTCCCCCCCACCTCAGCCATCTGAGCACAAGAGCAAAGATTGGCCAGGTGACAAGACGGAGCAG
Organism: Sphenodon punctatus; assembly: GCA_003113815.1. NCBI lineage: Eukaryota > Metazoa > Chordata > Lepidosauria > Sphenodontia > Sphenodontidae > Sphenodon > Sphenodon punctatus. The sequence continues at coordinate 2,120,059 of QEPC01013938.1, forward strand.
GCAAGGAGGTAACATGGCTTTCCTTTCCCCAGTTCCAAAAGAAGCTCTTCAGAAAGGAAAAAAGGAGAACCACAATGGGTACACAAAAGTGGGTAACCCTGTAGAATCCCCCCACACACACCAGAATCAAAGATGGCTATTTGAATAATAACCGATACCCATCTGTGCTCCATTGGGTATCTGTTTCGATTATTTCATTCATTTTGCTATAGCTCCGACCAGGGCTTCTGTGAACAAGGAGGGAGCACTTCTGAGAGAGGGCTGTGAGGGGAGAAGGCACTTGTGGGAGCGGAGAAAGAGCAGTATGGTGCTGCTTCACTTGCGTGGAGGCCCCGCTCTTCCTCACCTCCCATATCAGGGTCCTCCTGTTCATGGTCCTGTCCTCACCCTTGCCCTAGGCCCCACCCTCCATAGCTCTGGCCCTGACCTTCTGTAACCTCAGAACCCCTACTTGTAAAATGGGGTTAGTAACGCAACTTCCCAGAGCCAAACTTAGGAATTTTGCGCCCCTATGCCCTTCTCAGGCTGCTACCCCCAAGCCCAGCCCCGACCCCAAGCAGGATTCGCAACACACACACACACACACACACGGGGGAGGGGCTCACACTCACTCACAACATATACACACATGGGGAGGGGCTCACACACACAGGGAACGGGCTCATGCACTCCCAACACACACACACGCAGGGGGGAGGGGCTCTTTGCTCACATTTAACACACACACACATGGCAGAGCTCACACTCACAACCTCCCCCCCCAGCACTGTCCCCCAGACCAACACCCCCCTCCACAAGCTGCAGCCTCCGCCTGACTGTAAAGAGGTCCCCAGGCGGCCTGCCCCATTCTGCTCCCGCAGTACCTGCACCCAGCACTCTTCACAGACTAGTTACTTGTGGGCTCCTCAGGCTCCTTGAGCTCCCCCTGCCTCCCTGCACAGGTCCTGTGTGGTGCACGGGGAGGCTCTGTCTCCAGCTGTTGGCTCCTGGCCACACTCCAGCCCCAATCAGCTGGTTGGCAGCCGCCATTAAGCCCTGGCTGCGCAGGCACAAAAGTGTGGGAGCCAAGCCACCGTTGTGCACCTTCACGGCCAGGGCTTAATGGCCGGGGGGTGGCAGCAACAGGGCGATGGGGAGGGAGCTCCGGGGCATGGTGGGACAACCGCCCCAACGTCCTGGGCCCCCATGGAGGGGCGGGCGGGCAGCTGAAGCAGGCAAGTAAGCTGTCAATCAGGCTGGTTGGGGCAGCAGAGGGTGGCAAAACTGGGGTCATGTGACCCCAATTCTCCCCCCCAAGTGCCACCCCTAGGCCTGGGCTGCCTCATTGTATGCTGTAAGGTACGGGTGGAAAGTTCATTCTAATCACTAACATTATTTTTTGCTGCCCTCAAGCATCCAGTATTGGAGGCTAAGTGATGCAGTGTGTTAATGAAAACGTAATGACATCCAGCTGCCTCTTTTTGCCTCTTTCACCAAAACTCTTGCAATACACTTTGCAGAGCTAAATAAATAACAGGCGTGAGGGGAAGGAAGCTGAGAGAGTCAAGCTAAAGAGGAAGACATGAACAGCGGCTCAGAAAACCAGCGCTGTCATTCTGTACAACATTTCTCAAAATTCCCAAACCGAGTTGAACAAAAATGTCAAAATCTTCTACAAAGCTATTTTATTTTTAAAATGTTGAAATTGGTTGAAATGACTCGGAAGATTTTGAAATTTGTGAACGGGGGTTGGCAAAAAGGATCAGTGTTTCAGAATTTCTAAATTCTCTCTTAAAAATAAAATATTGAACCAGCTAGTGAAAATGTTTGATTCAAAAGCATATTCTTGAGTGAAAATGTTGTTGTAAATAAATAAACAAATTCAAACCAACCTGTAATGTATCATTTCAGTTTAGCCTTGCAGAGGTCTATAAATTATTATTTGCCCTGGAAAGGGGAGACTCAGGGTGCTTCCCAACATGTATAAACACGCAGAAAAGCACTCGATTTACCTCTGTGAGAAAATGAGAGCGGCAAATCAGGCGTGGCTTTTGTCACATGGGAAAACAAAGCCACATGGCTTTGATGGTGATCATGTGGGGCATGCAAAGCTGGATTTTCGGGCTTTGAATCCCCAGCATGATCGCTCCAAAGCCACACAGCTTTGTTTTCCCACATGACAAAAGCCGCGCCTGATCTGCCTCCCAGAGTTTCTCACAGAGGTAAATTGGATGCTTTTCTGCGCGTTTATGTATGTCAGAAAGTGCCCTCGCTCAGGCCCCAAGTGCGATAGATGCGAGACACACGGTCTGGGTAAACAGCTCGAAGAGGCATATCCCTCACGCTCTGTTTTAATAGTCTTTCTAAACCATAAATCAGGGGTGGCCAGCCTGCAGCTTGGAGGTTTTACACAGTTCTGCCCAATTCTTGGCCAGTCCCAGACCCTGCACTGCCTTAATAGTCCTGTGCACCCGAGTTTCAGCAGCTGAATCATGGCCACTCCTCAAAATCCCAGCAGGCTCACAAAGCAGGAGCGGTTTGTGGGCATCCTGGTGTAATCATACAGACAGCACAGGAGGCCTCCTAGTTGTTGGCATGTTCTGACATGCCCACGCATGTCCAGGGCAGTCTACAGCTCCATATATGGATAAATCAGCAAAGGCCTTGTAAGGACAGACGGCCACTGTCCTTGCATGAGCCTGAAAGGGTGACTCCCTAATCAAATCTAGTGACCATGGGTATCTCCCTGGCTTGAGATGCTGAGCCTTTCACACCGCCCATGGAGCTAGGATTTGGTCAAAATTCTTGACTTGCCCTCTTCTCCCTTGTTCTGTATAAGAGACCCTTAGTTTGTACAGGGCCTCAGAAACACCTTGGCTAGCTAGGACTCAGGTCTGTGTTGCTGATTCTCCTGGTCAGGGACAGATCTGGATCCACTGTCCCTGTTCCAGCTCCTAAGCAATAAAAGCCTAGTGACCCAATCTTGAGAGCTTGGCGTCTACCTCGTTCTTCATCTGTGTACTGCAGCAACCTTTGAACTCCTCAACACAAGAGACTACACTAGTGCAGAAAGCTGAATGGGTGGTAAATCACCCCATCCCTGGCCACCTTGAGCAATTTGGCAAGCAGGTCGGCAGGGGCCAGGAGATGGGAGGACCCGGGGCTGCCAGCCCCTAATTTCCTTGGGAAATGGGCTGTGGGCCTGTTCCTAAACTTATATGTGTGTGGGTTACACAGCAGCTGGACAGGGAAAGCGGATTTTTTTTTTGCTTTGAGTGCCAAAAATCCTTTTGCCAGTCCTGTGTGTGTGTGCCTTGTGGCCGTATGAAGATTTTCGTAAACTACTCTTGGGGTTGGGATNGGGGAGGGGCTCACACTCACTCACAACATATACACACATGGGGAGGGGCTCACACACACAGGGAACGGGCTCATGCACTCCCAACACACACACACGCAGGGGGGAGGGGCTCTTTGCTCACATTTAACACACACACACATGGCAGAGCTCACACTCACAACCTCCCCCCCCAGCACTGTCCCCCAGACCAACACCCCCCTCCACAAGCTGCAGCCTCCGCCTGACTGTAAAGAGGTCCCCAGGCGGCCTGCCCCATTCTGCTCCCGCAGTACCTGCACCCAGCACTCTTCACAGACTAGTTACTTGTGGGCTCCTCAGGCTCCTTGAGCTCCCCCTGCCTCCCTGCACAAGTCCTGTGTGGTGCACGGGGAGGCTCTGTCTCCAGCTGTTGGCTCCTGGCCACACTCCAGCCCCAATCAGCTGGTTGGCAGCCGCCATTAAGCCCTGGCTGCGCAGGCACAAAAGTGTGGGAGCCAAGCCACCGTTCTGCACCTTCACGGCCAGGGCTTAATGGCCGGGGGGTGGCAGCAACAGGGCGATGGGGAGGGAGCTCAGGGGCATGGTGGGACAACCGCCCCAACGTCCTGGGCCCCCATGGAGGGGCGGGCGGGCAGCTGAAGCAGGCAAGTAAGCTGCCAATCAGGCTGGTTGGGGCAGCAGAGGGTGGCAAAACTGGGGTCATGTGACCCCAATTCTCCCCCCCAAGTGCCACCCCTAGGCCTGGGCTGCCTCATTGTATGCTGTAAGGTACGGGTGGAAAGTTCATTCTAATCACTAACATTATTTTTTGCTGCCCTCAAGCATCCAGTATTGGAGGCTAAGTGATGCAGTGTGTTAATGAAAACGTAATGACATCCAGCTGCCTCTTTTTGCCTCTTTCACCAAAACTCTTGCAATACACTTTGCAGAGCTAAATAAATAACAGGCGTGAGGGGAAGGAAGATGAGAGAGTCAAGCTAAAGAGGAAGACATGAACAGCGGCTCAAAAAACCAGCGCTGTCATTCTGTACAACATTTCTCAAAATTCCCAAACCGAGTTGAACAAAAATGTCAAAAATCTTCTACAAAGCTATTTTATTTTTAAAATGTTGAAATTGGTTGAAATGACTCGGAAGATTTTGAAATTTGTGAACGGGGGTTGGCAAAAAGGATCAGTGTTTCAGAATTTCTAAATTCTCTCTTAAAAATAAAATATTGAACCAGCTAGTGAAAATGTTTGATTCAAAAGCATATTCTTGAGTGAAAATGTTGTTGTAAATAAATAAACAAATTCAAACCAACCTGTAATGTATCATTTCAGTTTAGCCTTGCAGAGGTCTATAAATTATTATTTGCCCTGGAAAGGGGAGACTCAGGGTGCTTCCCAACATGTATAAACACGCAGAAAAGCACTCGATTTACCTCTGTGAGAAAATGAGAGCGGCAAATCAGGCGTGGCTTTTGTCACATGGGAAAACAAAGCCACATGGCTTTGACGGTGATCATGTGGGGCATGCAAAGCTGGATTTTCGGGCTTTGAATCCCCAGCATGATCGCTCCAAAGCCACACAGCTTTGTTTTCCCACATGACAAAAGCCGCGCCTGATCTGCCTCCCAGAGTTTCTCACAGAGGTAAATTGGATGCTTTTCTGCGCGTTTATGTATGTCAGAAAGTGCCCTCGCTCAGGCCCCAAGTGCGATAGATGCGAGACACACGGTCTGGGTAAACAGCTCGAAGAGGCATATCCCTCACGCTCTGTTTTAATAGTCTTTCTAAACCATAAATCAGGGGTGGCCAGCCTGCAGCTTGGAGGTTTTACACAGTTCTGCCCAATTCTTGGCCAGTCCCAGACCCTGCACTGCCTTAATAGTCCTGTGCACCCGAGTTTCAGCAGCTGAATCATGGCCACTCCTCAAAATCCCAGCAGGCTCACAAAGCAGGAGCGGTTTGTGGGCATCCTGGTGTAATCATACAGACAGCACAGGAGGCCTCCTAGTTGTTGGCATGTTCTGACATGCCCACGCATGTCCAGGGCAGTCTACAGCTCCATATATGGATAAATCAGCAAAGGCCTTGTAAGGACAGACGGCCACTGTCCTTGCATGAGCCTGAAAGGGTGACTCCCTAATCAAATCTAGTGACCATGGGTATCTCCCTGGCTTGAGATGCTGAGCCTTTCACACCGCCCATGGAGCTAGGATTTGGTCAAAATTCTTGACTTGCCCTCTTCTCCCTTGTTCTGTATAATAAGAGACCCTTAGTTTGTACAGGGCCTCAGAAACACCTTGGCTAGCTAGGACTCAGGTCTGTGTTGCTGATTCTCCTGGTCAGGGACAGATCTGGATCCACTGTCCCTGTTCCAGCTCCTAAGCAATAAAAGCCTAGTGACCCAATCTTGAGAGCTTGGCGTCTACCTCGTTCTTCATCTGTGTACTGCAGCAACCTTTGAACTCCTCAACACAAGAGACTACACTAGTGCAGAAAGCTGAATGGGTGGTAAATCACCCCATCCCTGGCCACCTTGAGCAATTTGGCAAGCAGGTCGGCAGGGGCCAGGAGATGGGAGGACCCGGGGCTGCCAGCCCCTAATTTCCTTGGGAAACGGGCTGTGGGCCTGTTCCTAAACTTATATGTGTGTGGGTTACACAGCAGCTGGACAGGGAAAGCGGATTTTTTTTTTGCTTTGAGTGCCAAAAATCCTTTTGCCAGTCCTGTGTGTGTGTGCCTTGTGGCCGTATGAAGATTTTGGTAAACTACTCTTGGGGTTGGGATGGAACCTTGGCCACTCCGGCATATGTCAAACACCACAAGAATTGCCTAGGGCAGACAGAAGCAGGTTGATGATGACCCCCAAAAGTGTGTTGGTTTTCATGTGACAGACTTTTAGAAACAGCAGTCAAAGTAGTTCAAATGATATCTTTTAGTGGCCCAACTTCTGTTGGTGAGTGTGTGCAAGCTTTCAAGCTTTGTGGAAACTTGTATTCGCTCACTGACAAACGTTGGCCAAGTTAGAGATATCATCTCAAATATGTTGTCTTTTGGGAGTAAGGTGGTGCCCCACCTTCTCATGAAAATGAAAACCTATCACTGAGAAACCTAGGATTGTCCCAAGACTCTGGGGATGGATGGAAAGAGGGAGGGATGAGACTTTGTCTCTTGTATTGGATTTAGAAACAATTACCTCCCGACATATACAGCAACCAAAGAAAGACAAGCGCAGCCTCCTCAGTCAATAAGCTCCACTTTTCAGTGCATAAGCTCTGTCCCCTCATACACCTACACACATCTCCACATCTCCCTATATTCCAAAGGCACAGCGAGACATTCCACGCTGGGTAATTTTAGACATGATGGGCCCGGAGGCCTGCCATGCTCAATCACGGACCGGGATCAGTCCGGCCATCCTTCAGTCGTGCTGGCCTGATTCATACAGGGGACTGGGGAGGGGGCGGGGCTGCACGGCACCGTTTGCGGCCACACAGCCCCCCCCCCATGCTCCCCAGGCTACCCGCCTTCCGGGAGATGGGTGGGCGCAGCGGCCGATGTGGCCGCTGCACTCTATCCCGTCCCGTGGTCAGGACCACGATCCAGCAGGGCTGAAGGTAACAGACGTTACCTTTGGCCCTTTCCGGATCGTGGCCAATCCAACCACGGTTGGGGCCCGATCCCACCATGATTCTGGACCGGCGGGCGGCCGGAGGTCCAGAATCGTGGTCAATTTGATTCCCGACGGAGGTTCACCATGGTGAACAGCTGGGGGAAATCAAATAGACATTACGGGACAAACGGCCACCACAGGGGGTTCACTGTGGTTGACCGTGGTCTCATAATGTCTAAAATTACCCTTAGTTTCTTGTAATTTCATCATCTCCCCATGGTCCTCTCCAGGGCTTTTCCTGGGAGGTGATCAGGAAAGAGGTGCCTGAGGCTTGAATTCTGGTCTTTTTGGCTCTCTCCCCTGAAAGAGACTTTGACCTCTGAAAGAGGGAGAGTGGGACTCAGCACCCAAAGAGGGACTGTGCCTTCTAAATAGGGACCGGTGGCAGATTTGCTGCTCTAGTATATGCTGAGGACTGGAACCAGTGAGCAGTGGGATCATGAATTTGTCAATCCTCCAGATTTTGCTTTTACAGCTTTAGTGCAAAGTTTTAAAAATTGGTAAATAAATAAATAAATAAATAAAATAAAATTAAGGCAATTTTTAAAACTCTGATTTATCAAAAATTAGAAGAGAGGCAGATACATTCAAGCTGTTCCTCAGAATTTAGGCAAGAGAAGGTTGTAATTATTCAATTCCTGTGGCAAATGGATTTATCTAAGGAGACTCTTGTCAACACTTGTCTAAATAAACATTCCAGTAAACATAGGCTGATGTCATTAACACATCTTTGGGGGACTTCACTCACACACACACACACACACACACACACCCTTCCCCACTCAATCTCTCTCACACCTGACATGTGATTTCAGGATCCAGGGGGAGAAGTGACACTATCCTGAGATGAAATGGGATAAGAGAGGCCTGCAGGGACCCTGGATCGCCCTCCCCGCCAGCTTGTTAATATCTGAAGTGCCTGTGATAAGAAGCAGTTCCAGGTCCACAGGTGGGAAGGTGTCAAGTCGTACACACGGACCTATAAACAGTACGTGCTCGTAAAAAGATCAAAGGCGAAAGAGTTTATTTTCAGAATGTCTGTTTCCTCCATGAAGCTTAGAGACAAAGGGCTTTAGGGGGGAAGGTGGAAGAAATTGGGATAGAAAGAAAGATGGATCTCAGGCTGAGATTTCTGTCCATTTCTCAATAAAATGATGGATTCAGGCATCATTATGATTAGACTTAAGACATGTCTTTGCGTGGGTCAAACATCAAGTTATATCCACATTAAAAACTCCAAAGGGAGCTGCAGAAGGAAATGTAACTAACTGATTTCTTTCAAAATTAAATTCAGTTCAGTTATCCTCCTTGTGCAAGACAATCTCACATTCAGAACTGGAAAACAAGGTCCTTAACCTACCACTTTAGTTACTTGAACTAGCTACAGGAGTCTCTCCATAATCGAAGCATGCCACACAGGGCACGAGTTCTTATAACTAAAGATAGAGTTCAGAGCACAAAGAGCATGAGTACAAACCTGTAAAGCTATAGCCCTGTATCAAACTATTGGGAGATCTTAGTTGATCTTACAGAGAATGGGATTCCACCATCCGAACAGGAAGAAGAACTGAAAGTGCCTTGGGACAGCTTAATCATGGGATTAGCATAGTGGCAGGCTTGCCATCTCTGAGAAGGCTGAACTATTGACAGGCCTTGTACCCATGGTTGGGCAGGCGGGGGGGATTTATAAGGCCAGACCCCCTACAAATTAATGAGAAATATAATCTGTCCATACAATATATGGACAGGTGGCAATTGTACATAGTGGCCCGACTTTAGCTAGAGAGTTAAGAAGCTTGACTGCCTAATTCCTGTAGGGCCCTGTGGAAATCTCAGCCTGCCACTTTCTTGCTTTGGTCAGACTTGTGAGCGTGTGGATGAGGAGTCCTAGGGAGAAGACAAATAGAACAGACTGAGAGCAGCCAATCATGGCGCAAAGAGCAGAGAGCATTCAGAGAGCATTCGTAATAGCAATGGAATCAGCAAGAGGCTTTGAATCAGCCTCTAACCCTGTATCTTGGGGCGTTTATAGACGAGACCAAAAAGGCGGCTGATCCTTTGATCAGCCGCCTTTCTTGGCGCTCGTCTAATTGCTGGGGCCACTTTTTAATCCGTGTCGGAGGGGACAGGCTCGCCTGCCCCCTCTGACGCGGATTCCCGAAGTGCCGGCTTTACGCCGCACTTCCTGGTTTCCCGGGCGCGCGCGCATGCGCAGAAAGGTGCACATGCGCACTCGCACTCTGCGCCGTGTCTGAACTACGGCTCGCAGAGACTGCGTGGGGGGGAAAGCCAGCGTTTGACGATCCCGCTTCTAAGCGGGATCATCTATAAACGCCCTTGGAAGCCATGGGCTTTTGACCTGTTGTGTCTAGTTAAATACAGCCCATCTCCTGAAAGTGTTTTGTTTCAGGGTAATTTAATTTAGAGTATGGTTATATTTACCTCAGAAAAGTTAACATCCAAAGGGCCTTCTCATTCTACCATAAGAATCTACCACTTCACCCCAGGGCTGGCCAGTCCATCTGAAGGTAGACCGCCAGATGTGGAAGCAGAGCAAGCTCAACCTGCTCTGGGGCAACCCTCCTTGCAGTGCTCTGGAACAGCAGAGCAGGCCAACTAAACCTGGAGCACTGGCCCAGAGTGGAGCTGCTGTCCATCTGTTCGGCAGACCCATGCTGCATCTCCACTCCCAGCCGGCTGTTGCCTCGGCAACATCATAGGGTGTTAACTAATGTGATGCTGGCTTGGTTTGCCCACTCTGGCATGCCTGGGCCAGCGCTGAACCGTACACATTTGTTCACAGCCTGCCAGATGTGGGCCTGATTCAAACCCTGGTGGGATTGGAGACCAGGCCATGAACGTGCAGTCCAGCCTTATGAGACACCCAGCTGGGCCAGAGCTGTGCGAACTGGGTGGGCATGTCTGTTTTTACAGCCACCCAGCCCCAGTGTCGGGGGTCACCATGGCAGGCAGCCTTGCCCATCATGGGGAGGGGGGCAGGGCACAGGCTGCAGCACAGGGGCAGAGCTGGGCAGCTGAGCATTGCTCCCCTCCTCCCTCTCCCCAGCTGGGTCAGGCCATGGGGACGTGTGTTCCCACCGTTGGAGCTAACCCAGCTGAGGGTAGCCCTCCCCCAGACGAGATGACAAGTGCCTGTCACGTTAGTTAATACCCATAGAGTTGCGGGCTCCAGCCTAGTGCATTGCGGGAACCGCCCGTAACTCTGTGGTGTGGGGGGGAGGGTGCCACGCAGGCGAGCCGTGGCCAGGGGAACCCGCTGAGTCCATCTGAGGTTCATCTGGATAACATCGGGCTCCTTGACCCTTTTCAATCTGGGTTCCGCCCCGGCTATGGCACCTAGACGGCGTTGGTGGCCTTGGTAGACGACCTCCGCTGGGAGATGGACGCAGGATGTTCGACATTTCTCATCCTGCTAGATCTCTCGGCCGCTTTTGACACCGTGGACCATGGGCTGCTGTTGAGACGACTGCGTGACCGGGGGGGTCTGGACGGGACTGTTCTTGAATGGTTCCGTTCATTCCTCTCGGGGAGGAGCCAGCGGGTGGTGTTGGGGGAGGAAACATCGAGCCCCCGCGCCTTACCGTGTGGCGTTCCGCAGGGATCGATCTTGTCTCCATTATTATTTAACATCTATATGCAGCCCTTGGGGGAGGTCGTGAGAGGGTTCGGGGTGCGATGTCACCAGTATGCTGATGATACTCAGCTGTACCTCTCGTTTTCTACCGACCCAGACCCTGCTGTCTCGGTGCTATCCCAATGTTTGGAGGCCGTGGCGGATTGGATGCGGCGGAGCAGACTGAAGCTCAACCCAGATAAGACGGAGGTGATGGTGGTGGGGAGGGCGAAGGGGGTGGTGGCCCCCCTGATTGGGGGGGTTTGCCCCCCTGTAGCTCAGCAGGTCCGGAGTCTGGGGGTCATATTGGACGCAGACCTGCGGCTGGAGCGGCAGGTGGAGGCAGTCGCTAAGGCTGCCTTCCGCCAGCTTTATCTGGTACGTAGGCTGCGTCCGTATGTCTCTGGCCCGGACCTGGCCTCCCTCATCCATGCCTTCGTCACCTCGCGGCTCGACTACTGTAACGCGCTCTACGTGGGGCTTCCCTTGTTCTTGGCCCGGAGGCTGCAGCTGGTGCAGAATGCGGCGGCCCGTCTTCTTACGGGGACGGGTCGCCGGGAGCACATTACACCGGTGCTCCGAGCGCTGCACTGGCTGCCGATAGTGTGCCGGGCCAAGTTCAAGGTCCTAGTAATGATCTATAAAGCCCTATACGGCCTTGGCCCCTCTTACCTTAGGGACCGCCTCGCCCTTCGCGCCCCGGAACGACTCCTGCGGTCTGCCGGGGGTGCCCTCCTGGAGGTCCCCCGTGTTAAGCGGGGGGCCACGATGGAGCGGGCATTCTCGGTGGTAGGGCCGCGGCTGTGGAACTCCCTTCCGGAGGAAGCTCGCCTGGCCCCAAGCCTTTTAACATTTCGGCGGAACTGTAAGACCTGGCTGTTTGCCCAGGCCTTTGGGAGGGAGGGTGGGGAGGGATGATTTTAGTCCCCCACCCATTTATTTATTATTTTTCTAGCCCTGTTTTATATGGTATATTTTATATTTAATATTTTTAAATGAATTTTAAATGTTTTAAAATTGATTGTTGGAAGCCGCCCCGAGCTGCGTTGCAGGAGGGGGCGGGGTATAAATTTGCTAAATAAATAAAATCTAAAGTGGACCCAGGTAGGGCTGGGAGCAGGTGAACACAGGGGTGCACCCCTGGAACAGCTCCATGGGCGGCCTGCTCCTGTGTCCATCTAAAAACACTCTTTCTTTCTTTCTTTCTTTCTTTCTTTCTTTCTAAGGCTGCTTTCCCACAAGACGGAATGCGCAGCCTCTGATGCCATGTGACATCCAGCTCCTGTCTTGGGGAAAGGTGGGAGTGCGGCTCTGTGCCGGCAAACATGTGCGTTGGGCAGAGTTGCAAAATCCTACTCTGTCTGTCATGCATGCTTGCCAGCAAAAGACCCGCACTTCCACCTTCCCCACGAGACGGGAGCTGCACGTCATTTGACTCGCATAGGCTCCGCAGCACCAAAGGCTGTGCATTCCATCTTGTGGGAAAGCAGCCTCATTTTCAGAACCATATCTGTGAATGATGTATAGATGCCTAAATAACTGGATCGTACACCTTTCTGTTCCCCCAGAAGGGCAACTACCAATGTCTTTGCGGAGTGCATTTTAAATTTTCCCATCAGATATTCACTATTATAGGGTCAAATTCTGAAAGCCTTACTTTGTCTCTGCAGATGCAAAACTCCCATTAGCCAGTGCTTCTGGTCTGGGCCTGCCTGCCCCCCAACTTGTCTGGCTCGTACCCAGCCTCCTTTCTGCAGATTGCTTCAGTGCCGAATGCCTCACAATTATGTAATTTTCAGTATGAGCTCACTCCTTCTCCCTCACGTCACATGAGCAGCAGCACTGTACCCCTGTCCCAGACAGCTGCCTTCTCCCCCTAACATGAGCACACAGAAGTGTCAGTGTTAAAATTAGTATGGAAATGTCCTGAGGCAGGAAATAGGTAACATCTGTCCCGGAATTCACAGCACCTGCTTCCTCACACAAAGTGTGCTGCTAACCAGTCCTGCCTATAGGAACAGACATTGTGCTGTGTAATGCTGCTCAGTGCAGCCAGCAGTAACACTGGTTTTGTCAAAGGAGAGAAACAAACATTTGTCCATTAACAATGCATTCTTGTTTTCACATGCACTGTCGACCTCTATTCACATCTGAGGCAAAATGTGCCCATACTCTCCTTGCAGTAATCTGTGTGCTTTTTCAGTGCAGTAAACTGGAAAATATATTAGAAGCAACACTCTTAGGCATACTGGTTTAAATCTAGAGTATATCCAGAGATTTCGTTTTCAGAAGTCCACTCTGGATTTACACCAGTGTAAGTGGGAAGATAATTTGGCTCTGCATTTAATTTTAATCAACTTTATGTTAAAATATTTTAAAGTAACCTAAACTAACGTAGGTGGAAGATGTGTGCGTGTGTGTGTGTGTGTGTGTGAAAGAGAGAGAGTTTTTAGATGGACCCGGGGGTGGCCACCCCTGGGTCTGCTCCAGCTGCAGCAGGTTTAAACGGAGGTCGCTGCTGCAGATCGCAGTCTGCCTGCGCGGTGCCCCTCCCTGTGGGTGGATTGGTAGCCGCTCTAGACTGCCATCAGCTCTGTGGCTGTTGCCAGGGCAACCGCCAGCCTGAAGCGGAACTGCAGCGGCCCGGCCCGTTGGTGAGTCGATGGATATCTGCTCTGCTCCCAGCCAGTGGTCTGGGTTCAGGTGGCCTGCTCCGTTTGTGGTGCTTTGGCATGTCCCAGGGAGAGAGAGACAGAGAAAGAGAGGAGTGAGAGGGGCTTGGTCCTACACACAGTTCATCACATATATTGACTGGACTCTACAACGCACTTTACGTGGGGCTACTCTTGGTGAGGGTTCGGAGACTGCAGCTGGTGCAGAATGTGGTGGCCCTGTCTCCTTATGGGGGCGTGTCGCCACAAGCACATTACACCGGTGCTTCGTTCTCTGTGCTCAAGGTGTTGGTTTTGAGCTATAAAGCCCTATACGGCCTGGGCCCCGCCTATCTGCGGGATCACCCCCCAGGTCCTGGATCAGCCCCTGCAGTCGACTGGGAGCACCCTCCTCGGGATCCCCCGAGTTTCTCGGGTTATGCTGTTCGCTGCCCCAGGCTGCCCTGTGGGCAGGAGGGGTGGGATAAAATTTTTGTATAAATAAATAAAAATAAATGACGATGAGGAGGGCGTTTTCGGTGGTCGCACCAAGGCAGTGGAACTCCCGAAGGAGATCTGCTTGGCCTTGGACCTCCCGTCTTTCTGAAGACGTTGTAAGACCTGGCTGTTCTGCTAGGCTTTTGGTGAGGGAGACAGGTGATGAGGGAGGGGGAGGGGTCTTTTTAGCTCCGCTCTGGGGTATTTTTTTGGCTGTTTTATAGTTTTGTATTTATTATGTTAGTTATGTTTATACATTTTTATACATGTTTATATGGTTTTAATATGTTGTAAGCTGCCCCGAGCTGCTATAGCAGGAGAGGGCAGCTAAGAAATAAAATAAATAAATAAATAAATAAATAAATATAAATATTGGTTTAAGAGTGTCCATACTAAAGATATTCAGAGTATTTCAGATGATCACTTTTATTGGACCAACTTTTGTTGGTGACAGTATGCAAACTTTTGGGACACCCAGGAGCCTTCCTCAGGCTGGTAACACATCAGACCCAGCCTGAGGAAAGGCTCTGGGTGGCTCAAAAGATTGCATGCGCTCACCGGTAGAAGTTGGTCCAATATCCCCCTTTTTAAATAATCAGGATGTCAAAGTTTAGGACTCGCTGTGTATACCTATTAATGTGATTTATATGCATTTCTCCTTCACCGTCCCATTTTTAAATAATATGTAACTATATATTTATGCTTTTCTCTTTTTCCCCTTTCCTTTTCCTTTCTTTTTCTTTTCCTCCTTCTGTCTTTCTGTAATGTGAACAAGTGTGGCTCCCAACCCTTCCCCGTTAGATGTATTGCTAACCTATTCAAGGTAACACTGAGCACAAATTTGCTGAAAAACTGAATGGCTTGATAAACTCTCATTGTACTGCTGAATAAGCTAAGCTGAAAGCATTAATAAACAGAAAGACAAAAGTAGTAGTAGTAGTAGTAGTAGTAGGTCCAATAAAAGATATCACTGGAACTACTTTGTCTCCATCTATAATTTTGGGGACCAAGATGGTAACTGCACTCTCTCTACACACTAAAGCGTCAGATTCATGCATTCATTTAGTAGTGCAGTTCTTGGGGCATTTACCACTGGTGCTAGCTCTTAGCAGAGGCTCGAGTCCCATTTACTTCAATGGAACTTGGGCCAGAAGTGCCCTAAGGATCGTGCTGTAAATCTCAGTGTTTAGTTAAATTAGTGTATCAACTGTAGCATGCATGAGTTCCATCTCTTAACCCATGGGTGACAATGGGGCTGAATGAAGATATTCATCTGGTTGTAATGGAGTAACATAGCCCCGTGTTTGGTGGGGGGATCAGTGTGCCCACATCAGCATGGGTGGTGCGAAGGGGGGCAGTGCACACACAGACGCACACCGATCCCCCCCACATCCCCATGCAACCCCACTCACGGAGCAATCGCTGTTTGGGATAATTGCTCCGTGAGTGGGTGATGGATGGAGGTGGGTGTGCATGCGTGTTACACGGGATCACACATGTATGCGCACACACACACACACACGCCATGGGATTTACACAGGTGGCACCCACCCATACTCACACAGCGGATCTACGTGGGCACGAGTGGGCCCGTCTCATGTACATGACTTCCCCAAGGCCACCCAGGCTTCTGAGGCAGGACTTCCAGCCTGGAGTCCAACACACCATCCATTAGACCACACAGGATTCCAAACTGTTTGTAGTGCAGCCCTAAAACATGAGGCTGTTTGTTTCTCCTTGGATTCACCCTGAGTTATATGGCGACAAGCCACCAGAGCAACCAGGGCAGAAATTCCTACACAAGAAGGAGCACCATTCTGTTCATCCAGAGCCTCTTGCCTCACGCCCCAAGTGTGCCTTCACCTAGAGCTCAAACTCTGTGGCCCATTCAGTTCCTTAGCTGAGAAGAGAGCTATGGATATGTTATTTTCGGAGAGTCTTCCAAATACATATCCATACCCAAAACAAAATTGGCATATTTGTTTTTTCAGATATTCTGGGCTGGATACTTAAATTTTTTTGTCATTTTGGTTTGGATATTTGGTTATTCAAAATAAATTCTGAAATTAAATTACCAAAATATATATACATATACATATGCTCGTCACACCTCTTGGCATGAGCATAAAGCAACAACCATCTTTTGCCATTTAGACCAAATTCTTCAAGGCTTCTTTGCCTTCGTACCACACCATCATCCATCCATTGATGTCCTCTTTAACTGTTCTTTTCCGTGTCCTTTTCTGGTCTTCTGAAATAACCAAACCAAAAGAGTTGAATGTATTAACACAGTGGAAACAAATAGTTCTTTGTATCTGATATTCCCCATGGATAATCATCTTAGCTCTAGTCAAGAATGTCCATGCAGCACCTTGGGAAATATTAATTCCATTGACTTGAAAGGGCTACATTTTTCTCACCTAAAATGCTTTTGCTCCAGCCTTTCTGACAGTTATGCAATATTGTGTGTTTATTTTCAATTTGCTGAAATACACACGTTTTCTCTTGAGAAGGAAAATAAAATATCCTTTCCAAAGCACCTGCTGGTGTTTTGGCCATTACCTAAGAAGTTAATAATGAGTGTGAGGGAAACATGCAGCACATCCTTCAAGAGAAATTTCACTCTGTTTAAAAAATAAATAAAAAGTATTTAGCCCACCTGTTTCCTGCCTGGAATAATTCTCAGCCCTAGAGGAACCCGCTGTGGGCCAGGCCATTCAGAGGAAGTAGCAAAGGAACTCAGGCCTCACCGCATAGAACAATTTTTGCCTTTATCAATAATCAGTTCCTGGCATCTATTACTGACATCTGATGCTTCAAATTAGAGATGGGCTCATGGGCTGAAACTGGATTCAGATCCCCTAAGGTATGAGTGTTTGCATCCAGATTTGGGGTTCAGATTGTTTAGGGGGACAGTGATCATTGCAAAATCTGGATCAAGAGACAAATTTGACTTTAAATTCCTAGATTAAATTATTATATTACTTATGTATAACGCCCTTCACAACCTCGCTCCGTTCTATCTTTCTGCCCTGATCTCCCTCCAAACCCCTGTTCGAGCACTCCGTTCCTCTTCTATCCCCTCCCTCACCCTCACACGCCTCCCCTGCTCCCCCAACCGCCTTCATCCCTTCTCCCTTGCGGCCCCGCGTGCCTGGAACTCCCTCCCTGCTCTCGTTCACCTTGCCCCCACCTTCCACACCTTCAAGTCCCTTCTCAAAACCCACCTCTTCCGCTCCGTCCTTCCTAACTCCTGTTAATCATTCCTACCCAGGATTACCCCCACCTGCTATCTGTAAACTCCCAATTTACTGTAACCAAGTCAAGAACGTGTACCTGAGTTCCCGCATCCTCATGAATGTTGCATCCCTTGTCTCTCCCTCTGTTCCCCCTTCCCTGTCTCCCCTCCCCCTGTCTTTAAATTGTAAGCCCTCGGGCAGGGACCGTGTCTGTCTTGTTTTTAGCAAAGCACCAGGTACATCGCTAGCACTATATAAATGCTTATAATAAGTAAATAAAACAATATAGCACAAGCAATATGCCTAGCACTGGACAATCGTTAATTAGAGACAGGTCTCTGCCCTGGGCAGCTTACAATCTAGGATGTCCCGTCTCATTTTAATGCCAGAATGCCAAGTTATTCCCTGGTATCCCCAAGCCAGCCCAATTAAACATTAGTATTTATTATTATTATCAAGTATCAAGTATCAATTATTAATTATTAATTATTAATTATTTGATTTGGAAGGCCAGGATTTTCAGAAACCACAAAACTATTTCAACACTATTTCTGATCTAAAGAGCTCAGAATGAAAGCCTTACATTTAAGTATTTATAAGGTGTTGGAATGGGGAGAGACGATGGTTCACATGTCCTGACTTAGCCATGAACTCAACTGGTGGTCAGGCAAGTCTCAGTCTGTTCCCCATCTATAAAGTGAGAATTATGACCTAGAGAAGGATGGCAAAAACCCCTTTAACACTGAAAATGCAATAATTATAATTAATAATTGCAACATTAGTTACATTTAAAAAAATGTTTTTCTAGGTGGAAAAATCTGACTAATTTTACTCTGTAGTTAACAAGGATACAGGACAAGTTGTCAATCCTTCCTCATGAAGCTTTCCTTCCTACTTCCTTTCTTCTATTGAGTCCCTCCAGTTCATCCAGAACAGATGAGTGGTATATTATCAAAAGCTTTATTAAAATCAATTAACCAAATTCCACCCTCACACGTAACATGTATTACATCAGTTGTATTCTTCACATTTACTAAGGTCTTGATTCTGCAGTCACCAACTACAAGGGGTACTAATATGTAATACCAAGGTAATTAATTCCCATTGGAACTATTCCCTGTAAGGAGCTCTATTTCCGGCAGTTAGTGCACGGCTGGTAGGAGCAGGTCCAAATGTTGCAATGATTTCTGAACAGCAGTGAAGACTGGGCGCTCTAAGACCCCGATCCAAACCCCATTGAAGTCAACTCTCAGGGGTTCCTATAAGCTTTTGATCAAGTATCCTAGGTTACTGTTTTGAACCCTGCTTAAACTGGTAGTCACCAAAATTTGTTTCCTTGAAATAAATAAATACATGCATACAAATTTGAAGGCCTAAGTCCAATTCTCAGTGGATGAATGTCTTGCAATGCAAAACCCACAGCTACAACAGTTGTAAATGGAAACCTTACAAAAATTCTCATCCCACAAACCAGGGATGGAGACTGAGCAATCCTATCCTCTTTACAGATGGTCTCTCCAGGTCAGAAGTGAGTCACACAGGCATGGCATCCCTTGTGGGAACAGTCTCTCTCTACTCATGCAAGTTGCCTCCAGTGACTAGCATGCATCTGGGTTCTTTCCCCCCTCCCGCCTGCCTTCCTTCATTTGGGATTAAGTGTGCTGTAAGCAAACATTCCTGGACGGCCTCCACAACGTTTTACACAAACTCTCATTCTCCCTCCCCTCCCAGTTGCAATTCATAAGTACAGCTCATCAGCCCCTCTTTTGAAAACCCCGAGGGACGCACAGTTCACGGACACATCTGCGTATGCGGCACAATTAAGAATGGCAAATTGTTTTTAGGTAATAGTGAACACCTGCAAGTACCTTCTGGTAAATCAGACTCTAGGAGACACTGCGAGGACTGTCTGTGAAAGGTATTGTTCTTCTTTCCTGAACTGCCTCCATTGTGCAGTAAAACACGCCAATAAAATAACCATTTTCAAATTAGCAGCCTGCCAATCAGAGGCCTGGCTCAGAGTGAGATGTCAGGCGAAGTCAGCAGGAAGGATTGGGGAGTCACGGTGAAATTAATGAAAACAAAAGCCAGCAAATAAATATCATTCCCACTACTTCTTTCCTGAGACTATGTCCCTGTTTCCTATTAATATCTTTTGTAGGGTCTGACAATGTGAACTACGACATCTTGCATCCATGGGCCCGATTTTACTTCCACTGAAATCGCTGGCAAAATTCCCAGTAGCTTCAACCACAACGTTCTTGGCCTCCAAGTCTTTTCATATTAGACTCGCTTTAAAGTGCAAAAAGGCCTTTACTGGAGCTGGGCACAGTGTGAAGCCTTGAGGAGCCCAGAGCTAGCAGGAACTTTGCGTCTAGCTTTTATTACAAAGCTGAAACCATGAGTATAAAAAACAGGGGAAGGCGAACAGAGGAGAGAGACCCACCTACCCCCAAGTTTGGGGAGCAAAACTCTCTCCTTAATTTTGGCCCCCTGCACTCCTCATGGTAGTGTAATAATGACTAACAAAGTGGCGGGTCACAGTGGTGCTGAAATGAAGGTGGAATCTGTTCCGTGCGCAACTCTGCTCCACCCTGGCATTTGAATTTCTCGAAAGCTGGGTGAGTGGGAGGAGCTTCTAACATTTGAGAGGGGTAGGAGGTGGAGCTTGGGGAGGGTAAGAGGATGGAGCTATCACACCCTCAGTTTGGACTCTTGCTGCTTCACAACCTGGAACAAAGCCAAGTTTTGTTGTGATGTGGACACCTAGCTTCCTAAAAAACAGGAAAAGACAAAGAATATCACATTCACTTTAGATAGATCTGCAAGTAACTTTCACACTGGAACTGCTTGGAACATGGAATTTCCATTCCTCGGGAAAGCTTTGCCATTTCAAGGTTAATTTCCATTTTGAATTAGAATGAACATTCAAAAAACAAAATCAACAATGGAATTCTGCAACTCAACGACAACACTATACAATTATTGTTTCACTTTGGAATGTCAGAAATGAGCATTTTTATTTGGACATTTGTTGATGAGAAATTTTTTTTGTGGGGGACAGGATTTTCAGGGGGGGAAATTGTGGTGGCCAAGCTTTTCTCCAGCCCTAGTCAGTAACAGCTACAGTCACTAGCAACAACACAAGACATGCACGCATGTGCCACATGCACACACAGACCTCTCCTGCTTTGTGATTGGCTGGTAGAATTAGTGCTGCGGTTCTGGCTGCAGAGGTTCTGAGCAGCAGCTGCAATTCAGCTCCTGAGAAACTGGGTGAAAACAGAAGTGACAGCTTCACTACAGATTGGGGTGGTCAGAGCCAGAATCCCAAAATAAGGGACCGCAAATCCTAAATGCATTTCCACAAATGTCATCCCACTGAATTTAAGATTGTAGCCCAAGGGCACAATCTTCCCCCATTAAAGTCAATAGGACTTGAGTCATTGACTTCAATGGAAGGAAGATTGTGCTCTGTGGGTACAATTCTCCACCCATTAAAATCAGTGGCAAAACTCCCATTGACTTTAATGATGGAGGATTTCAGTCTGAGTGTCTAACCTCCCAAATCACTATCCAAAGCTAATGAAGACCCCAGTCCCAATTACAATGACTCATGAGAAGAGGATTCATTCAGACCTGTGTTTAGATGTGCTTAGGATTGGGGCTGAAATGCTCAGAACCTAGTAGCAACTGGGTGGTGCTGCTCTTCCCAAGACTGGCTTTAGAATTTGTGGGGCTCAGGGCACAAACAAATAGGAGGGGATCTCCATGGCATCACCCCTTTTAACATTTGGCAGTCTGGGGCTTGCTTACCGACAAAGTGCCATAGATGTTTTCTTTTGCCCGTCGCCTTACCGGCTCTCCCCGCAGGGGAACAGCTCGGGGGCGGCGGCTGTTGTTCCTCCCCCGCTGCGCTGAAGGAGGCACGTGCGGGGGCGGGCACACGGCAGAGAAAAGCGGCGCGAAGCGAGCTCTCGCGAGAGCGGGAGCTCACGGCCGCCATCTTGTGCCTGGGGCGAGGTTAGGCATTCGCGCCCAGGCACCAACGGTGAAGCAGCGTGCTGGGAGCAAGGCTTGCTTCGGCCTGAGAGGGAGGTTCAGGCGCTGTTGGGGCACAGCAGAGGCGGCGCGGTTGAGGCTGCGGGCGCAGGAGCAACGTGGCTGCAATTGTAAGAAGGGACTTTGGCAGTGAGTGCCTCGCCCCCCCCACCGATTCTGGGGGCTCTGGGTGGCTCTCCCCCTCCCCCCTTCCAACCTACGGGAAATTAACGGGGGTAAGGGACCCTCGTGTTGGCTGGCACCCTAGGTTCGGGAGGCCACGGGGTGATTTCCCCATCCCATCCAGTACCCCCTTTTAAGGGGGGGAAACGAAAGGCAGCACTGTGCCTGAAAGGGGCACACTACAGGGGTTTTTTGAGGAGCAGGCACGTGTGCTGCGTGGGCTGAGTAGAGCGGGATCCCTAGGGGCACCTGGAGATGAAGGGTGGAGGCAGTAAGAAAGGCAAAGGCCCAGAAAAAAAGGCCTTGGCCAAAAGAGTGGAGGAGGTGCTGGAGGCCCTCCAAGCACGAATGGCGGGGTGTGAGGGGGTCCTTGATGCCCTGGCTCAGCCTCTTGCAGGCGGCAGCCAAGGTCAGGCTCAGACTGAGCGGGCCCCACGAGAGGTGGCAACACCGAGTCCTGCGAGCGCCGGGGGGCTGGGCCCGGGGGCCGGGGCCAGTGCGAATCAGGGGGAGCAAGTTGCAGAAGTAGGAGGGGAAGGAGAGAACAGAGACGGGAGCCAGGAGGACCCTGGACACGAAGTAGGGGAAAGACCGAATACAGGGGTCAGGAGCAGCACGCGCAGAGCGCAACCGCCTGCCCGCTTCAGGGGTGAGGTGACCCCACAGGTGGACCAGCCCCCAGTGGATATAGGGGGGGGG
>QEPC01013938.1:2168858-2180757 GCA_003113815.1 Sphenodon punctatus
CCCCCCCCGCATGGTAAATCGCGCCGAGGCGCAGAATTGGGCCCTGACTCCCGCGGAATTTTAAAAAAAATTCCGCGGAAGAATCGGGGCCCTGACTATTAACAGGGATGTAGGCAGGTGGCTTGCTGGCCTGGGGGGAGAGAGCATACGAACCCATGCCCTGTCGCATAGGCACCCCAAGCTGTATTGCCGGGATGGGGTGCACCTGTCGGCTGAGGGCAACAATTGCTATTTGGAGGCCATGAAAGAAAAGTTGGTGTATATACTGGGGAGGTTTTATGAGATGGGGGTCGGGTTCGTGCAGGTACCCCGGTGACCCCTTAGTGGCAGGGGTCCAGTACTGCTGGTTAGAGTAGGTTAGGATTAGCATAAGTACGAGTAATCTCCTTAAGAGATGGGGAGGCCACACCTGCCGCAAAAGCAGGGTACAGTAAACGTCGGGGTAGCCTCCCTGGGAGGGGCGTACAGCGAGGGCGGTAGGGACACGTATGGTCCCCCGCCTGTAGGCACCCTCATCCTTACTCAAGTCTGGAAGGACTTTGGTCCCCCTTACCCATGACAAGTGGCTGCGGAGAGGGGAAGACGTTGAGTTTGTATCTGGGGTGGTAATCGAGGGTATATCGAAACCACCCCTGAGTTGCTGTTTGTTTAAGAGTTCAAGTAGTGGACCTGAATCGTAATAGGCCATTTCCCCCACCAATTTTAATTATAATTTGATTTGAATAAAGAGCGCGGTCATTTAAAACCCAATCCTTGTGTTCTGTCTCCTTCAGTGCATTGGCAATGTAGTTAATGGAGATAAAGCCTGTGCTTCAGAAGGTGATCATGAATTTGGGGTACAGGTTGATGAAGCCTTGATACAGGGCTCCTCAGAGACAGGGGACCATGGCCATAGGACCAGAATGTATATTAAACACAATCTAATTTGGTGTTGGACTTGGGACATGAGAGATGATGGTTCAAATCCTGTCTTAGCCATTAACTCACTGGGTGGCTTTGGGCATTCAGCCTCAGTTCCCCATCTGTAAAATGGGAATAATAATGACCTACTACTTACAGGGTTATCATGAAGGTGAACTAGATAAGAAGAGTAGCGCACTTTGAACCAGAGGTGTTATATAAATAAGAAATAATAATTAGACGTGCCCTGCCCATAGAGCAGAGTGGGCAACCTCAGGTCTGGGGGGCCAAATGTGACCTGTGGCTAGTTTTGATTTGGCCCCTTAATTCCAGTTCCTGGATCTGGCTCCTGAATCCAGCTCCCCCCCAGCTTTGAAAGAATAAGCTCGGGTGAGGGCATGTGCACAAGGACAGGGGATGAATCCATGGCACAGAATTCTGATCTGGACTCTCCTCTTCCTTCCCCCATCTCAAATGCAGCCCTTAACCAACCCTGCCGCAACCTTTATGAGGCCCTTCAAACTTGTAAGAATTTTCAAAGTGGCCCCAGGGAGGAAAAAAGTTATCCATCCCTGCAGAGAGAAGTAAAATGGAATAAGAACCCCTGTTTCTCTCCATGTCTGGAGCTGCGGTCTGGTAGCACAGGAGTAATTAAGCAGCAATAGCAGAGCTATGATAACAGCTTGTGTAACTAACCCCCCAGGGGCCACAACCTCCGTCTTGCTCCTGGTGCCGGTCCGCCCCCTGCTGGTAGGAGGGGGTGAGGCATTCCATTTTCTCCACCGGGCTCCATTGCAACCTAGCTCTACCTCTGCAGGTGCTATGCACTTCCAAATGGTCAGCCAGGGATCAGGTGGAGAATGACTGAATCGTACCTCTGTTCTTCCAACATGCTAGCCAGAGCAATTGAGTCTGTGCAGTGTATTTTGCTGCCAGTACAGACCCGCAGAAACCTATTGAACCCCCTCCCCTTCCGCATGGCCTACAACGAGAAGGAAATAGGAGGGAGAAATTATGATTCATCAGTATGGTACCTGATTCTCCGCTCCCCTTTGATTTACTCAGGAGGAGTCCATTGTTTTTAATGGATGCTGTGTCTATTTACACTGGTGTAAATGAGAGTGGGATCAGGCCCACCAACTCCATGATTTGGGGCACCTCATTGACACCATTCTGTTACATGCAGTGAATCTGGGAAGCGGAACATGCACCCACTCTTCAGACGCTAATGTGAATGAAACTCACAGCAGTCCCTGCCCCTTCCTGAACGTCGCAAGCAGCCTGAGTGGGTGGTCCTGCCGCCATTTTGAAAGAGCAGCTTTGAAGATGAAAGGAGAATGAGCTGTAAACTCCCACTCCTCACTTTGGACTCGCGCCACTTCACTGTCCAGAACTTACCAGTGAGAACTATCAAACTCACCAAGTGGCTGATAATGTTAAGCTATAAGTTAGCAATGCAGACATCAGATTCAGAAAAGGTCTGTATTGTTCCATCTCTAATCATAATAAAATACAGAACAGGAAGGGAGTTAGCAGCAGGGACTATGCCTCTTTTACGCTTATTAAATGCTCTGAACTACTTTCCTCAGGTTAACAATTGAGCCAGTCCTTGAATGGCAACCTGGTTTCCAGGAACAGGAAACAACAGCCAAAAAAAGTCTCTTTCAACAGACTGAGGGCCAGCCACACAGAGCTGCCAAGGGTTTGGGCTCCCTGGTGCAGGACATGCCAGTTTACAGTCCTCTCAGCCTAACAAGCAACAGACTAAGGGAAAGGCTCAGCGTGAGGGACAGGAGAACCCTGTGCACAGAGGAAAATGTTCTCACACAGCCTGTTTACAGGAGAGAATGTACTCCAGAGAGTAGCTACGCTAGGGCCGCTTTTAGATGATCGCGGCGGTGCCCGTGCTTGTTTTTCAAAACTACCAGGAGGCGGGCTTACACATGACACCGCCGCTGATTACGCGCATGTGCGGGCGCCGCACGTCCATTTCCAGCCGCGAGCTGACCGGGTCGCTGAGCGAGGGTGGACGTACGCGGCTGGAAATGGACGTGCGTCACCCACGCATGCGCTAATCGGCGGCGGTGTCACGTGTAAACCCGCCTCCCGGTAGTTTTGAAGAACAAGCGCGGGCGCCGCAGCGATCGTCTAAAGGCGGCCTAGGAGTAGGGTCATCTGGTGGTAGTTATCCCGGCAGGGAGTGTTCACAGGCACAGCTCTTCTTCTTAGGTATCGAAGCCCTCCCCATCCTTTGCTTCAGCCCTGTTTTACACAGCACCATATCCCTGGAGATAATTCACCAGATGTTTGAGCAGTGAACTGAGGGAGTTTCAGGAGTGCTACCAAGGCATGTAGAAAGTTGGCTATTTCAATATGCTTGAGAGGCTACGGCATTCCCTCTTGGACTCACTCCTACTGAAACTAGACACCACAACTTACCCAGAGATTCCTACCTCACCAGTAACCTTGGATAACCTTGGTATGGCGTGTGCACTGTGCTTGATGGTGAGTTCATACTTCCCAACAATCCCGGCTATGGTGGGAATTGGGCAATGGTCTGGTTCTGGAGATGGTGGCTACCTGAGCATTATGGCATTCTGGCACCCACCTCCAGAATTTCTACACATGCCCATCACCAGAGTGCCTGCGGGGGGTGGAGGGCCGCAGTGAGTTCCTGCACAAATTCAGGCCACTGTTGCTGGAGCTGATCCTGCCCCCACCCACAACCCCCATGTTGTTGGGCTCCTCCTTCAGTCAGCCCCATCCCCTGCTGTATGCATATATGTGAGAATATGGGGGGGTGAAAGCATATGCATGAGCGTGTGTTTGTGAGTACACTCTTGCTCATGCGCATGTTAGGCCGCTTTTATACGAGGTGCTGAAAAGCGCCTCCTGAGTCCTGCGCTTAGAGAAAAGCCGCGCGGGGAGTGTTTACATGCTCCCCGCACTGCCGGAAGTGACGTGCTCCCCGGGGAGCACGCAGGGGAGAGAGCACGTAGCAGGGAGTGGCCATGTATGTCAGGTGAGGAGGAAGGCAATGAGCTGCAATCTGGTGATGAAGGAGATTTGGGGGTCACTTTGGAGATTGGTTCTTTTACTGCACAACTTCATTGCCTGTGAAGAACAATGCCAGAGTAGAAAACCCAGAGTTTAGCGATACAGAGAAAGCAATCTAGAGAGGTAGGGAAGATAAACACATTAGGAACAGGCACCACTCCTGCCCAAGGCCAGACCTCTCTCAGGGATTAGCTTCACCGCTAGTTGTCTGAGTCATGTATTTACCTAGTTATCACTTCATGGGCTAGGGATAAACAAATCCATGCAGGCTTAGGTACTGCAAAGAAGTAGGTCATTCTACCAGGGACACAGATTTCAGGAAGAGACTTGCAGGGCGGGGTGGCTGAGAACTGACACCAGTTAGTCCCTGGTTTATATAGGGATATTTGACTGGATGTTGTTCCCCCCACCCTGTATGACTTCATAGGGTTCATGAATGCTCCTTAGTGCACTGAGTATAATATGCTTCACCTGCCGTTTCCTTGCTCACATAGAAAGCGCTGAAACTGGGCACTGCCTGAAGGGAGGAGAAGTAGAAATCAATTACTGATGTGTGAGTTTTTGAACCATTCCCTGGGCCATCACATTTTATGCACTTCTAAACCTGCTTTCCAGGTGCTTTTGAATCCCGGCCGGAGCCTTCCTGACCCAAGTCTCTTGGCCATGGCTGGGCTCCCCATGGAGGGAGACATGTCAGAAAAGGGGGTGGGAGAAATGCCTTAATCCCACCCCTTTCCTGACATTGCCCCATCCTGCGGAGTGCCGTGACATCACAGTGTTCCATGGGGACAGGACTATGTCAGGAAAAAGGCAGAGTTAAATCATTCCCCACTCCTTTCCTAAGTCTGATATGGCTGACCCTGGTGCTGTGATGTCACAGTACTCTGTGGAGGACAGGCTCAGCTAAGCCCAGCTTTACTGGGACAGGACTGGGGTTAGTCCCAATGTAGTTGGGCTTGGGTCAGCCTCACACTGAATTTTCCAGCCCAAGCAGGGCTCTATTTCGGAATGTGTGTTCCATACACAACTGTGACCTGTCTGCACATCTTGAGCGCAGCCCCCTGAGCTGCTGGGACCCGATCCACACACAGTCCCATGGTGGGGAAGTGCAGCCATCAGACTGAAAGGGCCAGTGCAGGGAGCTGGGCAGACAATCAACCCCCCCAACCCCGAGATCCTGCTACTGCCGGGACGGGTCAAGGTACCAGGCACAGGAGAAGGCTCTCGGCCCCACCCCACCTCCTTCTCCTGGCCCAAGCAAGATCCCACCCCTGGCTGTGACATGCCAGAGAGCGACAGGCAACAACGCCCACCACTCAAAGCCCTGCCGCAGAGCCATGGCCCCTCCCAATGACTTGTCCTAGTAAGGCTGCTACGTGACGCATCCTCAGACTTTTTCTAAGGACACATCACATATGATGCACTGCATCACGTGGCCCTGCTGCCCAGAGCGGGTTAAGACTACCCAATGTAGGGTAGCCTTCCCACTGAGTCTTGTTTAGCTGCACCCCTCATCTGGGCTGGGAACGTGCTGTGGACACACAATGAACGGACTTCTTTCCCAGTAAGGAGGGAGAATTGGGAAGGAGCAGCTTCAAATTGCAAAAAAAAAGGCAACTGTGATTTTAGGCTGCTCCCTCAACAGAAGCATTGTATGAAAAATGCAGGAAGTCGCTGTGTCACTTTACTCAGCTCCAGTTAGGCCCCAGCTGGAATTCTGCATTCAGTTTGGGGCACCTCATTTTAAAACAGACCTAGAGAAACAGAATGGGGTGCAGAGAAGAGCAACCGAGATGATAAAGGGTTTTGAACACAGATAATATTTCTTAATTATGAATGGCCAATTATTAATTATTATTAGCACCAGCGATGTACCTGGCGCTTCACAGAAAACAAGATAGACACGGTCCCTGCCCGAGAGAGGCTGCAGGAGCTAGTTACGTTTAGCTTGGAGAAAAGAAGAGTGTGGAAAGATGAGAACATGCCACAAATATTTGGAAGGCTGCCATGAAATAAAATGGAGAACAATTGTTCCCCCTTGCTATGGAGGGCAGAACAAGAAGCACTGGGGACAAGATGAAGGAAGACAGACTGGAACACAACCTCAGGGGAAATGACTTGACTGGAAGAACAGTTGGTCAGTGTAACCGGCTACTAAGAGAAGTCGTGGATACTCCATCATTGGAGATTTTGAAGAAGTGGCTGGATGAACATATGTCTGAGATGGTTTAGGTGTGGTTGATCCTGTACCCTCCTCCTCCTTCTTCTTGTTATTGTTTTCTTCTTGTTGTTGTTGTAATTGTTATTATTGTTAATATAGCACCAGCAATGTACCTGGCACTGTACAATCATACTTTATTTAATTTATTTATTTATTTATACAAAATTTGTATCCCGCCCCTCCTGCCCACAGGGCAGTCCGGGGCGGCGAACAACAACTATAAAAACAATAAAACAATAAAACATTTAAAACAATTAAAAATTCCATATTATGCAGGGAAAAACAAAACACTCCCTCCCCCCCCAACCCCGGCCACCGTACCCCTACCCCTCGCCAAAGGCCTGTTGGAACAGCCAGGTCTTACATAATCGGCGAAATGACAGGAGGGTGGGGACCAACCGTGCCTCCTCTGGGAGTGAATTCCACAGCACAGGGGCAACCACCGAAAAAGATCTAACATCGGTGGCCACCCACCTCACCCAGGGAACCTCCAAAAAGGCTCTCACGGACGATCGCAGGGGTCGCATGGGCACATGGGGAGTGAGGCGATCCCACAGATAAGCAGGGCTCAGGCTGTGAAGGGCTTTAAAGGTTAAAACCAGCACCTTGAACGTAGCCCGGTGCTTTATAGGCAGCCAGTGCAGAGCCCGGAGCACAGGTGTCATGTGCTCCCTGCAGCACACCCCCATAAGGATACAGGCCGTGACATTCTGCACCAGCTGCAGCCTCCGGACCAACTTCTTGGGCAGCCCCATGTAGAGCGCGTTGCAGAAAGCCAGCCTTGAGGTGACGAAGGCATGGATGACAGTGACGAGGTCAGAGTCTGAGAGATTCGTCCGAAGCTGCCAGACAAGATGTAACTGCCAAAACGCACTCCCCACCACAACCACAACCACAACCGTACACAGGTCCCTGCCCTGAGGGGCTTGCAGTTTAGGAAAGACAAGAGCAGGGAGACAAAGGAAAGGGAAACCTAAGGAGAGACAGGGATACATTCATGCAGTTGAGAAATTACAGGTGCACGTGCTTAACTTAGTTACAGAGAGAAATAAAAGCTGAGTGATAGGATAGCATCAGTATCCTCCGTGCACGGGGCTGGAATCAATGACCCTTTGGGTCCCGTACATTTTTATGGTTCTATGAAACTTCAGTTCCTCAAACACACACAATGGCATCTCCCACTAATGCAGCCAATGGCAAATTCCATCCTCTGCTTAGGCTGTGTTCTCACCTGCGGTGGCAGTGGCGGCAGCGGGAGGGGCGAGGGAAGATGCGGCAGCGCGGAGGAGCCGGCCGACAGGAAAAGAGCTGGTGCGAATGGGGATCTGCCGCGGCTTCTCTCGCGCATGTCAGGGCAGGATAATCTTGGGAGACAAACTGGTTGTATTAGACTGCATTCTCACCTGCGGCGGCGATGGTGGTTGCGGGAGGGTCGACTTCGGTTTCTCTCGTGCATGTCAGGGCAGGATTTTGCGCCCTGACATGCGCGGAGAAGCTGCGGCAGATCCCCGTTCACACCGGCTCTTTTCCCAGCCGCCGGCTCCTCAACGCTGCCGTGTCTCCCTCACCCCTCCTGCTGCCGCCACCACCGCCACAGATGAGAATGCAGCCTTAGAAATATAACATAAATCCCACCCTTTCTTCCAAACATGCTATGATCACTTTGAGGCAGTTTTATTGGCTAATGCCGTAAACAGCAGCAATAGGCAATTGCAAACGCCCAGCTTGGAAAAGCAGATCCTAAATGACAATTCCGCTTGTTAAAAAAAGATTAATGCAGCTGCACGCTCACTTTGTATTAAGCACAATTGCACAATCACACTGGGAAACTGCCTGCACAACAGCTGGTGAGACAGGTGTCCGTAATAGCCATCTACATGTGTAATTGCTTGAGCTGCATGCATAAGCAATGCAATTGTGCAGAAATGTGCATATTCTGCATCATATTTATTATATTTATTTATTTATTACATTTGTTAGTCGTCCCCCATGCCAATGGCATCCCGGGGCAACATACAATTCAATAAAACAACATTAGAATAAAAAACATTTAAAAAAAATCAAGCAATATAAAAACCAAAACAGGGTTGGGGTAAACAAATAAAAATAAAAAGGTAAGGGGAGAGATAAAAACCCTACCCTCCTTCCCCAAAGGCTATTCTATGAGCTAGTCTATGAGCTATTCTACATCAGATTTTTAAAGGTAACTGAGTTTCAAAAATGCCAAAGACAAAAATGGCATTTTGGTCCCTAAACCCCATTGGGGCAATCCTAAAGCCCTGCATGCATACACACGTATGTGAGTGCAAGTTGCATGCGGGTTGTGCATGCCCATCGTATTCCCCAGAGAGGGGGTGTGCATGGGTTGCGTGCAGGCTGCGTGCTTGCTCTGCAGATGGCGCACGTGCAGCCCCCACACAACGTGCAGGGTTTAGGATTGGACCCAATGAATTTCAATGGCTCTGAACCAGCCCCTCAGCTCTACACTTGCTCTGATAGCTGGTCATGCACACTCATTCACCAGCTACCCAGGAAAAGTCCATACATCTCAGTGTGCAGGGCTGGTGTGGGGAGTGCTGAGTCAACTTTGCAGTCTGTCTGATATCATCTGGGGATTCCCCTTTGCCAAGGGTAATCTATCCTGTTAGTCACCTTGATTTTACTGGAAGTGTTCTCTGTTCTGTCATGTGCTATGCATGCTGTAAAATGATATAGATATCAGGGAGCATAAGTAATAAAACGAATGGCTTATTTCAATTAAAATTAGGTCTGTGCATTCGGGTTTCGACAAAATACAAATAAATGGGGGGAAAAACCCACCGTTTTGGGTTCCATATTCAAAATAGGAATACTAGATCTGTGTATTTGGGTTTTTGAATGAACCCAATATTTCCCCAAAATGTAGTATCCGAGATCTCGAACTGGACCCCCCAAACGGATTCACATATCCAGCTTGGAAGTGGGCTGCTCTCTGACTCTCCACTTAGCTGTCCGCTTGGGGAGCCTGTAGCGAGCCCTCCTCATCTTCAGGGGGCTGTTGCTGTCTCCAAAGTCAGAACTGCAGTTTCCAGCGCTGCTGCCAGGCCCCAGCCCAGGCCCAGGCCCAGGCCAGCAGAGCCCAGCCAGAGAGAAATGGTGAGTTCTTGGTAACTTATTCCTCCCCTCCCCAAGCCAGCTATCCCTCCTGCAAGCCAGTGACCCCTCTGAGACAGCCCCATCCCCATTCCCACCCAGCAATCCCACTTTCTGCAAGCCAGTGACTTCCCTCTGAGCCAGAAACCACCCTCCAAATGCCAGAACCAGGCCTCATTCCCCCAACTCAAGCCAGTAACCTCCATCCTAAGCCAGCCTCATGTCCCACTCCCCAAGCCAGCAACCTCCCCTGAGCCTAGTTCCATACCCCATTTCCCCCCAAGCCAGTGACCACACCCCAAGCCAGAGAGACCCCTCCAGGCAGATCCATGTCCCACCTCCAAGCCATCAACTTCGCTTTCAGGCCAGCCTCGTGTTTAATTCTTCCCTCTCCCAAGCTGGCCGCATGCCTCACTCTCCCTCAAGCTCGTGATCCCCCTGAGCTAGACCCATGCCCCGTTCCACCCTCACCACGCTAACAGCTTCCCCACTGAACTAGCCATATTTGCCACCTTCCCCCAAACCAGTGCTCCCCTTTTAAAATTGGTAGAAGACTTAGCAGCAATTTTGACTGCATTTTCCTTTCCTGAGAGTGGAACCTGGAGGGAATTGGAACTCCTGTTATTGATGGAGTCCGGCCCCCTCTGGTCAATCAGGTTCACAGCTTTGGAGTGCTTTCGGACCCCTTGCTGTGCCTAGATTGTCAGGGGGCGGCAGTGGCCAGGAGCTCTTTTCACCAGCTCCATCTGGTGAGGTGGCTGTGGCCTTTTCTTTCTGATTCGGATCTGGCCACAGTCATCCATGCTTCCATCACCTAGCACCTCCCTGTGGGTACTGTCTGTTAGCCTTGTATGTATGACAAGAGCTCACAGGAGCCAGTCTTGTTTGCTGCCTGCCCCAATGCTATGGAACTCCCTTCCCCTGGGAGTCTGGTTGAGCCTTGAGCCTGGGTGTTTTCCCGAGGCAGCGTAAGACTTTTTTTATTTGAACAAGCATTTGGCAGGCAAGGATAGGGGATGGGGTGGGCTTTGATGGGTAGTTTTGGAGTAGGTGTGTGAGAGGGATTTGAGTGTGGGGAATTGGGAGGTTGTATTGGGTGGGTTTTGTGGGGGTCTGGGGGAGGGTTTGGGACTGGGGGTGGTGGGTATTTTTGTATAAATTGTAATATTTTTACTGTTTGTGAGCCACCCTGAGGCCTGTGGGCAGGGCAGAAAATATTAATCTGAAAAAATAAATAATAAATGAATAGGCCTGTCAAACTGGCAGAGTCTCTCTGCACTTCTGCACCAAAATAACCCATGTGTTCCCTGCATTTTACACATTGGCAACAATGGGTAAATGCAGGCAAAGATACAAATATAAACACCTACAAATAGTAAAACCAGAAATACAAATACTTGACCCCATGCACAGTCCTAGTTAAAATGATCTGAATGGACATTGCAGAAATGAGAAGCCTGCACTTTAGAACTTCCCTCTTATCCAGATACACATGTTGTCTCTGCACAGAGAAATTCAGCTTACAAGCAATATGAGGAGCTTGCGAAGGCTGCAGATACGCCAGCCAATGTTGCAACTCAGGACCAAAGGCTACTAGTTGCAAAACAAACCACACTCGACGTCACCACACAGCTGGGAAAAGAGCAATTCCCCTCTCCTCCCAACCAATCACAGCAAATAGCCATAGAGCTCTGTGAAGCCAGGTGACTAATAGCCAAACAAAAAAAACAAAATGGATTTTTGGAGAGTATGCACGGGACACACTGAAAGGTTTGTGCAATTGTTGACATATGGCTGAGTCCATCCTGCCAATTGCTGGCTTCAGTGGGAGGCAAGGGTGTTCAGCACTGCAGGGTATGGTCCAGATTTCAGGAGGTCATTTTCAAGAAGGACCCAGAGTTTAGATGAAAATACAAGATACCACCACCACCACCACCAACCTTGTCCCCAAACACACAGTGCTATAGACAAGCCCCAAGCAATATTTTGCTGGGCTCAAGGCAAACCCATAATATGGTTCCTCCCTTCCCATCCCATCCAACACAGCCACACTGGTTAATGAAAGAAAAATGTATCATTTATTTCTGTAAGGGCATAGCTAGGCCATATCACTATAACTACTTTTGTGGTCTTTTTCATTGCAAACTTGCAAATGACCTCACTAAAGTCAATTTTTTTGTGAGTTCACACTCTGATGACCTAAGTGCTCTTGTGCCATGCGAGATCATCTGCAGTTTGGGACTATTGTCAGCTTGCTGAAACTTCTCTCAGCTTCTACCACAATGATGGGCAATGTGCAAAAAAATTCATATTGCTGTGCACACTTAACTGAAAGTTATCTCACTGTTCCCTGTCCTTGGGATCTCAGGTTTTAGCTCTTCTAGGCACCGTGGAGGACCAGCTCACTCTTGGGAATGTTCTTTTTGTATTAGGTAAATCTCACAAGATCTGGATGCTGCATATATGAATAGATACAAACAGCTGTTTTTAAATGGATTTTATATTGTTTTACTGTATTTTATTTATCAATTTTGTGAAGTGTGCTGAGTGCTATTTGGCCAGGTGTGGTATTATTATTATTATTATTAT
>QEPC01013938.1:2195862-2257891 GCA_003113815.1 Sphenodon punctatus
CCCCCCCCCCCCCGCCCTTTTAATTTTGGTTGGCTGCAGAAACTGGAAATTCATACAACTGGCCTGCTTCATTTGAAAAGCTGTGAGAAGCTGGGATGAAGGGAGGCCTATTGGGTCTAGCTAGAATCGAGACTCTTTGTTGTTCAAGCACACTGACGTTTATGGCTGAGTAGCCGGATAGATTTAGAATACAGGATCCTCAAAAATAAACAGGATGATGACAACGGCTTAAAAGTAGGGGAGAAATAACAAAGAGGCTGTTAAGGGAAAGGACTGTCTTGAGATAGCTTAGGCCAGAGTTTTCAGGCACTAATTAGAGTCTCTTGACTATGTCGTTGCAATATCTGTGGACACAACCGATGCATGCATCATGCACAGCTGTCTGAAATCAGGTCCGTTAGTCATAGCTGACAGGCTTGTACTGCGGACCCATACACAGCCTGCTATTTATTTAGCAGGGCCTAGCTAAAATACTTCTGTTTGTGTTTAGGAAATGCAACAATGGAAAGAACGTCACAGTCCCCTCTACATACGGCAGGGACACTCCCATAGGCCAAAACGGAACTGTCAGGTAAAAAACGACCGAAAGGGGCAACCCTAGTGGCAAGGGAGAAAACACAGTGAATGCAGGTTCCCGACAAAGGGTTACTTAGCACCTTCTTAGAAGCTTTGACCCAAAGGGGATGTGGGGCAAAGGGACTCCCCATCAGTGTGGTCACATCACCTTTGGAATGTTGAGACATCCCAGTGGGTGCTTTTAGACGGACCGCAGCTCTGGTTCTGCCCGCGCCAGCCCGCTTCACCCCAAGGCTGGCTGGTCCATTTAAAAGCACCCCACCAGATCTGGAGGCAGAGCAGGCTCAGCCTGCTCCAGGTCAGCCCCACCGATGGCGTGCCAGAACATCCCAGTGCTCCGCTGGCCGAGTGGGCCAGTCAGACCCAGGGTAGTGGCCTGAAGTGGAGCTGCTGTCCATCTGCTGGGCGGGCGGACCCACACTTTAGCTCCACGCCTGGCTGGTTGTTGCCCCTGACAACACCATAGAGTTGCAAGCGCCAGCCGAGAACACTGAGTGATTACTTTCAACTCTATGGTGCAGCGGGGGTGTGGGGGGAGGAGATGGTGCTGCACGGGCAGACTGCAGGCTGGAAAACTGCCAGGTCTGTCAGGGCTGCAAGCAGACACACAGCTCCAGGGGCAGGCAGCCTCCGCAGCCGTCTGTTTACACCCAATGCATTGAAAGGGGTGGGTCCAAGGGACTCTTCTGCCTTTTCCCTATGTGGCCATGCCCTTTTGGAGTGTCATGACATCATGATACTCCACAGGGGTGAGACCATGACAGAAAAACTTTGTCCCATCCCTTACTGACATTGTCCTTCTCCTCACATTCTTGGAAACAATTTCCCTGAAGTATCCAGATGTGCCTGAATAACCCAGGGGAACAGAAGTTTCACCTGGAGCCCAGAGATGATGGGTCAACACGTGGAGACTCCAGTTCAAACCTGGTGGGGTGATAGCCTTATCCTCAACATGCAGGCAGGCTTATAGGCACACACATATTGATGTGTGTAACTGTATAGTGTACATAGGGCTCAGTGTAGTCTGCAAAACAAGACAATCTCCAAATTCTATGAGCAGAATTACGCAAATTGACTATATGGTGCCACTGACGCATTTATTTAGTGCAAGTGGGTTTCCCAGAATGTCATTCAACCAAATTTTGGATAGCTCACTTTTTTTAAAAAAAAACCCACAGCATATCACATCAATGTCTCTCAATAGGTGTTCTTCTCTAGTGGTGGGCTTTAGCAGCTGTGGCCAGGGGGTCTAGAACATGTGCCAACAACACACAGAACCAGCCTCACACTGGCTAACTTGCCGTTCTCCCTCTCAGACTATAGTTCTATGCTGCCAGAGGCAATTTTGTAAAAATTGTTGCGATTGTGGCAGTGCAGATTTTATTTTTTTATTATTTCATTCAATCAATCAACCTTTTACCCTACCCTTCCCACAAAGGCTGAGGGCGGCTTACAAAAAGATTAAAAAAACATAAAAGCATATATATAAACTTATAAAATAGGCATATATAAACATATAAAAGCAGTTTAAAATCCCTAACGCCCTCCCCCCCCCGCCCTCCAACCCTCTACCTAACCCCTCCACCTAATCCCATCCAGTCCTCTCCCAGACCGCCAAATAAGAAGGACTTACATCTCTTTTGAAAGATGAATAGGCTCGGGCTTAGACAGACGCCACCGAGAACACCCCCTGCTTGTCCTTGTTGTATGAACCTACCTCGCAGGCGTTGGTACTCGCAAGAGGGCACCCTCCGCTGACCTCAGAGGCCACAACAGAACATAAAGTAAGAGGTTGTCTGTTAGATACCTGGGGCCAAAGCTGTTTAGGGCTTTATAGGTCAAAACTAGCCCCTTGAATTGTGCCCGGAAGGCTATTGGCAGCCAGTGCAGACTCTGGAGCACCGGTGTAATGTTCTCTCAGCAACCCCACCCCCCTGACAGAAGGTGGGCTACCGCGTTCTGCACCAACTTCGGCTTCTGAACAGTCATCAAGGGCAGCCCCATATAGAGTGCATTTTAGTACTCTAAGGTCGCAGCCTTGTCACACCAGACAAAGTTGGTGAAAAGCACTCCTGGCTACCACCACAACCTGGCCA
The DNA here is from genome assembly GCA_003113815.1 of Sphenodon punctatus. Classification (NCBI taxonomy): domain Eukaryota; kingdom Metazoa; phylum Chordata; class Lepidosauria; order Sphenodontia; family Sphenodontidae; genus Sphenodon; species Sphenodon punctatus. The sequence goes on from QEPC01013938.1 coordinate 2,198,535, forward strand.
TCCAGGCACAGCAGTGGATCCAAGAGTACCCCAAGATTATGAACCTGAGTGACCAAAGGAGGCTGGACATTATCAATAACGGGTCCCCACGTCCACCAGATCACATGGCCAGTCAGCCATGATCACCTCGGTCTTGTCTGGATTCAGCTTCAATCAGCTTGCAAGTTGCTTGCATCCAGTCCCCAGCATCAGTCAGACACCTGGTAAGCACCAAGACTTCAGGGCCTGGGTTAGATGGGGGAAAAAGAGACATAGTTGGGTGTCATCAGCATACTGATGGCACTTCACTCCAAATCTTAACCATCTCACCCAGGGGCCCCAGATACACATTGAACAGGAGTAGGAACCCTACAGGACCCCAGAAGGGAGCCCCCCATGATGGGATGATGAACTATCACCCATCGCCTCTCTGTGGGTTCTCCCATTCAGGAATGAGCAGAACTACTCAAGAGCACCCCCGTGCACCCCCATTTTATGTGGCCCTCACTACATTCACATCAGCATAATTACACATGTACTGTTACATTATAGCGTGGCAGCAGCCACTCTATAGTTAAGGCGTGTTGCACACCCCATTATAAAGCCTGGACATTCTATTCATTATAAAATTGACATGATTAATGTTAGGATCCTGAACTTTGTGGTGAAGGATCACTGGAGTACATGGTTCATGATGTCCAAATTGCAGCCGGAATGGTTGGATAACAGCCGAGATATCTCAGTTTGAAAACTGCACTTTGAAGCCATTTTTTTCAAAAGTTAGACTGTCTCAATCTCTGCAGGGTAAAAGGGTTCTGTGTTGGTTGGGAGGAGGTGCAAGCCTTTTAGAAAATTCAAGGAGGCTGCCAGGGGATGCCTTCTGGCTTACATTTTGTAAATCCGGTTAGCAGTTTTTAAGTTATGACATTTTGAAAATTCAATGTTAGCCTATGGAGACCATCCTGAGTGTGGAGTGCTTGCAAACATTCTGTGTGTAATGCAGAGACTGTTTAAAAGCAAACAGTTTGAATACTGGGGGACTACAACTCCGAGCAGGCACTGCTTGCCAGAGTCTATCAGTGCTGGGGAAAGAGAGGGAACTGCACCTCCCAAGGGGCAGTGTGAGTGACTGGTCAGCCATGTTTAAAGCTGATCTGGTGGGGAGAGGAAGAGAGCAAGGCCTGTGGAAGGGAGAGAGCTGAAGGTCATTATGATCTTATCCCACACAGCAGACACCTCAACTTGGGGGCCAGGGATGCCGAGATGGCTAAACAACAGAGGTAGCAAATCCCTCAGTGACGTTTGGGGTGGTTGATCTTGCCCCCTAAACCTGCCCAGAACCACAGAGCGTATGTATTTCAGTGACAGTCCTTTTCCCTCCAAAAACATGGGGTGTCTGGGCTGTGGCTCCAATGGGGTGCCCCATTGGAGGAGCATGATTGGGGCCAGAGTGCTGGAGTTTACCTGGGATAGTCCCAGGTGCAGGAAGAGGCCAGAGGTTTATTCTGGAGACAGGGACAGGAGGCTACAGGCGGGATGGAATCGATCTTTCAGCGTTTCTCCCTCCGACTTTCCCAACTCCACTAAGGAATGAAGAATAAGCGGGTGCTCTGGGCTGATACAGTGGGTGTTCTCAAGGAGGGGGGCAGGGAGATGGTGGGGTCCTGTGCAGAGCAGCCATGTGAGGCAGAGTGGCATGAGTAGTTCTCTTGTGAGGACTCTGAGAGTGAGCCCAGGAAAGGAAATCCTATGGGGGAGCAGGGAGGGAGCATACACAAAGTTGGGGGGGGGCATTAAGGGGAGAGAGTAGGGGCAGAGCCTCTGAAAATAGCTTCCACGGTGGAAGCTATGCACAGGGGGTGCATTTTACAGGGAGCAGCTTTACTGGGGATACAGAATATGGAACCCCAGTACAGCAAAGTGGGCAGCATTGTGCAAGAAAGGGAGCCATGTCCAAGGGGGAGTAAAGTGCGGGAGTCTTGTAGAGTGCTGCAGAATAATAGCCATAATTGTGCCGGGGGAGAGCCCTGGACAGAGGAGAACTGAGTGAGAGCTGCAGGATGGGCAGCATTATGCGAGATGGCGTCCTGTACAAGGGCATAGCAGAGTCAGGGAGCCCTGTACAAGGAGTGGACTAGACAGGGGGTCCTGTACAGGGGGAGGACTTTATAGAAAGCAGAATGGCCAATGTTACACAAGGAAGAGAGCTCTGACAGTGGGGAATAGAGTGGAAGACTCCTGTACAAACCATGAGCTAGAGAGATCATAGAGAGCAGTTTTGGAAGTTTGCAATGCTTACATCGAACCAAAGTTACTGTATTCTTAGTAAAGCAGGGAGCTACCAGTAAAAATCCAGCTTCATCTTGCTTACTGTTTGAAGGAAGTAACAACCTTCTAAATAGAAGAGAGCAGCTCTTCCACCTTGGCCTCCCCCTAAGCCTTGCTCCCATAGTGGTTACGCTGCTCAGTATTCTACTGCGCTAGCAGGACAAATTTTCTCCATCGCATTGTATTTTCAAAAAACTTGGATATTCCAAAATCAAAAAAACTCCAGTTTACAAGAAGAGTTAAGGCTCTTGCAAATTCAATCATGCACTAAAAAGCACGAAAATTGCAAGTTAAGTCTCCCATCTTAACTTCCGTACCATGTTAGCGGTAAAGACATTATACGGTCTCACATATTGTGCTCACTTACAACTTAGGCTCCATGCACCCACACTTTGCCTTCATCTTCCAGCCCCAATCCTCTTCCTCTTTGCAAGTTGGGGGCAACACTGAAGCTGGGGACAGGAGGGCGTGAGCTTACCCCTCACCCGCTCCTTTCCCTCTATCCTTTCATTTAAGTTGGGGGAAATGGGACAGCTGACTAATGGCTCACAACTGTCCCTCTTATCCACTAGTCTCCACTGCCCTCCCAGAGCACAGGAAAACTGGTTAGGGTTGTATACAAATGTTTAATTAAAACTAAGTTGGGTATGTATTGAAATTAATAAAATGGAATGACCATTGGAAGGAATGGAGGCAGCAGCAGTGCCAATTTCTAAATAAATACTGTTGTCATTCCAACATCCAATTAAGTGATTGTGAAATTATACAACACAGTTGCATCTTTGGGAGTACATAGGGAAGGCAAGAGGGTGTGAAATGATGAGGAAGGTACAGATGCAGTAAGTGGAATGGTTGGAATGACAGGGAAAAATACAAAGAGTGTGCAGGATTAAGTAAGTGGGTGGAATGACAGAAGGAATTAGAAATAGTTACAATAATAAGTTTCTGAGTGAAATAACTGATTCAGAAGACTGATGGGATATCTGAGGAAGCAGTCCTATCGCTTTACCCACTTACCATAGCTGACTCCCTATCCTTTGACTCCCAATAGATTCCCCCCCTGTTATTCCATTTTCTCTTCTGTTTTTGGTGTGTGTGTGTACACACACACACACACTTCTGTTCCATATGACACATGCAGACAAACATTGTATTTCCCAGAACTTTTGAGTTCTCTGTGAGCGAAGTGTGGAGGCTACAGGATTAGAGGGGCGACTTGGAGCTAGGAGTCCTTGGTTGTCTGTTACAAGGTTGAGAGCAGGGGAGAGGAGAACAGGCTCAGAACCAGGACTATTGAGTTGCCTGTGAAGGGAGTACAGTCTACTGGATTAGAGTGGGGCGGAGAGGCTGGAAGCCAGGAGTCCTGAGTTCTCTGTTACAAGGCTGGGACCAAGTAGATTTAGAAGGGGAGAAGGGGTGGGAGCCAGAACCCCTAAGTTCTCTCTTAAAGGAAACGGAGGGGGTGAGATGTTGGGGGCAGCTTCATTGTTGCCCCCAACCTGCAAAGAGGAAGAGGATTGGGGCTGAAAGACGAAGGCAAAGTGTGGGTGCATGGAGCCTAAGTTGTAAGTGAGCACGATATGTGAGAGTGTACAATGTTTTTACTCCTAACATGGCACAGAAGTTAGGATGGGAGCCTTAACTTGCAATTTCCATGCTTTTTAGTGCATAATTGAATTTGCAAGAGCCTTAACACTTCTTGTAAACCAGAGTTTTTTGATTATTGAATACACTCAAAAGTCCATATGTAACAATCCTCTCACCATTAGGGGTGTACAGAAGGGACCTCATCTGTTTTTGTTTAATGAAAACCACCCATTTTCGGGTTTTCGTTAAAAACCCATTAATGTTCATAATTTTTTGTTTTGTTTTAAAAAGTATTTTAAAAAATAAAGTTACTGTGAATGCGCAAAATGGCTGCCAAAACGTTCTGCGCATGCGCACTCTTTTTAAAAATGGCGGCAGCAGTATCACTGCCATTTTTGAAAAGGGAACCTGGTCTGCACATGTGCAAAATAGCCACTGTGCATGTGTAGACTGACTACTCTTTTCCAAAATGGCAGTTTTGAAAAAGGGCGCACATGTGCAAAATGGTCCAGCAGCCATTTGTGCATGTTGTATAGTGATATTTTTTTTTAATAAAAAATATAATTTTAATTGAAATGGCCACTGGACCATTCTGCTCATGCACAATGATTTTTAATTTTTTTTAATTATTTTTAATACGAAAACTAATGAAAGCAAACAAATGTCATTTGCTTATTAATTCAGTTTCGTGTCCTTAGTAATTTAGTTTTAGTAACTAAACAAAACAAAATGAATTGCACCCCCTACTCACCATTCACACACCCCACACATGTATACTGATATTCCCACTTCTCACACCCAAGACAAGACACGCCACACATAGAATCATAGTGCTGGAAAGGACTACAACGGCCATCAAGTCCAACCCCCCCTTGCCTCGTGCAGGATCTGCCATACCTAGATCATCCTATACAAATGCTCATCCAGACTCCTCTTAAAAACTTCAAACGGGTGTTTTTACATGAGCAAGGTGATGCGGGGGAGTGTCTGTGGCCACCAGGTGGCACTGCCATAGAGCACCCATACAGGTGGAGTGTGCGAGGAGGGATTCAAATGGGTGTGACAACCGCCACGCGCTTCCCCTGCCACGGACCATGGGGGAGGGGGAAACATGCTTGGCTAGCCTTTGCAAGTGACATTGTATTTATTTATTTATTTATTTATTTTATTTAAAAAAACTTTTACCCCGCTCCCTCCTGCCCACATGGCAGCTTGGGGTGGCTCACAATCGAGATAATACAATATAAAAACAGTTTAAAAATTTAAAACACATAGATAAAATTTATAAAACTACCAGGAGCGGAACCAATTCCCCCCACCCTACCCTACCCAACCCTTCCCACCCTACCCATCTCCCTCCCCAAAGGCCTGGTGGAACAGCCAGGTCTAGCACTGTCTCTGGAAAGAGGGGGGATCTGGGGCTAGGCGGGCCTCCATCGGGAGGGAATTCCACAGCCTAGAAGTGGCCACCGAGAACGCCCTCCCCATCGTCGCCACTCGGGAGATCCAGGGGATCTCGAGCCGGGCGTTCCCGGCCAACCGCAGGGGCTGCACAACGGCCTAGGGCGTGAGGCAGTCCTGCAGGTAAGCGGCATCCAGGCCCTTGAGGACTTTATAGGTTAACATCAACACCTTGAATCGGGCCCGGAAGACAATAGGCAGCCAGTGCAGAGAACAGAGCACCGGTGTAATGTTCTTACAATGACCCATCCCCGTAAGGAGACGGACCATCGCATTCTGCACCAGCTGCAGCCTCAGGACCATCACCAAAGGTAGCTCCACATAGAGTGCGTTGCAATAGTCCAATCTAGAGGTGATGAAGGCATGGATGATGGTGGCCAGACCAGAGTCTGAAACATACGACCGCAGCCGCCGTACCAGATGTAACTGGTGAAAGGCGCTCCTCGCCACAGCTGCCACCTGGAAATCCAGGCGGAGCTGTGAATCGAGAAGCAGCCCCAGACTACAGACCTGAGTAGCTAGAGGAGGGCAGACCCCATCATAACAGGGGCTACCACCCGCTCAGCCCTACCCACCAGCATCACCTCCATCTTATCAGGATTCAGCCTCAGACGGCTCACCCTCATCTAATCCCCCACAGCCGCCAGACACCAGGTAAGCACCGAGACTACCGGGTCTGGGTCTGCAGAAAAAGAGAGGTAAAGCAGGGTATCATCGGCGTACTGATGACAGCGTACGCCGAACCCTCTCACAACCTCGCCCAAGGGCTGCATATACACGCTGAACAAGAGAGGGGACAGAATAGAACCCTGCGGGACTCCACACGTGAGATTCCGGGGAGATGATGAACACTCCCCAACCACCACCCTCTGAGTTCTCTTGGCCAGGAAAGAAGGAACCATTAAAGAACTACTCCGCCCACCCCCACCTGGTCCCGCAGATGGGCCACCAACATTCCATGGTCAACAGTATCAAATGCTGCCGACAGATCTAATAGAATCAAAAGGGATGATCTTCCCTGATCCAACCCACGGCACAGGTCGTAGACCAAAGCCACAAGCGCAGTCTCAGTGCCAAACCCAGGGCAAAAGCCGTACTGCGAAGGATCAAGAAAACTGACCTGATCCAGATGCCCCTGAAGCTGCTGGGCCACCACCCGTTCAATAACCTTCCCTAAAAAGGGAAGGTTAGAGACTGGTTGATAACTGGCCAGGGAGTCAATGTCAAGAGATGGTTTCTTGAGCAAAGGCCGCACTACTGCCTCTTTAAGGTGGCCCAGCACTCTGCCCTCCCTAAGGGAGGCATTGACAACCCCAGCCAGCAATAGCCCTAACGTCTCCCAGCAGGCCTTGACCAGCGAGGACGACCATGGATCTAATTCACAACAAGTGGCCCTGACTGTCCCAAGGGCATCCGTCGCCTCAGCAGGCGACACCCACTGAAACGAATCCCACGAAACCAGACAAGGCAGGGCCTCCGTTACCTCAGGTTCTCCCATTGCTACAACTGTGGCATCGAAGTTGTGGTGAACCCGGGCAGTTTTATCCACAAAGAAGTCAACAAACATGTCACAGCGAGCACTGGAAGATTCCAGTTCCATGCGGAGAGAGGCCAGACTGACCAGCCCCTGCACCACCCGGAAAAGCTCAGCTGAACATGACTTTGTGGATGCTATGATGGCAGCAAAGAACACCTTCTTTGCTGCCTGCACAGCCACAGCATAGGCTCTTAAACTAACTCTATGCTGCAATCAATCGGCTTCGGCATGCGTACGGCACCACTGTCGCTCCAACTGCCATCCCTCCTGCTTCATCCATCGCAGGTCTTCTGTAGACCAAGGGGACCTGTGTTGTCAGTGTTAGGAAGCGGACACCTAGGAGCCATTCAGTTGATGGCCTCAGTCAGAAGAGTGTTCCAGGAAGCTACAAGGTCACTGAGTGAACGGTCATGAAGATTGGGGGGTATTTCCCCAACAGCAGTTTGGAACCTTTATGGTTCCATAAGTCCCCGAGGACAAATCAACCGAACTGGTCCAGCACCTCTCCAGGGGCAGACATGTGCCAGGAGACTGGCCTGGAGGAGGTAATCATCCGAGCATGACAAGGGCACAACTAACACTCCCCCCACCACCGGATCCCCTGCCTAAGCCAGTGCAAAACATCAGGTCAAGGGTATGTCCCCCATTATGTGTCGGACCAACAACCCTCTGAGACAGTCCCATGGTTGTCATGATGGCCATGAACTCATGCTTGGCTCTCCCAAGATCGGCATCCACATGGATACTGAAGTCCCCCAGGACCAGAGCCCAGGACCAGAGCCCTCGGAGACCGCAAGACCAACTCCAACACCAATTCTGCTAGAGTGTGTAGGAATGTTGCTGTACAGGTAGGTGCACGGTATACCAGCAGCAGTCCTAATTTGTCTCCAGTCAAATCAATCACTAGATGGATGCCCTCTACACCTGAGATGGTTTGATCTGGATACCTCCTCACACACCAGGTCTCCCTAAACATAATGGCTACCCTGCCCCTCTGGCCAGGGCTGATGCTGTACAGAGTACCCAGCTGGAACAAGGTCAGCCAAGATTAGCCCTGACTCAAGTGTCCAGCCAGGTCTCTGTAATACACATGAGGTTGGCTGACTGATCCAGGATTAATTCCCAAATTGTGGTAGACTTATTAGCCACGGACCTCATGTTAAACAGCAACATCCCCTGGCCCAGGACCCTCCCATTCTCGATCACCACACCACCTTCCCGGGGGTCAGTGAAAGGAACTGGCACCAAACACCTGTCCCTTCTCACAGATCTGACCAGCCTACCAGAGGGACCATAGTTACCCTGGCACGTCACGACCTCAATGGCTGCACCACCCCTGCCTGATCCCCCTCCCCGATGGCTGTCCCGCCCAGCCAGCGAGGGAGACCTCTCCCTCCAACCCCTCCCCTAACCCCCTGACCCCTCCTCTCACAGGGGAGCCAAAAAACCCTAGCCCAATCAGGTCAGAACCCCCCCCTCACACCAAGGGGACAGACCCGTCCCTCCCCAACCCAGTCCCCCCCTTCCCCTTCACACTAGGGAAGAGAGCCATACCCTATCACCCCCACACACATCCATCTCTCCCCCAACTCCCCGCCCCTTAAGATAAACCCCAACAATATCTGCCCTGTAAAAACCGAGCCACCCCCAATATTGAGCCCCTCCTCACACTAAACAATTAGCGGTCTTACCCGCCCCCTCCCCTCCTGCAAAGGAGGGGGGTCAGATAGTAATCCTGGGGGTCAGGGGTCTCTGTCCCTTCAGGGCGAGCCCTACTTGGCTCCCAGCCCCTGCAGTGGTGGTGTGGGGGTCCCGAGGCAAAGGCAGCACAGCCGATAGTGGCGGTGGTGGCTGAATATTCCGGCAGTGCCGGGTGGGCTACCGCTTCAAGTCCTCCCGCCTGGAAGTGCCCATAGGGGAGAGCCCTTGACCCCACCCCTTCCCCTCCTGAAAAGGAGGGGGGGCAGATAGTAGTCCTGGGGGTCAGGGGTCTTTGTCCCTGCAGGGCGAGCCCTACCTGGCTCCCAGCCCCTGCGGCGACAATGTGGGGGTCCCAAGGCATAGTTGTGTTCTCCAGTTGCCACGTCTGGCCCACAAATGGCCCACAAATGGCCAGTGACATTTGTGTGCCACCCTTTGGGCTGGCACCCTCTGGGGCCACCCCTTGAGTAAATACCTGTAGAGGCGGGGAGCAGGTATCACTAATCAGCCACCTCCACTGGGCTGTCTCCAGGCAGCGTGCAGACACACACACACGTGTGCATGCACATGTCCCTAGTGTGAGTGCTAGGGAACTTGGGCTCCTCAACGTTCTTGGCCAGTTCTTGTGACTTGCAAAGGCCGCTTCACCCTCCCAAAGTGCCTGTGAATGGCAGATCTATTTGCTGGCATGGCTGGCTGCCACCATTCATACGGGCACAGGCTCTGTGGCTAACCGGTGCCACAGAACTATTTGGCTTGCCCTGCATGGAACACTCTGGATGTCCCAGCAATTCTCCATGTGTGGCCATGAGTGGGTGCTCCGTGGTTCATGGGAGTGTGCATCTGGCCGCTCCACCTTCGGACGGGCGGTCAACTCTGTAGCTCCTAGGTGGTCATCATGCGGGGTAGCATCTCATTTGAAAACGTTCACTGATGGAAACTCCACAGTTTCCCTAGTAGCCTGTTCCATTGCCTGACTGTCCTTACAGTCAGGAATTTCCCCTGAAGTTCAGTCTAAATCTCCATTACTGCAGCTTGTAACCATTGTCTCTTGTCCTGCCCACCATAGCAAGGGAGAACAGTTGTTCTCCATGTTCTTTATGGCAGTCTTTCAAGTATTTGCAGACTGTTATCATATTCCTCCTTAATCTTCTTTTTTCCAAGTTAAACATACCCACAGATGTACTATACATATTTCACACTCATTTACACACACCACATGCATATAGATATGCCATACACATGCAGTATGTCACTGGCCATTTTTACATGGGTTCCCTCCTCCCCCACTGCACTGGGGGGGTGTCCGTGCGAACACCACCCGCGGTGGGTAGCGGATTGGTGGGTGCCTGTGGGAATACCGCAGGCAGTGGGTGGGGGTGCGTGCACGCTCCCACATTCCACCCAACTTCACCCATCACCCACGCCCAGAGCAATGGGCTCCAATTCCCAATGCTCTGTGGGTGGAGATGGGTGTGTGCCCGTGGGAACACTCCAAAAACCCACCGCGGTCCATTTAAAAACAGCCACTCACACACACAGAGTGCAATTTCCTAGAGCAGCAATTTTGCACTAGCCAAAATGTGATGTGAATAGAAAACCACTCCCACATAGACGCTGATTCCTCTTATATTTCCCATTAATCTAGCTGCCGCTGCCACCACCGCTGCCCCCCTTTGGAAAGTGCTTTCACAGAACTGCCTTATTAGATTTCCGATGGGAAGGTTTTAGCCTTGGATTTCTTTCTTTGTATTGTTTTTTAAGAGCTGCATTCTGCTCTGGGACTAAGGAAAACAGACAATTGGGGAAGGGAGGGGGAGGAGAGGGGTTATAAGAGAACTGGTTCCATTTCCAGCTTTTGCTAATGAGAACTCCAAATGTCCTCGGTGGGTTGCTCTCAGCATGGAGCTCTCAGCAGTGAAGACAGCCAGGGCCATTTTAATCATTTCCAGATTTGTGTGGGAGGTCAGGGCCCTGGGGTGCCGCTCCATGTCAGTTTTATAAACAGTGCAGTTTTTCCAGATGGTCTCTGGCTCCAGCTTGGCTAGCAGGTTGATTGGGCCAGACCAAAATAACAACAGGTGGAGAACAGGCCACGACTGCCTGACGCTATCTCCTTTTTCCATCTATTTCCCAAATGATTTTTTAAAAAATTTTATTTTATTTTTCAAAAAGGAAAACAATTACATTTGCTTGGGCTGATCAGTGGGTAGAGGAGAGACTGAATTAAAGACCCCCACCTTGACATCGAGTGGAGGCGCAACATGTGTCTCAGTCAGTACTGCGAACTGGGAGACTGGAGTCCAGTCTTTGCTTTGGCTGTTGACTTACACAACACAGTCGCTATCCAATCCATACATCCCAACGGTCCCTATTTAGAGGGACAGTCCCTCTTTGGGTGTGGAATCACACTGTCCCGCTTTCAGGGAGGACAAAATCTCTCAGGAGAGAGATGCAAAAAGATCAACATTTGAGCCTTGGGCACCTTTCCTGGTTGTCTCCCAAGAAAAGCACTTGGGAGAACAATTGTCTCCGCCCCTCCCCCAGCTCCAGGGGTGGGGGGTGGTAGGCCCCTTGCCGCACCCGTCTGAGGAGGGGACAGGGCGAGGAGTGATTCCCACCTCAGGGGTTTGCTTGATCCCGGAGGCAGGAAAAATGAGGTGGCCACACGCAGGCGAACCGAAGCTAGAACCCCGCTGGGCAGGATAAATCAAAGTAGACCACATGGGCCTCACCTGACTGGGCAGGGCCCACAGTGTTCAGCGCTCCGGCGGCTCACAGCCCCACTTACTGGCTGGAGCCAGAAGAAACGGCAGCAGTTTGAGCTGCTGACGTATAAAAAAAACAAACCCACCACGATCGGGGTCACACGGCCGGCCCAGAAGCGGAGCCCTCAACGCGAGCGGTAGGGCAGTACTGCTTCCCCCTCCACACATGGGGAAAGCGAAAAAGAAGGCCGCTGCCACCTCAAGCCAACAGCGGCGCAGGCCCAGGCAGATGGGGATGCTCGCCCTAGTCCGCGAATGCCCCCCCCCCAGAGTGGCAGGGGCTGATGCAGAATCCCCCCTAGGGCCCCCCAATGTCGCAGTGGGCCAGGCGGGCCTGGGACCATTAGGGATCTCAGAAGGGGCGGCGGATGCCCCCCTCTATGATAGGATTGTGGGGTGCGAGGCCCTGCTGAGGGAGCTCGCAGCTGGGGGAACAGCCCTAGGGCAGGCCCACACAGCACAGGCCACTAGCTGTGGGTGTGCTGCCCTTCCCCCCCACTGGCCCCCAGTGGCAGGGTCAGTGAGTGGATTCAGGGCCTTCCCTGGCTGTCCCGCGGCTCCGGCGGGGGTGGGTGGGGAGAGTGACCACCCCCTCGGCACGATACCGGGATGATACCCGGCCAATTGGGCCAGCACGAGCAGCCCCCACCGGGAGTGAGTGGATCTTGCAAGATAGTGCCCGGGACTCGAGGCCCCTCTGGTGGGGCCCTCCCCAGTGGTGGCAGCAGGGTCTGCGGCGGCCGCTGAGATGGGGGCTGGTGGGTGGGTGGGCCCCCCATGGGTGGGCCCCCCTCCAAGGGATGGGAATGCCTCTAGCTGGGGCCCCTCATGGGGGGGGGCCTTCCCAGCATGTGTTGTCCACCCTGGGCCAACAGGTGGCTGGGCCTGTGTTGGCGTCGGATTGGGCCCCCCCACAGGGCGGCGCGGGGGAGCTGCTCCCCCTCTATCGCGCAGGGAGGAGCCGCCGCATCTGGAGCCCCAAGAACAAGGCAGGGATGACCTCTGCCGGAGGATCGAGGCTATCGAGCGCACCATCCAGGTGATGACACAGCAGCCAGCGTGCCCAACAAATGACAACTTACCAGGCCAGGCAACACGGAGCAGGTGAGGTGGGGGCCCTCCCACAGTGGGTGGACAGTAGGGGTGTAGGGGAACTGGCCCAGGCCTTGCCTTCGGCGACGCGTTCCCCTGGAATCACCAGTGGAGCAGTGACGGGTGCGTAACTGGGCACAACACCGGGCCCAGGTAGGACCCAGCTGTTGTGGTGGAATGAGACATGGGTCCCAGTAACTGCTTCCCCTTCCCCTGCCCCAGGGACCAGTGGTGGGGCTGACCCCTCATGGCCACCACACCCCATGGGCCTATCAAGCGGCACAACTGACCTCAAGGGCCAGACCCTTCAGGTGTGGGCCTCACCACCCGTCTCCCTCGGGCAGGCGAATACCCTGCCGCATGTGTCACACACTCTGGGCGTGGATGCCAGGCGGCACCTGCCCCCCTAGGGGGAGGTTACACCAATGTCTCTGCCCCTATTGGGGATCGCCGCCTCCCAGCGACGCGGGAACTAATATGACGCAGTGAATACATAGACATATTTGCCCTCCTGTTCAGCGATCCCATAGTGGACCTGGCCGAACAGGATGACAAAAAAGAGAAGGAACGTTTCAAGCGCCCCAAAGCTGAGCGGAACTGGTCCAACTGGACCGCAGCTTTTTCCATCTACCACAGGGTGGTGATACAAGCGTACCCCAGCTGGGCCGTTGACCTCCTCAAGTACGCTGACATTGTACGGCGGGCATATGAGGCGGGTCCTTCCGGGGCCTGGCTCCGGTATGCTGAGGCATTCAGACTTAGGACAGCCTACACCCCGGGCCCTTGGTGGGACCTACACGCAAATGACGTGTGGCTCAGCTGCATGAGCAGTACAGGCAATGCCCCCAGGTCAGACAGTGGCTGTCTATTGGCAAGGGGGGAGTTGCATCCGCAGCTGATTCCTTTCGTGAAGAAGGGGAAAAGGCGGTGGCGGGTGCTGAAGCACAGTGTTGGGAGTTCAGCCGTTATGGGAGGTGTTCCCGCTCAGCCTGCAGGTTTCAGCACACATGCCCCAACTGCGTGGGGCACCACGCGGCCTCCACCTGCCCTTGGACAAGAGCATGGGCTAAGGGAAAATCCAACCCTGCAGGGGCAGGAAGGGACAAGCAAGGAGGTGGCAATACAAGTGCCCCGGGTAAGAGCCCCAACTCCAGTTAGGCCAGATTGGCTAGAACGGGCCCTGTTGGCTCACCTTGACCGGGAGGAGGTTGATTATGTGATCTCTGGTTTCCGGTAGGGGCTCAGGATACTGGCTCTTAACGTCCAGCAGCAGTAGGTGGCCCCCAACTTGAAGTCTGTGGTAAGGCTGAAATACGTGGTCCTAGAAAAAATTGGGAAGGAGCGAGCAGAAGGGCGGGTCGGCAGCCCTTTTCTGCCCCCCCCCAACATGGTGATTTCCCCCCTTGGAGTGGCCCCCAAATAAGCCCCAGGGGAATTCCATTTTAATTCACCACCTGTCCCACCCGCGGGGTCACTCAGTCAACGACACAATACCCAAAGAACTTACATCGGTTCAATATGCGTCGTTTGACTCTGCTGTGGCACTGGTGAGGCACTGCGGCCCTGGCGCAGTCCTGGCAAAGTGTGACAATAAGTCGGCTTTCTGCCTGCTCCCAGTCCACCTGGAGAGTTACCATCTACTAGGCTTTCACTTTAACGGCTGGTACTATTACGACAGGGCCATGCTGATGGGGTGCTCCATCTCTTGTTCGGTGTTCGAGAGATTCAGCTCCCTGATCCAGTGGGTCATAAGGCAGCGGGCCAAGGGTGGGGAGGTCGCCAAATATTTGGATGACTTCCTCTTCATCGGATTGGCCAGCATGGAAGAGTGTATGGGGCTAATGTGGACATTCCAGAGGGTGGTGGAGGAGCTGTGTATCCCCCTAGCGTTGGAAAAGACGGAGGGACCAGCCACTAGGCTGACTTATCTGGGGGTATAGCTGGACACGACTGCAGCCGTGTCGTACCTACCCCAGGATAAACTGAGATCCCTGTAGACCAAAGTGGATGAGTGCGTGAGTGCAACCAAAATTACTGCCCGCCAACTCCAATCAGTGCTGGGGAGCCTCAACTTTGCATGTAGAGTGGTGGCACCAGGGCGGGCCTTCTTGTCCCACCTCTATGCCAAGCTTGCGGGTAATCTGCTGCCCCACTACCACATCAGGCTCACCAAGGAAATGAAGGAGGACCATGAAACGTGCAGCCTTTCTGGCAGGTTTTAACGGGACTAGTTTCTGGAGGGACCAGCTTTAGCTGGAAGTGGAGCTCCAAGTGCACTCCGATGCCGCAGGCGGTTCTGGTTTTGGGATATATTTCAGGGATAGGTGGGCACCGGCCCCTTGGCCACCTGAATGGAACAGGGTGGGAATCACTAGGGATCTCATCTCACCTTTCTCAAGCTTTTTCCCATAGTAGTGGCCGTCCACCTCTGGCTGCAGGAATTCACAAACCAGATGGTACTTTTCTGGTGCGACAACCAGGCCGTAGTCCACATAATTAACACGCAGTCTTCCTGGTCCCCACAGGTCATAAATCTTGTTAGGGTGCTCATGCTCATCTGTTTGAAATTTGACATACTGTTTCAAGCTAGGCATGTTCCTGGCATCGACAACGGTTTAGCTGACACCCTTTCTTGCTTCCAGATGGAGCGTTTCCACTCGCTGGCACCACAAGCCAGGGTGACCCCAGAGCCACTGCCGTCGTCGGTGTGGAGCCTTGGATCATAGAGCTGTATGTCACCATCCAGGGATCCTTGGCACCGCGTACAAGGGCTGCCTATGATCAAGCTTTCTGGGAGTATCAACAGTACCGATTGTCCCAAGGGTGGGGGCGGGGCTTCCCGATCCCAGAGCCCCAGATGTTCCAATTCGCCCTCCACCAGAGGCGAAGGGGGGGGCTGCCCCGGGTACAATAGCCGGCATACTATTGGCGCTTGGTTTTATGAGCAATCTTGCTGGGTACTCCCCTCCCGACGGGTTTTTTCACCAGACGTCTGCTCAAGAGCTGGGCTACGGAACAAAGCTGCATTCCAGGCCAAAGGACCCCTATCACCCTGCCTTTGCTGCTGGACATTTGCGGGGCTTTCCTCCAAATATGTTTTGACAGTTTTGAGGTTTCTTTATTTAGTTCAGTGGTTAAACTGACATTCTTTGGGGCCTTCCACATGAGTGAACTCGTAGTCGAATCAGCCAGGGACACCACAGGTAGGGCGCTTAATTTTAGCGGCATCCAAATCGGCCCAGGGGCCCTTTCACTAAGGATCCGTTGATCAAAAACTGATCAGAGGGGAAGAAGGCAGGTGGTTAGACTGTACCAAGCTGGCACACCAGACCTGTGCCCTGTCCGGGCAACCAAGGCATACCTTGCCATGCGGCCCCCGGTACCCGGCCCCTTCTTCAGGCACGATTCGTTACAAATTTACAGTGGTACTGAGGGCTGCTCTGGCCCGCCTGGGTTTGCCGACGGCTGAATATGGAACTCACTCATTCCATATACGGGCCGCCTGTTTTGCAGCAGCGGCGAGCATGTCAGAGCAGGGCATTCGTGCCGTTGGACACTGGCGCTCAGGGGCCTTCCAGTCTTATGTTCAGCAGGCCCCCTCCCATGATCAGTCCTGAACTTAATTTTGTTCCTTCAGGTGCTCCCCCCCCCCAATCGCAGGAAACACGTCTGGATCATCGGGCACAGCTTGGTGCATTGGTCTGGCAAGGCGGCTGGCCAAACCCTGTGGGTGTTAGGCGTGCACTCACCCGTGCGCGCACCCGGGGTCGCGGTCGGGGCCAGGGGAGACCAGGCCCCCGACGCCGACAACCGCAGCGAGAACAGGAGGCATCGGGGCCCCAGAAACAGATGCGGCGGCAGGCACAGCCCTCGCCGCCGCAAGCAATAGAGGAAGAGGGAGGGCCTGCAAGGAGCGTGGGGGCGGGGCCAGCAGGGACGCCGCGCCGCTCGGCACGCCTACAGGAAAAGGCGGGGCTCAGAGCAGGCATTCAAAAGGAGGCCAGAGACTGCAGAGCGGCGCCGGTGATCAGCGTAGCTGCAGACTGGCCCCTTGCGAGCAAAGCTTTGAGGAGGATTCGAAGGCGAGAGTGTGGTGTGGAAGGAGCGTGAGTGCGGTGGGAACGAGAGTGGTCGTGGCAAGTGTGTGACGTTGTAGTGGGAATTATAGGAAGCCAGGTGGGTGTGTGGGAGAATTGGGTGTTGGGCACGGATTCCCCCCTCACGGGGTCTACTTCCCTCAGCTTCTGTAAACCCCTCCTAGGGTATCCTGTGTGGCTGTTCCTTCCTCCCTGTACCCTTATCCCAAATTGCACGCTGCACCTGTTCCCCAATTCCCCACGATCAGCACATCCCCTTCCCCTGTGTGCATACCTTGACACGTACAAAAGTGGTGTATCTAGGGGAATTAAGGGCTGCCCTTGCAGCCAACACGCTCGAGTGGGGGTTCACTCAGGGCCTCGCTGTCTCCCCCCCGATGATGATATAGGCCGCCGCTTCCTTGGAAGCCAGCGGCCCTATAAGAACCTGAGGGGTGTCCTTTCGTACTTCACTTGTGTCCCCCACACGAGCGTCCCGGGGCAGTTAATAGTCGAATTGCTGTTGAGCCAGGTCCATTCCCCTTCCTACCCCCCTTCCCATAACAGTATCACCGGCCCCATGGATCTGGCAAAACGGCTGGAGGAGATGGCTATTTCCATCCAGTCCCTTGCCATGGAGGTGAAAGACATTAAGGAGCAACAGGTGCGGGAACGGGAATTCGGGAGAGGGGCGGAGGCTCCGCCTCTGGTACCTGACCCGCCCGAACCCAGGTGGGGCCCAACGGGGGGAGCTCGGGAACCCCGGCACCCCCCGATTATGAAGTTCAATGGGGAGCGGAAACAGTTCCAGGGCTTTGTAGCCCTATGCAAGCTAGCATTTCGAGTGCAACCCTTAACGTACCCCTCTGACGAAACCAAGGTGGCATTTATTATTGGCCATCTGGAGGGGCTGGCACTTGATTGGGCCACTCCCTTGTTGGTAAAGGAAAGCCCTTTATTGAAGGACTATGAAGGGTTTTTGCGGGAGTTTGAATTTCTTTTTGACTACCCCCACCGTGTGAAGGATGCGGAGGCAGCAATAACGACATTAAAACAGGGCAGGGGACCCCTGTTGGAGTACGTGACGCGCTTCCAGCACCTGGCGGCGGAACTGGGTTGGCCGGACCATGTGTTGAAGGTGTTATACAGAAAAGGACTGAACGAGGAACTCAAGGATCAGTTAGCGATGACCACTATGCCAGATACCTGGCCGAAGCTGGTCAACCTCACGTGCCAGATTGAGGATCGGTTGTCGGAACGACGACGGGAGAGACGCCAAGAGGGAGTACGAACTTGGGTACCCCGGTCGCCCGCCGTCCCGCAGGGGTTGGGGGAAGCCCGCCATTTGGAGGCCCCGGAGCCCATGCAACTTGGGGCGGCTCGGGGGCCCCTTACTTCACAGGAAAAAGAACGCCGGCGAACCAGTCGGCTATGTTTCTATTGCGGAGGGCAAGGCCATTTTTCCCGCGAGTGCCCCCAGTTGCCCCCCACACGTCGACAGGCGGGAAACGCAGAGGGCCGGGCTGGCCAGGGGGGAGCCCGGCACGAACAGTAGGACCCCTGACACGATTGAGCGTACAACGCGGGGACGGACCCAACCATTTCTGTGTGCCATTGACTCTACGACTCGCCGAGCGACGGACGGTGGTAGTGTGGGCCCTCATCGACTCCGGCGCCTCTGGCAATTTCGTGGATGAACGACTCGTCCATCGCCTACAACTCCCCCTAGTACCCAAAGACCACCCAGAGATGATTTATGCCATAGACGGCTCTCCCTTGAGCTCAGGCCTGGTGCGGTACCGCACCCCCCTACTGCAAGGCACCCTAGGAACACATCGTGAGGAGCTATCTTTGGACGTGGTCCGGACCCCGGCCTTCCCTATCGTCCTCGGGATGCCATGGCTCCGGTTGCACAACCCCTCCATTGACTGGCAACGTCGGTGCGTCAACTTTAACTCCCCTGCGTGTAAACCCCACCATCTGAGCGCCCCCGTAGGGAAGATGGCGCTGGGGGTTTATAACGGCCACGGAGACGAAGTCGCAGGATTGCCCCCAGACTACGATGACCTGCAGGAGGCCTTCAAGGAGCAACATGCTCTGGAACTTCCCCCTCACCGGGGTTACGATTGCCCCATTGACCTCCTCCCGGGCGCCGTACCGCCGTACGGGAGGCTTTACGCGCTATCTGCCCCCGAGCTGCAAACCTTAAAGGCTTATGTGGAGGAGAATCTTGCTAAAGGCTTTATTCGCCCCTCCTCGTCCCCTGCGGGGGCCCCCTTATTTTTTGTTCCGAAGAAGGATGGGGGTCTCCGCCCCTGTATCGATTACAGGGGGCTAAATACGCTGACCATTAAAAACCGCTACCCCTTGCCGCTTATCCCCGAGCTCCTGAACCGGTTGCAGGGGGCTTCTGTCTTCACAAAACTTGATTTAAGGGGAGCATACAACCTTTTACGCATTCGGGCAGGGGACGAGTGGAAAACGGCCTTTCGCACTCGGTATGGCCTGTTCGAGTACCTTGTGATGCCCTACGGACTAGCAAACGCCCCTGCCACGTTCCAGCATCTTATTAACGATCTTTTTCGTGATGTCTTGGACATCTCGGTAATAGCATACCTGGACGATATCCTTGTGTTTTCCCGGAATTTACAGGAGCATGTGCAGCATGTGCGGCTAGTCCTCACACGATTAATCCAGAACCGTCTCTACTGCAAGCGAGAAAAGTGTATGTTCCACCAGCAAGTAGTACCCTTTCTGGGGTTCATCGTCTCCCCCCAAGGGATTGGGATGGACCCAGAGAAAGTTCAGGCCATTACAGCCTGGCCTCCCCCTACCGCCGTCAAGCCCCTGCAAAGGTTTTTAGGAAGTATCAACTACTACCGACAATACATCCCGCACTTTGCTCGGCTCACCGCACCGTTAACACGCCTACTGAAGAAGGGGGAAACTTACCTGTGGGGGAGTGCTCAACAAGAGGCCTTTACGGAACTGAAAAGAGCCTTCACCGTCGCCCCCATACTCCAACATCCCGATTTCGCCTTGCCGTTCCTGGTGGAGACGGACGCCTCTAGTGTTGCCCTTGGTGCGGTCCTCTCCCAGCGGCCTCCAGGGGAGGACATCCCCCTGCCCTGCGCCTTCTTCTCTCGCCAGCTTACAGCGGCAGAGAGGAACTATACGGTACTGGACAGGGAATTGTTGGCCATAAAAGAAGCATTTGGGAGCTGGCGACACTACTTGGAGGGTGCTCTCCATCCCGTCCAGGTAAAAACTGACCATAAAAACCTTGTGTACCTGCAGACGGCGCGCATCATGAATGCTCGCCATGCACGCTGGGCCTTGTTTTTTGCCCGGTTCGTCTTCCAGATATCCTACCGGACGGGAAAAAGTAACACTATCGCGGATGCCCTCTCCCGCTATCAAGAAACGGCCCCTACTCCTGCACACCAGGGAGAGACGATTTGCCCGTCTCGTGCATTCGTGGCCACCGGAATGACACTTGCCCAATTTCAACACCTCACAAACCGTGACCCTATTTGCCGGGAAGGGGCACCATGCCCCGCGGTAATGGGGTTACAAACCCATCAGGATGCCATCATAGTCCCTGCGGAGGCCCGCCAAGCGGTGCTGCACGCCCATCATGATGCCCCACTCGCAGGGCACCCAGGGCAGCGACGCACGCTACAACTCCTGCAACGGCATTTTTGGTGGCCAACAATGAAACAAGATGCCCGGGCCTATGTGCTCGGGTGTGCCGTCTGCAACAGGACTAAGTCACCGCGGCAACGCCCCGCGGGGCTACTACAGCTGGCCCCCCTAGCTCAAGGCCCTTGGCAACGCCTCAATATGGACTTCATCGTGGAACTTCCCCCTGCACGGGGCTACACCACTATCCTCGTAGTCGTCGACCAGTTCACGAAGATGGGCCACTTTATTCCCTGTAAGCAATTACCCACGGCGCAGCAAACCGCAATGCTAGTATTACAGCACATTGTCCGGTTGCATGGCCTCCCTACCGTAATTGTCTCGGATCGTGGCTCTCAATTTGTGGCACACTTCTGGAAGGCCTTGTTCTCAACTCTCCACGTACAGCTAGCACCTACTACAGCCTACCACCCGCAGGCGAATGGACAGGCGGAACGCACCAACCAGTCCCTGGAGCAGTATTTACGCTGTTATGTGTCCTATCTCCAGGATGACTGGGTGGATTATCTCGCACTTGCCGAGTTTGCCTATAACAATGCCCCCCACGCGTCCATTGGCACATCGCCGTTCCATGTGAACTACGGGTACCACCCGCGTCTCTTCCTCCCGGAACTTCCGTCGACTTCGGTCCCGGCGGCGGGAGCCATGATCCAGACCCTGCACCATGTTCACGCCTGTGCCCGCACCCTTCTGCACAAGGCTCGGCAGCAGTATAAATGTCAGGCAGACCGACATCGTCGGCCGGCCCCGTCTTTTGCTCCTGGGGACCTCGTTTGGGTCGACCGTCGACAGTTCTCGTCTCGTCGCCCGTCCGCCAAACTGGACGCTAAATACATGGGACCGTTTCCCATCCGTCGCCAGGTGAACCCTGTGACGTATCACGTCTCCCTGCCCTCCCATGTCCGCTGCCATCCCGTCTTTCACGTTGCCTTGCTAAAACCCGTTCACCCCCCTCTATTTCCAGATCCTCTTCCACCGCCACCTGTGGAGGCGGTGGATGCACTCCCCGAGTACGAGGTCCAGGCCATCCTCGATGCTAAACGGACGAGGGGTGTCTTGCGATACCTGGTCGATTGGAAAGGGTACGGCCCCGCCGAGCGCTCCTGGGAGCGTGCATCTGACGTGCATGCCCCCCGCCTTGTCCGCGCCTTCCATGTGCGCTTCCCCCTGAAACCCCGACCTGGGGGGGGGGGTCCTTGGGGGGGGGTACTGTTAGGCGTGCGCTCACCCGTGCGCGCACCTGGGGTCGCGGTCGGGGCCAGAGGAGACCAGGCCCCCGACGCCGACAAACGCAGCGAGAGCAGGAGGCACCGGGGCCCCAGAAACAGATGCGGCGGCAGGCACAGCCCTCGCCGCCGCAAGCAATAGAGGAAGAGGGAGGGCCTGCAAGGAGCGTGGGGGCGGGGCCAGCAGGGACGCCGCGCCGCTCGGCACGCCTACAGGAAAAGGCGGGGCTCAGAGCAGGCATTCAAAAGGAGGCCAGAGACTGCAGAGCGGCGCCGGTGATCAGCGTAGCTGCAGACTGGCCCCTTGCGAGCAAAGCTTTGAGGAGGATTCGAAGGCGAGAGTGTGGTGTGGAAGGAGCGTGAGTGCGGTGGGAACGAGAGTGGTCGTGGCAAGTGTGTGACGTTGTAGTGGGAATTATAGGAAGCCAGGTGGGTGTGTGGGAGAATTGGGTGTTGGGCACGGATTCCCCCCTCACGGGGCCTACTTCCCTCAGCTTCTGTAAACCCCTCCTAGGGTATCCTGTGTGGCTGTTCCTTCCCCCTGTACCCTTATCCCCAAATTGCACGCTGCACCTGTCCCCCATCTCCCCACGATCAGCACGTCCCCTTCCCCTGTGTGCATACCCTGACACGTATAAAAGTGGTGTATCTAGGGGGATTAAGGGCTGCCCTTGCAGCCAGCACGCTCGAGTGGGGGTTCACTCAGGGCCTCGCTGTCTCCCCCCCGATGATGATATAGGCCGCCGCTTCCTTGGAAGCCAGCGGCCCTATAAGAACCTGAGGGGTGTCCTTCCTTATTCAACTAGTGTCCCCCACACGAGCGTCCCGGGGCAGGTAATATTCGAATTGCTGTTGAGCCAGGTCCATTTCCCTTCTTACCCCCCTTCCCATAACAGTGGGGAACCCAGCTCGGTTTGTCAGTGCAAGCAGTGATTCAGTGGAAGGGCCGTAGAGGTATGAAGTGGCACCAACTCTTGCCAGCGCTCCAGGCACCACGACAGGGCCCCCCATCTGATGTCATCATCCTGCACTTGGGCAAGAATGATATACCCCAGCTTAAGGGTGCCCAGTTGATCAAGTACATCAAGAAGGACGTGTGGGAGATAAAAAAGCTTTTCCCTTCCACCCTCATCATATGGACCAATCTGGTCAAGCACATGACGTGGGGCAAAGGGGTGCGCCCTAGGAAGATCGATAGAACCAGGAGAACGATTAATAGGGATGTGGGCAGGTGGCTTGCTGGTCTGGGAGGAGACAGCATATGCACCCACGCCCTGTCGC
This sequence comes from Sphenodon punctatus, assembly GCA_003113815.1. Classification (NCBI taxonomy): domain Eukaryota; kingdom Metazoa; phylum Chordata; class Lepidosauria; order Sphenodontia; family Sphenodontidae; genus Sphenodon; species Sphenodon punctatus. The sequence goes on from QEPC01013938.1 coordinate 2,221,273, forward strand.
ATAAGCGCCCTGAGTTGTATCGGAGGGATGGGGTGCACCTGTCGGCCGAAGGCAACGATTGCTACCTGCAGGCCTTGAAGAAAAAGTTGGTTTATATATTGGAAAAGTTTTAGGAGGTAGGAGTTGGGTTTGTCCGGGTACCCCAATGACCCCTTAGTGGCAGGGGTCCATTACTGTGGGTTAGAAGTAGCATAAGTATGAGTCATCTCCTTAAGAGATGGGGAGGCCACACCTGTCGCAAAAGCAGGGTACGGCAAGCGTCGGGGTAGCCTCCCTGGGAGGGGTGTCCAGCAAGGGCGGTAGGGACACGTATGGTCCCCCGCCTGTAGGCGCCCTCATCCTTACTCAAGTCCGGAAGGAATTTGGTCCCCCTCACCCATGACAAGGGGCCGCGGAGTGGGGGAGACTTTTTGAGTTTGTGTTTGGGGTGGTAATCGAGGGTATATCGAAACCACCCCTGAGTTGCTGTCTGTTTAAGAGTTCAAGTACTGGACCCGAATTGCACTAGGTGATTTCCCCCACCAATTTTAATTCTGATTTGATTTGAATAAAGAGCGTGGCCATTTTAAAGCCAGGTCTTGTGTCCTGTCTCCTTCGGTGTGTCGGCAGTGGGGAGATGATGGAATAACAAGAATGTAAGTGGAACAATAAGCACTACAGGAAAGCATCTGTCCAGGAGGGGTGTAGCTAGGTTGAAATGGGCCCTGGTGCTAAAGATGGAAGTTCCCTAATGCCCCTCCCAGGGGCAGGGAATACAGCTGCACTAGAGTTCGTGGGCTCCCCAGGCTCATGGGCTATGGTTCAGCTGCACCACCTCTCTCTATCATAGCCACTCCCTTGCTCCTGTTCCTTTTTGTGCACTTGGAATGTTGGAACATGTGTGTGCGTGTTAAGTGCTTATTCACTGAGGAGTGAACATATTTAAGAGGAGGAGCTTATTCACTGTGGGGCGGAGCTTAATTTCCAATACGACAGGACTTTGTGCTCAGGGAAATTGATGAGGGCCTGATCTTTTAAAAGAGAGAAGGCCAGGTAATATGTGCAAAATGCACACACCATCACATGTGCACAAATGCCAAGGCTGCACATACAAACAGGGTAACTGGGCTCATGCACTGGGATAGTCAACTATCCTTTTGCATATACAACCACAGCAGCTAAAAGCACTAATTAGCCATGCCGTTCATTAAGATCCAGAGCCAGCCTTAGACTTGATGAGACTGAGACCTAAAACTAGTGCTTCTGTGAATCTAGTCTTGGGAAGTTTATGGATGAAATGCAGGTAACAAATCTAGCTGATGAATATCTAAACATGAGTGTGGGGCCCTTCTGGTCAGGCCTGCCCTAGTGTGCTTCTGCATTCTGTTTTGGGGGCCACACCTCAAGAAGGATATTGAATTAGGGATGAGCATCTGGATTGAATCACAAATCTAGATTGTTCAGGATTCGGATCTGTAATTTCCGGATTAGTTATGGATTGAGATCTAGATCCCATTGAAGTCAATAGGAAACCGATCCGTGCTCTGATCTGTAGGACTCCCTTCCAGGGCAGTGGGTCCGACCTTTTCCATCCCCTGGGGCCCGGGAGTGTACTTACTGACCTCAGGGAGCTTGATAGGGATGGGCGAACGCGGTTCGGAAGTTCGGACTGAACTCGGTCTGTTTGGTCGACCGAACCGAACTTCCAACCGAACTGAATNATTGAGAGCGATAGTGGGAGAGATTATTCATGGCTATCAGTCAGGATTTATACCAGGCAGACAGGGGAAAGACAATATTAGGAAAACCATTAATATAATTTACTCCCTACACAAGCAGAAAAAGCTGGCGATGATCATCTCAGCGGATGCTGAGAAGGTTTTTGATTTTGTTGAACCAGAATGTTTGTTTGCTGTCTTGGGGAAGATGAGATTGGAGGGTAGGGATGGGAAAAAGCGGTTCGGAAGTTTGGAGTTCGAACCGAACTCGGTCTGTTCAGTCGACTGAACCAAACTTCCGAACTGAACTCGAATTTCAAACAGAACCAAGTTGAACCAAATTTCTGAACTCCGTTCTGTTTGCCCATACCTAGTGGCAACACACACCAAAAAACCTGGTTTTGAATGGCCGAACTTGGTTCGGAATTCGACCAAACTTGGACTGTTCGGTCGACTGGACCAAACTTCTGAACTGAACTCGAATTTCAAACCGAACCGAACTGAATTTCCGAACTCAAATTTCAAACCAAACCGAACCAAATTTCTGAACTCCGTTCTGTTCACCCATCCCTAGAGCTTGAGTGAAGCTCTGCCAGCATGAGCGGCCTCCCGGTAGGCTTCCTCACCACCTGCAGCGCGTTGCTGAGTTCCTGGCTCTGGCACGTGCATGTGCAAGACGGCCACTGGGGCCGTTTTGCACATGCGCAGCCCTTTTCCAAAATGGAAAACCATGCGGAGAAAAGAGAGTGAAAGAACAGGGAATGTTTAGCCTCAAAAAAAGGAAATTAAATGAGGACATGATCACAATTTTCAAACATGTAAAAGGCATCTAGAAACATAATGGTGCCAAGTTGTTCTCTCTGATCCTTGGGGATAAAACTAGAGGCAATGGGTTTAAATTAAAGGAAAAATGGTTTAGGCTAAACATTAGGAAGAATTCTCTAACCATCAGAACAGCTAGGCAGTGGAGTAATTCGCCAAGGGCAGTTGTGGAGGCCTCATCACTCGAGGCCTTTAAAATAGGTTAGATATTAGACACCACTCTTGAGGAGTAGTGTAGCTGCTGCAGATCCTGCTTAGGGGCAGAGGGCTGGACTTAGATAATTGTTGGGGTTCCTTCCAGTTTTATGATCCTGTGATCTGTAGTTTGGAGCCTGACAGTTGTTAATATGGAAGAAAGCCAGGCACACATTGCATCAAGCTTAGGACTTTTAAGTAACTTGGTTGTCCAATGAAACAACACGCCCTACAACTTGTGGTGATAATAATAATAACCAATGTATCAGAAGTTAGAGAATATCAGATATTTTATGTTAGTGAATTATCAGCAATAGAAGAAGGAATAATGAAATGGGAAATAAGTTACTGTTCTGTTATGACTGTTCATTCATTAACCATCTTTGCAGACATCACAAGCAAAAGCTGCAAGTACAAAGCTCATTCATTCACAAATGCATTCAATGCCAACCTTCTAAACTTGCTGAATGCCACCTAGTTTGGTGCAAATATTTGTTTCAGATGTACCTAAAGCTCGATGACTTTCAGGCTATGTTTGGACAAAAGGCTAAAATAACCACTGAGTGCTTTATTCCAGAATGCCTACCCTTGAGCTACCATGGGATGGAAACTTAAATGGGGTCATGCCATTTGTGGTCGGTCTCACAATCCCAATTGGTATCTCATGTACTTTGCATGCACGTTTTATTAAAAATAAATGGGATTCTATTTAAGTCTCAAAATGGGATCAAGCAGGTAAAATATTTGAGAAACACTGGCCTCTACATTCCTGGATAGCAATGTAGGGGATCTATACTGGAGGGAGCAGAAACAATTAGCTAAGTTGCTACCCACAGGTAATACCCCAAATTCCAGGTAGCCTGTTGATACCCAGTTACCAAAAATACTGGGGTATTACTGTTATGGGATTGTTGGATTGTTGAATAATTCCTCTGTTGTTTCTGATCTATTCCAACTTATCAAATCACTTTAAAAAAAAAAAAAAAAAAAGTGTTTCTAAATGTTCCTGATCACTTTCCTGTCATGGTACATTTCAGAAATGGAAACTCGGTAACAGAGAACCGGAAATTTGGTACCAGAAACAGTATTTTGGTAAATTGGGCAGCTCGTCGGGCACTAATCCCTAAACGGTCTGGGCTCCACATATCTGAAAGACCGACTGTCCTTCCATCCTCCATTGTGGCCCCTGCTATTAGCTGGGAGCACCTCCCTGTGGGTACCAGGCATTAGCCTTGTTCAGATACCAAGAGGGCACAGGGCAGGGGGTGTTCTTGGTTGTTGGCCCAGTGCTATGGAATTCCCTTCCCTTGGAGGTTTGTTTGAGCCCAGACCTGAGCGTCTTCCAGAGGTGGTGTAAGACCTTTTTGTTTGAAAAGGCATTTGGCAGGTGGGGATAGGGGATTGGGGTGGTTTTGGGGTAGGGGCGTGAAGGGAGGGGTGGGGTGGGAATCAGGAGTTGATATTGGGTGGGTCTTGTGGGAGGATTGGGGGGGTTATGTATTAGTTTTAATGTTTTTATCATTTGTGAGCCTCCCTGAGCCTCTGGGAAAGGCGGCATATACATTTAAATAAATAAATAAATAATCGGGTACCAATTAGTACCCAATGTTACCAAGTCAGGTCAGGTACCATAATTTTGGTGGGCATATCCATTTTTGTAGATACTTGTTTCAGCTCTAATCAGCACCCAAATACAACAGATATAGTAGTTTCCCCTGGAGTGTTGCGCCATACCTGGGAGATCAGGGTTCAAATCCTGCCTTATAGTGTAGTGGCTTAGGTGAATAATCATGACACATCGGATTAAAGCGTGAAACTTTGCACAGTTACTGTGCACATCATATATAAACATATTCTGGAGTGGTGCCCGATCTGGGTAACCTTCTTCCCATAAAATCCAAGATGGTGTCCACAAATATACAAATGCTTATATCTTTGCTAAGTATTGTGGCTGAAATAGTGGCAATATATATGTTTTGGGGAGGAAGAATCTATAACCTATAAATGACAGGTTAGAATAATAGATGTCATCACAATTCAAGATGGCCGATGCACTGGTGACAATAAGTACAGAGATGTGTGAATAAATATACATATAAGAACATCAGTTTTTTAGTTTCCGTTTAGTTTTGGTTTATTTTATTTTTTCAAAGACAAGTCAGATGCCCATCATATTCAACATTCACAGTTTCCACTGTAGTGGCAAAGAGCTGTGCACTCAAGTTGAGCATTTTTACAGAAGCACTTCCTCGAGCATGAGGGCTCAGCCTTACAGCCGCACTTGATTAGTTCCCTGCAAGTTTTTGTTGCTTCTGGTAGCATCATCCACCGTGGCTGCCAAGTGTCCTCGGTTTTTGTCCAGTCGAAGGTTTCTGGACTTGCGACATTCTGCTGAGATATCAAGCTTGTTAACCAGATGCTGGCTTGATAGTTGCCTCGATTGGTGTGTTGACTATGGGCATCCTGCGTTGGTGGTAGGTTTTGCATCATCCTCACTCGTTTACCTTTGCAGAAGAGCTCCTGTCTCAGGTCATTCATGCTGTCAAGTGTTATTGTACTATCACACAGGATGCATGTGAATCATTCTATCAAAGCAAATGCCTCTGCTTTGGCTTTCAGTGGCTTGAAGGGATGTTGCATAGAGAAGAGGAAACCTTTGGTCACTGGAAGGTATGCTTCCCATGTATCCATGCTGATTTCTTCCCCTTCCCAGCAAACTGTGATGTAGTGTCAGACCCTGTGAAGGCATGGAAAAAGGGAAGTGCTCATGACTTATCTTCACCGATCTCTTGGCAGATGGAGTTGATATTGATTGATTGCAACATTTCTACCTCGCCCCTCCTGCTCCAGGCAGTTCGGGGTGGCTTGCAACACATATGATAATGCCATAAGTGTTTCCCGTTACCAAATACCACCCATAGTTGGATAGCAGGATGGTGAGTTATCAGCTCGAAGAAAATGTCCACCAGGATCACCAAGACATCCGTGTCCACTGTGCTGACCATAATATTGGTTGAACCCTCCGGGACATGAAGACAAACTCTCGCATCAGCTTCCTCGTGGTCAGTGGCTGACATTGCGTCACTGCTGCCTTTCAACACAACAGATTGGCCACAGGTGATATATACTTCTTTGTCAGCTTGGTAGTCACAGGCAGCCACATCCTCAGTTAGAAGAGCAAAGAGCTATTCCTTATTCTTAGAATCCCGTAGGAAGGAAGCGAAGTTTACGGGGCGGCTTTGTCTGGTGTAACACCGTCCTCCTTGCTCCCTTACCTCTCTTCTTTCGAGTGGCTTCCTTTAGACTCCCTGTCTTGTATATGTCACAAAACACATTGAGTCTTGTGCAGTTCTGAAGTTGCCTCTTGATCCATGGCAAGAAGACCGAAGCACTGTAGTCTCCAAAAGTAGATGCTTTGCCTTTTGGCAGCCCGTGTACAACGGCTGCCCCATCAAACACTTTCGCATCAAAGTGAGGAGCATCGTAGTCCTTACTTGGCCCGAAGCAGTGCAGTAACTCGGATTTACAGCTGGGCAGCCGGAGTTTGCCATCTTGAGTTGAAGATGGAGGCCATGGATGGTTTTCATGGGGAAAAAATGGACACAGTCCTATCCACAAAAACATCCGTTACATACTTTTGCGTACTTGCGTGGCGCATATTAGCTGTACCAGAAGTCTTCTCTTTGTAGTTAAATAGGATCAACTGGCATATGGTCAGGCAGGCTTGAGAATTTTTCATGGTCTGATCCTTGATGTTCAGACCATAGAGCAGCATCGACACTAAAGATTTGAGGCTGGTTGGTCCTGAGCGCTCTTCACAGTCTGAAGCAAAGGTGTCAGAGAATGGAAGAAAATCTCCATCAGACATTTCTTTTCTCACAATTTTTGAAATGCAGGCCATGGAGAGAGCTTCTTGCTCAAAGTCACATGATTCCACGGCTTCCTTCAAAAGTTCCTGCAGCCCCTCACTGAAAACTAGGAGTTTGTTCCCATCAGACTGCTCCTGACAGTCGGCCATAAGGTGTTCCAGGAGCCTTCTCTTGAGCCTGGACTTGTTGATCGTCTTTGCAAATCTCCAAATGCTAAGTCGCTCCTCGTACAGTGCACACAGGTCAGAAAGTTTGAGCATGTAGGTTCCCTCTTCAACACTGCTTTCGGTATAGGAAACTAGTTCTGCAAACACACGGGATTCTACAATTTTCTCGCAATTATCAGATGGCATGACCAGTCTCTTTCTCTCCATACTTCTGTAGCGATTCTTGTAGGTGGTCAAAAATCTATTATGTTATTTAGCTTCAATTGCTATTAAATTGCGAATTGCTTTTGTAAGCTGCCTTGAGCTGCTTAGGCAGGAGAGGCAGGATATAAATGTTGGAAATAAATAAATAAATAAATAAAAATAAATAAATCTCCACCGGCAATCCATGATAACAGATCTGTATCTTGTAACTGGGTAGCCATCTCCCTCAGAGTCTTGTCTAGCGTCAATCATGCAGCACTCCTTGATTGTCCATACAGAAGATACATTGTTTATTGGGCATATTTGTGGCAGAGGGTCCGCTTGATTGAGTTTTGGAGTTTTTCTCCCCGCACCATCAGCTTCACTTTTCCGCGTGTTCTTTTGTCGCTGTCTCGCTTGTTTAAGTTTGGAGCTAGCAAACTTTAGCCAGCACGCTTTGTGCCACTGAGCATGACTTTTCAGAAATTCAACAGTACCTTCACATCCACTGAAGTCCAAATCAACGGGCAGTGCATCAAGTTCCTGGAATCCCTTCACATTTCTTAAGAAATCATCGTAGTATATCAGTGCTTTCTCATTAGGTCTATCTGCTGGACACTTCAAATCCCCACCACTCATACCACACAATCCATTATGCCTTGTAGAAGAGACTGCATTCATTTATTGCATTGATATATTGTTTAGATTATGTATTGTTTATATTCTGCATTATTATATTATGTATTGTTTAGATTATGTATTTATATTGTATTTCATTTGTGAAATTTGTGTAAGCCGCTACGAGACACCTGTGGTGTAGTTTGTGGGGTATAAAATTAAATTGAAATGAAATGAAAATGAAATTTGTCTGCCACCTGCAAATAAAAGAAAATAGGACATATAATTATTTTTAACCATACTTCTCATCTTGCACAAAATTAAGTTTTAACATACAGTGTAACCTTGGATTTTTGGAAAAGTAGGTCACTTGGGTCGGGCACCACCATATACAATGTTTGTGTAGGATGTCTACACTAACTGTACCAAGTTTGGAGCTTTAATCCAACGCATCATGATTTCACTCAAAATATGCCCTAAGCTATGAACTCATTGAATCACCTTGGACAAGTTCACTGACTCTCAGCCTCACTTCCTCGTCTGTAAAAGAGGAATAATAATGATGACCTACCTCACAGTTAGGGCTGTTGTGCGAGTGAACTAGGTAGGGACTGCAAAGCACTTTGACTTCTGAAAGTACTATAGAAATAAATTTAAGTAACTAGTTTTTACCCCATGACTTTCCCTGGAATTACCTGAATGTTGTGGGTGTATTTTGATATAAATTGTGAGGTAAAAGTCAATTACCCCAGGATAAGCATTTCATGTGAACATGCCATTGGAGAACCACACGTTCCCCCTTCTAATTATAATCACACAATTGGGGGGGAGGGGGTGTCTCTCTGTCCCTCCTGCATAATTTGTAGAAATTGCTCACAATGTTGCAATTTAGTATTTAAGTCCCATTTATCTCGTGTTGATTAATGGGAAAGAGACTTCCTCCTGTGGCCAATAAAAAGCCCTCGCAGGCAAAAAGACCCATATAAGGAGCCTGCAAGGGGCTCTGCTCTGCCGAGTGGCACACAATACCACAAGCTCAGTCTGGAAGGGCTTGCCTGCTATTCCCCAGAGACAGACAATTTAACCAGCGGTCTGCGTGAAACAACTATTTCCTGCGCTGTTCTATCAAAGCCTTCACAAAGGTGAGAGCAGTAAAAAGCACCCCTTCCATTACGGAACAGTCCCTCTACAGGCCTGCCTTTGAAACTATAAAGAACAACCTGAAAACTCTCTGTTCACCTCCATGAGGAATGTGCCTGTGTGCTTTCAGTCCCAAACTATTCCTCGTGTTTATGTCATGGCTAGTAGGCCTCGATTCTGCAAGCACTTACATGCATGTCTAGTTTTCTCTACAGGTGAGTAGACCCATTTCAGCTAGCGGAACTACTCTCCTGAGGACAATAAGTGTTTGTAGGATCAAGGGTTTTGATTTCCAGCTCTGCAAGGCAGGGTGTGTTTCTGTGAACTGACTTGAGACCCCTTTGAATGTTCAAGAATCATTAGCAGCAATACTAAAGAAATATTTTGCACTCATGCCATAGCATTTCACCTTCAGAATGTATAGGACATTACAAACACAGTGGGACTATTGTTGTCTCCATTTTACAGGTGGGGAAAACAAGAGGCAGAAAAGTTAAGTGACTTGGCCAAGGTCACATGCAGCCTCAGTGCTGGAGTCAGGAAAAAGGCTCAGGTTCCTTTGTGCTAGGAGTGAACAAACGGTGGTTTGGGAGCCGGGTGCCACATTCGGTTTACAGGCAGTTCAAGTGTAGTTCTTAGCAAGGGCCAGGCTCTGCATTGTCTTACTGGTCCTGGGTCTTAGTTCGCTGCACTCGAGTCTCCACTGCTGAATTGTGGCTGCTCCTCAGAATCTCAGCAGCACAGGACTGCCAGCCAATCATGAAGCACAAGAGTCTCAGCCCGGGAGATGTTTCAAATGGGCGTAGACATGTGTCTTGTGGTTCTTGACCATACAAAGATTTTGGTACGTGGCTCTTGGGGGTGGGAATTTAAGAACATAAAAACTGCCTGCTGACTCATTTAGCCCTATCCTGTCTCCGACAGTGGCCAGCACTAGAAATAAATATCTGAGGCAAACATCAGATTATTCCACCCGATTCAAACTGTAGCCACAGAAATAGATAATAACTGCTATTTGGTTTCATTTTGGTCAATATCCATTTTTGGCTCTTTTGGGTCATTTATTCAGTTATTTGGTTAGTCTGTTATTTTAGCCCTATTAGCAGTATTACACAGCAACCAAACAACTCACCAAACTGCCAAATAACCCAGGTTCCTAGTTTTCTCTCTGCGACAGAAAACCAGCGAAAAACAGAGATTTTGCTGAAAAATAGATATGTTGCCTTTTTCCAGAGTATTTAGCAGAAAATGGCAAAAACGTACAAGTTTGGGAGGAGGACACAGCGAGCACAGGGCAGTGAGGATGCGGAGTGGAGCTGAGGGGAAGCAGCCTGAAGGCATGTGCTGTGGAGGGGCAGGGGCTCTGCATTTGGGGTGGTGCCGTGGACCTCCTGTGGGGTGAGGGGGCAGTAGAACTATGATGAATTTGTGTGGTCAGGTCTTCTGGACCTTGGGAATTGGGGACAGGAGTTGGGCCTACTTGAGCCCATAATAGCCTCCCCAAGTGCCAGCCTCTCTATGGTCCCCCTTTCTGGGTGGCAGAGCAATCTGGGACCAGTCTGGGAGGAGGAGGCAGCAAGCGTGGGGCAGTGGAGGGGAAGCAACCTAAAGGCATGTGCTGAGGGATGGAGGGGCTCTGAATTTTGAGGGGTGCTACAGACCTCAATTTTGTGTGTGTGTCGGACTGTTGGTGGGACAGGTAGCTGCAAAACTGTATAAAAATGAAAATATTACAATAAAATGTGATGTTCTAACTCACCTATATATATTGTGCTAAGGGAAAGTCAACTAACATTTACATTTAATCACAAAGAAACAGAGATTTGGGGGTTTTTAATCAAAGAATTTGTGGTGTTTTAAAATCAGAATTTCCAATTTTTGTCGTGGAAAACTAGGAACCCTGCAAATAACGGAGTAACCAAAACAATGGCTATGCGAATATCTCTGTAGCACATTAAGGCTCTTTTCCAGCTTACACTAGATCTTAGTCCCACTGAAGTCAGTAGCAAAATTCCCTTTGACTCAGTGGGACCTGGGCTTAGGCCTTAAGCACAATTGGAGACAGCATGAGTTATAATGTATGCATTTTTGTTAGTGCATGTAAATGTAAATAGACTTTGCCCTAGATTCCACAACGGGAGCCCATAATGATTTTTCCTGTTATCAGCATGAATCTCTGGTTCCTAACACCCCAGAAAACTCTCTGGCAAAGGCTATTCTCAGTGGTAAAGAAATTGCTTATGTAAAACACTGAGCTTTTCTTTGGGAAACTTCAGAAGTTACATAAATTAAGTAACCAAGTAGCCTGCAGCCAATACCTCAAAGAGTTATCATCGGAAAGAACACGCTGTAGATCTTTCTCCACAAGAACGTCTGGTGAAAATTGCATCAGTGGTGGAGAAAAGAAGAGAAGATGGGTTCTGATTTTTAGAGCGATGCTGGTGACGGGACACTGGCCTAGGTGGACCGTTGGCTTGACCCGCAGAGTAGTTTTGTTCTTCTGAGATGTGACAATGAATTTGGCAGTGCTCAGAATCTGAAGGGTTTTGTATTTCTTCATTAATTCAATATTTTTATGGATAAAAATAACCATGCATGACCTTCCCTAAAAGGAAAGGGATGTCCCCAGACAGCCCTGTTGAAGCACAGCTGCCCTGAGAAAACCTGAAGTTATTAACACAAACACAAGCTCTCCAGAAAAATGATTTCGTAATTCCTTGTTACAGTGTGAGCTGCTGGGAAGTTTCTTTGGAAACTTCACATATGCCATGAATGTATATGAATGTCTGCAATAACCCATGCAGATTCACCAACAGAGGTGTGATAACAGAGTCCATACAACATCTCCCCACGAGATGTCAAGTAGCAAAAGAGGAATTTAGCCATCTGTGTTGCTACCTGAGAAGCATTTGGGTTGAGTAGCCACCTGTAATGTCTGAAATGTGGGTTCCTGGAAGAGAAGAGGTTGCAATCAAACACAGGAACACCACTGAGATCATTAATTTTATTTTATTTATTGATTCACATTTTTATGCCACTCCCTCCTGCTTACGTATCTTGGGGCAGCTAACATCATCATAAAAACACATAAAATCTCAAAATATAACATTAAAATAACCCAGGCAGAAAAAACCCCAACCCTAACCCAACCCCCACACCCATCTCCCTTATCAAAGGCCAGCGGAACAGCCAGGTCTTACACTGTCTACGGAAAGCAGGGAAGTCTAATTAAGACGTTAATTCTAGGGCTGAAACTCGGTATTCGGAATTACTCTTTTTTTACCAAGTATTCTGGTGTTCGACTCGGTTTTACTGAGCACCAAGGAACTGAGGAATTGGCTCAGTACGGTACTCGGTAAATCCTCGATTGAAGAAAGGGGGAAGGGGCAGGGAAGGTGGCAGGGGGAATGGGGAACAGGCAGGAAGGGGAGTCAGGGCATATACCCCCTTATAGGGGCTTTTCCTGCCCCTGTATACTCGGAATAATACTTGGAAAAATACCAAGTATTTTACCGAGTACCGAGTATTCTGAGTATTTGGCTGCATTGCCGAGGACCGGCTGAACGTTCAGGCCTGATCCTCAAAAACTCGAAAATACTCATGAATATTTTTTTTACTATTCGGTTCAACCCTAATTCATTCCAATCAACCCTGAACACAATTAAGTTCATAGAGGATAGGTCCACCAAGGTGTTCATGAGATGCAACTTCTGACTGCCAGATGCTAAGAGTGAATAGCAGGGAATGGATCACTTAATAAAAGCCCAGTTTGGGAGCCGCCTCTGATCACTTAATACTGGCCACTGGTGACAGGACACTGGCCTACGTGGACCATTGGCTTGACCCAGCAGAGTAGTTATGTTCTTCTGAGATGTGAGAATAAATTTGTCAGTGCTCAGCATCTGAACAGTTTTGAATTTCCTCATTAATTCAGTATTTTTAAAGATCTGTAATATGTCCAGACACAAATGGGAACCACTCTCAGGACAAAGTAGGGCAACCACAAAGAAACTGACAGAAGGATACAAATCCTGGATCTTTCAATTGGACAGGAGCTTTCCCATTGACTTAAATTCTGCTAGGATTTCATCCAAGCCATTCACAGTGTTGCAGCCAGGCTAATGTTTCCATGAAATGTCAGCAGCCTAAGAAATGTTAGAGGTATGAAAATGGGTGTAATGGAACGGAGAGCAATCCCACATGCCTCCCTGCAAAGAATGACTCATCGTTTTGCACAGTGACACGTGATTGCGGAGAAGAACTTCTGGGAAGAGTGGAGGTCAGATGTTCTCAGTGATCTCCTGCTTGTGGCAACACTGAATAGTTACATATGTGTAAAGGGTGCCCTTTAGAGAAAGGAATGAAGTCATTCTCACACTCCACTCCTGTGCTCACAGCAGCAAAAAACAAACAAACCCATTGTCAGGTTCCTCAGGTCCATAAGTAGCTGCAGGACCAGGAACAGGTCAGGCACAGGGTCAGATCTTGGTTTCAAGCAAGGGCAGGGCATCCAGAGCAGGCTCATGGCAGACGCACACAGGTTTAGGATAGGAATACAAGGGGCCAGGATGAAGGAACAGGGCTTCAAGATAGGAACGCAAGGGTCCAGGACAAGGCACAGGGCTTCAGGGCAAGGGCAAGGACAAGAGTCCAGAGCAGAGAGCATAATAGCAAGGCATGCCACAGGAAAAAGAGCACATTGCTCTATCCAACCTCCCCACACTTATATGCTGACAGGCAGTCAATCAGGAAACAAGTGTGCAGCAAAGGCTGCAACAGAGAGGGCTGAGTCACAGGGCAGTGGTCAGGTCATGCTGTGGAGTCAGAACCCTTCAGGGACACCAGTTCGAGGCCTGGATCCTTACACTCATTTCTTACAAGCACTTGCATTTCTGCACTCAAAATTGTTACCACCTTCTTCAGAATGTAGTCAATGAAGTCACAATAATGTAATGTGAGATGTGGACAGCACCTCCCCATTACTGGACACTCACCCTGGTAGAGTAAGTAAGTAAGTGACCCCCAGCAGGACACTATCCACCCCTGCACTTCATGAACAGTATTTTATGGCTCCTGCAGAAGTCATTGGTGCATCTCTAGGCTCCTTCATGTTGCATTCAGTCTCCGCAGACAGCACCTTGCTGTCCAGTGCCAGGATCTTGCTGAGGGCCCTCTTGGTCAGGAGTATGTCTGAGGTGGAGATGGCAATGAGGGAGGCAAAGGAAACTTCTCACTACTTCATGAAGGTCAAGTCCAATTCCCACTGAGTGTCTACATCAGTGTCCAACTGGACTCTGGACAAAGACCGCCAATTTCCAAACTGTCCAAGTGAAAATTGAATGAGTGGCAACCCTAGCATCCATGTCAGAACCTACTGCTGTAGTAAGGAATAGTGTCAGGTCTCAGAGGTCTAGAACCTGAGGGGTCACCACCTGAGGCCAGACCAGGGCACTACATCCCATGAGGCGTAATCCAGCCTGAGCCTATTGTCACGGTGGAACATAGGGTCACACACGTGTAAAACGGGCCTACATGTAGACTACAAATCGGGTAAATATGTAAAGCAAAAGGTTCCACAAAAGCTGCTGCTCGTTGGCTCTCCTCCTGTACTTATTTCCTTTCCTGCCACACCTTCCTAGTCTGAGTAGTCTGTCTTCCAGATTGCAATAGGCAGATCACATCCATGGCCAGCCTTAGAACGAGGGCTACCCTTAAGCTATGGCCTGGGTCCTGCAGTCAGAGGGGGCCCTGCAGGGAGGCCAATCCCAGTAGCCTTAGGACCAAGGCTCCTGAGGCCCCGGAACAGGCTATTTTACCTGAAACTCTAAGCCCCTGAGTGGCTACTTGACTTCCTGCAGGGTTCTCCCCCTCACTCACCTCACCTACTAGTGTGGAGAAGCAGGGCCCTTCAGGAAGGGGATAGAGGGGTGGGGGTATGGAGGGAAGGGCCATGGATGCCCCACCTTTTATTTTTGCCCTGGGCCCGCAAATTCTAAGGCTGACCCAGCTTAGAATCTGAGGCAACTGTCCCATCTGCCCTGACTAAAGGTTGGCCCTGTACTTGTGTATTTGAGCTGAAATGAATACCCACATCAAATACCAAATTCAACTATTTGGGGACTATTTGTTTTGTTTGGGATGAAGTGGTGGATAATATTACTATTTGCTTCTTGTTTTGTTCCCCACAATGAATATTTGCTTTGACTGGTTTGGTTATTTCATTCACTTCAGCATTTTGGCTATTTGGTTCTTCTTCTACAGTATGTTGGTCACGTCAGAAGTGTTAGTTAGCATTATTAACTATCAAATAACACTACTAAAGTGACCAAAATGAAGAACCGGATCAACTAAAATGCTGAAGTGGACAAAATAACCCAAGTATCTAAAACAAAATAGCTGAAATAACAGATATACAAATTTTGTTCTGATGGATTAATATAATTTGGATTTTGGGAAGCCTATCCGAACATCTCAATTTTATTTGTGATTGCCCAACTGACTTTCCCTTTCAGCTCTTGTGTGTACATGTGTGTGTACGTGTGTGTATGGGAGAATGCATGCTGAGAGAGACATATCTCCTTCCCATTCTCCTAATGTAGCATCAAGAGAGGAGGAAGCAGAGGCCACCATTCTCACAGTCAAAAGAAAACACTAAAGGAAATACACAAGCAAGCACCCCCCCACAGTAAGCCACCCTCTTTGGAGCTGCCTATCCAGCCAGATTCCCATGCTGCTTCCAGAGACTCAAGCATCCTTTATTGCTTGCACCTGGCTGCTATTAAATATTCAATCAAAAAGGGATCACAAGTCAGATCTAACTAACTCGGAAAGACTTTAACACAACAAAGTCTTATTTTTTTAAAGCCATTGTGAGAACAGACAAGAATTCTTTCAAGAGGTGAGTGAGGGTGGTTGCTGTGTTGGTCCCAAACATAAGAGACGGAAACAAAGTAGTTCAGGTGATGTCTTTTATTGGACCAAATGTAGTTGGTGAGAAGCTTTATTTTTCACATTTTTACCTCACCCTTCTCCATAGACTCAGGGCAGCTGTTTAACCTTCTAAGCCACACAAAGCCCTTCCTGAGGCATGTTCTGACTTATTACATGCCTGAAGAAGGACCCTCTGTGGCCCAAAAGCTTGCGTGCTCTCATCAACTACATTTGCTCCAATAAAAGATAACAGAAATAAAAGAAAGATGTCAAGCGTGGTTCGGAGATGTTTCTTTCAGCTACGCAATTTGTGTAAGCTACACCCTTATTTATCCTAGGCTGACCTTGCCACAGTGACCCTTGTGCTGGTGACCACAAGGCTTGATTTATGTAACTCCCTCTTCCATGGGCTGCCGGTGGTGCTTATCCATCCCTTATACCTTGTTCAGAATGCGGCAGCGTGGTTGCTCACTGGTTTGGGCAGCCGTGATCATATTATGTCTGCCCTGCATTCTCTGCATTGGCTGCCTGTAGAGAAACGGGTTGAGTTTAAGATTGTGCTGCTAATGGTCTAAGCCACCGCTATATTTGAGACCTGCTCCTGGAGCCTTACACTGATGGGTATCTGTGCTCAGAAACCACCTGCTGTTTGGGGATCCTGTGATCACGTCTTAAGTCATTGGGCCTTTGCTGTGGCAGGTCCCTCAGTGTGGAACTCGCTCCCACCAGATGTCCATCTGAGGCTGTTTTTAGACGAGCGCGGCGGCGCCAGCACTTGTTTTCAAAAGAGCCAGCAGTCCGTGACGCTGCCACCGAATACGCGCATGCGCAGGCGATGCGCATCCATTTCCGGCCACATATGACCAGCCTCGATCGCCGACTCGGTCAGTTCGCGGCCGGAAATGGATGCGCATCGCCCGCGCATGTGCGTATTCAGCGGCAGCGTCACGTGTGGAACGGACTGCCGGCTCTTTTGAGAAACAAGCGCGGGCGCCGCCGCGCTCGTCTGAAAACGGCCTTAGTTTCTCTCTCCTTACCTTGAAAAAACACCTGAAAACTCATTTATTCTCTAGGTGCTTTTAGGATCCACTGCCGGTTCCCCTTAATGTAGTTTGTCCTCCCTCTTACCTTCCTCTGTTAAATTGTTTTAAATTGATTTTATATTGTTTTATAGTTTTATGACTGTAAAGTGCTCTGAGTGCCATTTAAAGGCAGGGGAGCACTATAAAATATATATTTATTATTAATGTATTATAATTAATTATTTTATTAAATAATAATAATTTAAAAATTAATAATAAATTATATCAACTGAACTACTTTGTCTCCATCTCTTCAAGAAGGTGAGGCAAATATGCTTTAAACAGGTTGAAGTGAGCCAGTTAGACATACGAACGTTCCTTTGGCTTCTTAAAAACATATATACATGCGTGATCCAACTGGTGTCTGATGAAAAAAACAGAAGGACGTTGCTTTGGGTGGAGGAAGTAGTTCAGATGAACTATCAGAACCTTCTACTCAAACTGAACCTCAACTAAAACATTTGGGAGGTTGCCTTCTCATCCTTTCCACCTTACCTCCCCAAATTATCTTCCATTGTCTTGAGGATTTGACATCCGTGGTTCTGGAACAAATGTCACATAAATAGAAAGAGTAGCCTCTGGAGATTACCAGTACAGTTTGGAGAGACTAGAGTCCAGATATCTGACATAGGCCCTTTTCACACACACTGATAAAATGGGTATTACATTTTATTATACATGTTCCAGGGCACCCATAGAGCACACCTGCAGCCCTGCAACATGTATAATAAAATGTAGCACCCATTTTATCAGTGTTAGAGTGTCTGTGTGCTCTTCACACTTTGGCGTATTAATTTGAGAATCACCATATTGCAGACTTGAATGACTTAAGCTTCACAGCTCTTCTTTTCCTCTGCTATAGGTAAGTGACTGTAATTATTGTTCTCCTTTTCAGACAGAGAAACAAAGCCCCCCCAAGGCTGCACAATGAGAGAGTTGAGAAAGGGACCCAGGAATAATGCATACTCTCAATCACTGATTGCCCTCTTTAGAATGATCTAGTCACTTGAGGCCCTATGGGTTGCTCCACTGACCTATGCTGAAATAAGACAATTATTGTAATAACCTGAATATTACTGACCAGTTCCTGAGACTGTCTCAGTTTGGTGTTAAGTCAATAAGCTTCTGCCTCCTCTTCATTTCCCAGCATAGACCAGTCTGAGGAAATGTTCATTACAAACAGCTTCTTTGAGGTAGCCATTTTAAATCAGGTATTAGCTAGCATCATTGAGAAGACAAAGGGTGCTTTTAGGCCCTTTTCAAATGAACGGCCCTGGGGGCGTCCATTTGAACACCACGCTGGGGGTGGATGGGTGTCTGTGGGAATGCTGTGGGTGGGGGTGCGTACGTGCTCTTGTGCACCACCCATCACCCACGCACAGAGCAACCGGTGCCAATGCCAGATGCTCCATGCATGGAGGTGGTGGTGGGGGTCTGTGGGAACACATTCCCCCCCACGCACCCATGCCCGTTAGAAAAGGGCCTGAGATAAGCGCCTCCCCACCCATCTTGCATGTTGCAGGGTTGCATGGGTGGGTAATGGGTGGGGAGGTGCTTGTCTAAAAACACCCATAGAGGCACTTCTGAGGGAATTTCTGAGAACTGCTCTTATCACAAGGTAAAGACTCCTTGGTTTATCAGGGTCTGTTACCCCTGGCTTACGTAAGGGAGTATTTCCACACAAAATTCCCCCCACAAAAAAAAACTCCAGTAGAAACTACTTCTGAGTCTGTGGAGCAGTAGTGAAGCCCTGTTGTAAGTATACTGGGGTAATTCCACTGTCTTGTGTCATGTGAACATGCTCTAAGGAATCTACTAAATGGGAGTTGGGTGTCCTGAGCTTCATTCAAACACTAGACAGAAACCAAGGAATTTTTGTAGATTAGATTCTTCCTGTTCTGCTGATTCTAAGGATTTCCCCCCTCAAATACTCATTTATAAGGACCATACACAACACAACACTTTCCTCCACACATAGATACTTTCAGATGCCTGCTGAAATAGAAGGCTCCAATTAGGCTTGGATTTAGGAAATAGCGATCTTAATCAGACCAGGGAGAAATTAGTAGAGAAGAGGGCATGCCAGCCATTAATTTTAGTGCTGCTTCTTCTGTTTGCTGGTGTTTCACCCCAGAATAATTTTCTTCCCCCAAACAAACGTGGGTAGATTTTTAGAAATAATAATATTTACAGTAGATTTTCAGCTCCCCAGCTCACTGATAAGAAAACCCTAAAGTCCTTCAGAATGGAATGGAGGGACTTATCTTCATTGCTGGTGGGTGCAACTTTGCCATACATCGTCCAGACATAAAGCCTGATCCAAAGACCACAGAAGCCAATGGAAAGATTCCCATTGACACAAAAAGTGCTTTGATCAGGCCTGAACAGCAGCACGAAGGCATTCCTTGAAGAGCTAAAGAAAGCATGATGACACTTGGAATACAAAGAAAGGGAAAATGGAGAATAGTAGAATACAGTAGAAAGACGTGCTCTACACATAGATTCGTGCTGGTTTAACAAAAGGTGTGTTTTTAAAGTGAGTGAATCAGACTGGTGTAAACACCTCTGTGACCCTTTTGAATTGGTTTAAAGCTGGAGGGATTGATTTTAGCTTAATTTGGAACAACTGGTTTAAACTGACTTAACGTAGACCAACTGTGAAAGAACCCCTTGTGCCTTTGTAATCAGGAGAAGCACTGAATTGTCTTCTCATTCCAACAGTTGTATTCCTTCCTCTTGTCCTAGCTCCTTACAGCTATCACTGTGAGAAAAGCAAGGTCACTGCAAACCAACTCCCAAACCTAGTAATTCTCCAGCCAGGCCCCCCAAGGTCATGTTAAAGACTTGGTTTTCCCTACACTGCAGCCATACAGGTGGCATGTGCTCATCACCCTCTGTCATCAAGATGGATCTGATTGCTGGTGAAGACTAAATGTGCTTGTCCTGTGCACGTTTTGGGGCGTGAGAAACTCTGGGAGTTGATTGTCCAAACGTTTGGGACTTGGGATTGGGAGTCAACACCACAGTGTTCAAAGAAAGTTCCATCTTTGGAACAATCTCTGAAGGATCATGGCCGTTTTTACATGGACAGAGGTGGGGGGGATGCATGTTTTGTCTGGGTGGGTGTCCCTTTACACGGACATCTCCCCCCCTTTACACGGACACACACCCACCTCCACCCACGGCGCCGCCTCTGGTTTTCCAAAGGGCTCCTTGGGTGGAGGTGGGTGTTGCACAGGAGTGTGCATGCACCCCCACCCATCCCGCTTGGTGTTCACATGGATGAACACCCATCTCCCAACCCACCACCGGCCGTTTACACAGATGCCCCCTCCCCCCCCAACCTGCCTGAACACCGAGCAGGGTGGGGTGATCCGTGTAAAAACGACCCATGTCAAAGTGCACTGTCCATAATGCTGGAGAATTGAGCGGGGCTTCATCCTCAATAGGGGAAGTGGCTCGTCACGGTAGTATTATGTGCCCCTCTTTCTATGATGTCAAAGTCTTTTAATGGTACCTTGGGTTTTACAATGTTTTTGCTCAAGCCCCTCTTGGATTTACCAGAGTGGCAATGCTTCCTAACTAAATGTTTTATTCTGTGCTAGATAAGATAAGCTCCATAAAAGAAAGGGTTTGGCAGTCCCTGACTCACTATAAAAGCTATTCCCAGTTCTAAGGTATAGAGAGGCCTTTAATCAGGGACTTGTGCTGACTGCATTTTAATCATTTCCCCCATTGTTCCTGCCTTTAATACACAACTGCTTGATAGGCTTATCAATGAAATTGAGATGCCATCATTATTTCTCTTGGGATGGAGACATCTTTATCAGGAAACAAGGTCCTCCAAATCAAGTGTTAAGCACAGAGGACCTTATTGTCTATCAGTCATCAGCATTCAGATGAAGTTGTGTGTGCACATGCTTCCTTACTCTTCCTGGGTGAAATTCTGACTCCATTAAAGGTAAGATGGAGTTTTATTTACTTCTGTTGTTTCTTACCCTGCCCACGCTTTGAGAAAAACACCGGCTCCTAATCCAATGGTTCTTAATCTGGAGGGCGGGACCCTTAGGGGAGGCACACAAGGCATTCAGGATAGTGATGGAAGGAGCAGTTTCTAAACCTCTATCTCCAACATGACTGAGGTAGGTGGAACTTCCAAAATGGTGGGGTAGCAAGCGGGCAGGGAGAGGATAAAGGCCAGAGAGATGGGGGACAAGGGCTGGGTGGCACTGTCACGGGGGCAAGGTGAACACAGACGTGTAGTGGGGCCTCTAGAAACACAGGAAAGGGGGCAGGCCCAGCAGAGTCTAAAACATTTGAGACCCACTGTCCTAATCTTGTATGAAATTCTGGCACCAGTGAGCTCAATACTCCTGTTTTAATTAGGGCCAGGATTTCACCCTGGGGGCCCAATCCTATCGTCGCTCTGCACACTAGCTTCTAGGAGCAGGCCTTTAGCCTAGTTTGTACTAGTTGGTTATTTTGGATTGCAAAGCAGGAGTTATATGCTTCCCTCCATGCTTTGGCACAGA
This sequence comes from Sphenodon punctatus, assembly GCA_003113815.1. NCBI lineage: Eukaryota > Metazoa > Chordata > Lepidosauria > Sphenodontia > Sphenodontidae > Sphenodon > Sphenodon punctatus. The sequence goes on from QEPC01013938.1 coordinate 2,242,508, forward strand.
TTGCCTAGATGGAACTGAACTTCCCTTTGCAAATTGAAAGATACCAGGACACATTCTTTGGGAGGCCTTGGTCCCTTTGCATTATTCACAATCAGATCCTGGCCATAAACAGAAGCAGAGAATCCTGCCTGGCAGTCTGGAACTCTTACGGGGTAAGAAGCTGATGGAGCCAGCTGTCTCCCACCCAAGCCTAGCCTGGGGGTTGTATCAGGGAGAAGAGATGTGATAGGGCAGCAGGATATAAAGTTTTGACTCCCATTTCAGAATCAAAATATGGATCTGGGTTCCCAACATTTCCTGTTGTGTAAATGGGAAGCAAACTCTTTAAAAACAAAAATGCCACCTGTGCACATTTTTAAAGAAACACTTATGAAAAATGCATGTTGAGTATTTTCATAAGTGTTCCTTAACAATGTGCATAGGTGGCAACCCTAACGCCTCCACTGAGCAAGGTGCTTTCAAGACCTTGTGCCAATGGCAGGGGTGTAACTATAGTGGGGAGTTTGGGTTGAAGCCAGGCCCTGGACTCGGAGGAGGTCCTTTCTGAGTGGCCTGAGAAACTCTAGGATTGAGCAGGGGAGAGAACGGGGCCAGCAATATCATCCACCACCCTCCAAAAATTCATAGTGGTGCCTTGCCAAGAAAGAAGTCTAAGTAGGTGAGGGTGGGATGCTGTCCCTGCTTGCAAGAAAAGAATGTGGATCCACACAAAGGGCTGAACTTTAACAAAGATTACTTTATTAAGAACATGCCTTGAGGAGAGCATCCTACTCAGCTTCTAGGCTCCGCTAAGCTAGGCTGGTTAACCAGGAAACAGTCCATGAGGTCAGCTCTCTGTTGGTCTTAAAGGGCCACGTACCAGCTAGTTGCCTGAGCATAAAGACACTACACCTGTCCCTGTTCTTTCCTGGTGGAGTTACTGCCACTCCAGAGCGGGGAGAGCAGTTAGGATGGCACCAGGTAAACCCCATCCCTACCCTAGAGACTCTGTTCCTGCACCCTGGAAACCCTGCTCCTTTGCCCTTAAGGAGACCCATAATTGGGAGATGACCCCGGGACCATCTCAGCCATGCGACATCACACCACTGGCATAGATCGGAGCAGCCCCTAAGGCAGGAAGATGGTTGGGGGGAGTCTTTTTCCCCTCCCATGGGCCACTTTGGGCAGAGTTGCCAGACATGAACATTTTTCCAGGATGCTTATGAAAAATACATGTTGGAGGGCCTGCATTGGTGCCAATGCAGGCCCTCCAACATGTATTTTTCATAAGTGTCCTGGAAAAAATTGCATATCCAGCAACCCTAACTTTGGGTATTATCAGATGTTATGTTAGCTGAATCTTTCGGGTCAGAAATAGGGGACTGTCATGCATCGACTCTACACAGGCGTTCCAAAATGCTTTGAGGCCTACTGTACAGAGCAGGCAGCTGCACGTAGCTGTTGTGTTACATGTGGTAACAGTGGCTCCCAGGAGGGTGGAGGAGAAGGCCTTGCCTAAGCCCTGGGAGCAGCAGCACCAGTGGCAGCAGGTTTCTGAGAGGTGGCAGCAGGTCCACGGGGGCAGTGATGGTGGTAACAGGGGAGAGGATGTGCCAGCCCTGCTCTACCCACTTTAGTCACTCCTGGTAAGCTCGCTATCTCCCTACTATTGTGCCAGTAGCCGCTTGATCACTGATATGTCTGTTCAGCAGGTATTTATTAATTATTGTTATTATTTATTTATTAACAAGCATTTATATAGTGCCAACAATGTACCTGACACTTTACAAAGGGCTTCAGATGAACAGTTTTGTTGGAGATAAGTACCTCCTACCTCACTTTCACCTTCACTGTGTTCCTACAAGCAAAGTTAAGGAGAAGGGAGTCACCTCTGCAAAGAAGAGGGGTTAAATTGAGTAGGAAAGTTCCGGTCCCTGCCCTAGGGCTTACAATCTGGGAGACGGGGTGTGTGTGTGTGGAGATGAAGGAAGGGGAACAGAGGGAGAGACAAGGGGTGTAACATTCACAAAGATGCGAGGTCTGAAGTGCATGTGCTTGGCTTGGTTACATCAAGAAAGCCTGGGCTTAATTTTGCCTATCTGCTAGCGCCCTTTGAAAATGAGTAAACGCTCCAAGAGCTGGGTAGAAGTTGGGGGTGGGGTTTAGAGTGGCCATACTTTCTTTAATACAGGAAGCTTAAGAAAAATATATGATGCAGGGCTGCATTGGTTCTAGGGTTGCCACTGACGTATTCCCAGAATACAGGGCATGGGGAGAGAGAATACAGGACGGGGGAGGGGGAAGAGCACAGCTGATTTAGGGCTCCTTCCCCCAGCCAGGACTGGATGGGGAAGGGGATGCATCAGTACCAGCAAAATCTCGGCCATGGGTGCATATTTTAAAAAATCCACCTGGATGGGGTTGGACGGATCAAAAAAGTGGTCATGGCCTGGAAAATCCGGATGCTACGGTAACCCTAGCATTCTTGCCCCCCTACCCCCCAGTGCCTGTCTCTTATACACATCTAGATGTGTATAAGAGACAGCCACATTATTTTGTCTCTACTGCTTATATTTGGGACCAACATAGCAACCACACTCTACTAAATAAAGGACAACAGACAAACCCTTCAAAAAGCAGGACTGACCTGTATAAAACAGGACCAATGGCCACCTTAATTGAGTCCAGTGCAGCCCAGCACCATGTATTTTTCATAAGCATCCTGTATTAAAGGGGAAGTACGGCCACCCTAGCAGGGGTGCTTAAGATGAGAGAAGGAAGGGCAGATCCCAGATCTGTCCCCTAATCCATCCCCTCTCCTTGAGTGCATGCCCTCATCTCCTCACCCTTCTCCAGAGCTCACACTCCGGGTTTGAGGGTAGGGACTGGTTTCATGGGCTAGATCAGGGAGCTGGAAATGGACCAATAATAACCATCTCTGGACTGAATTTGGCCCACAGGCTGGCGGCTGCCCACCCCGGCCCTGGGAAACAGCAGCCAGGTCTGCCTGCTGAGTCCCACGCCAGTACTCTTGTCTAGTAGGCCACGCTTCCAGGCACCGAGTTCAACAGGACCACTTGCATCCGTGAGGACAATGTGTGTGAGTAAGGGCTGGGGGATTGGGCTCCCCTAGATTTACACTAAAGCACCTTCCAGCAGCCATAAGAGCTGCCCTTGGCTGTCTCCAACGCTCACGTTGGTGCAGCAGCCCTTCTCTGCTGCTGCCTGCGAGATGCAATTAGCAAAGCCTTTTATTTCATTAAAATGTCTTTCCTCCTTCTTGCGTGTGTTTCCTGTTAGAGTCGCTTTCCCAGTGTCACTGAGGAGGCTGGAATATCCTGTGTAGCTTGGGGTCGGAATGGAGTGTTAAATACATGCAGGTGGGCAACCAGCAAAAGCCCCTTCCCCTCCGCTGGGCTGCGTGTGAGGTGCAGCAATATCCTCCCGAGTCAGCAATAAGGAAAGGATTAGAGCCAGGAAGGGAGGAGGGGGAAAGAGAAAGGAAGCCTTGTCCCCTGAGGGGATTAATCACCAGAGAATCCCCTCAACTCAGGGTCCATACCTGCCACTGGATTCTCAGCCCTGTATTGTTGTTGTTTATTATAATTTATATAGCACCATCAATGTACAATCATTAATTAATTAATTATTCTTATTGATTTATACCTCAGCCTACCCAAAAGTGGCTCAGGTGGCTTACAACAATTTAAACAACATTCTTCGCTAAAATGCATATAAACTAAATCCCACCCCTCCTCATTTCTAACCATCTCATTCCACCAACTCCCACTCTTCCATCTCTCACTCGGAAAGAGTCCCTTTCCCCCAGTCTAGCCTCCTCCTCCCCGCTCTCACAGTGGGGCTGTGGGTAAACGACAAAGCTGCTTAACCTACTCCCACCCACTGGTGCTGCTGCTCCCAGGGCCTAGGCAAGGCCTTCCCCTCCGCTAGGGTTGCCGTATACGACATTTTTTCCCAGGACACTTATGAAAAATACATGTTTCAGGGCCTGCATTGGTGCCTTACGGAAACATGTATTTTTCATACGTGTTCTGGAAATTTTTTAATATATGGCAACCTTACCCTCCGCCCTGCTGGGAGCCACTATTACCACCTGTAACACAACAGCTATGTGCAGTAGGTAGGAGTAGATTAAGAAGCTTTGTAGTTTACCCAGGGGAGTCTGACCCTAATTATCCCACATCAGCAACATCCCTCCCCCCAAATTCACCCTCCTTCCTTTCTCCCCTCCAACAACACAGCCCCCATACCAGTGCAACAAAAAGAATGAGAACAAGACAAGTAGCAAGAACATATTGGCAGCATGGCCCAATGGCTCATGCCTTTTACTGCTGCTGCCGCCTCTAAGTGGCTTGAACTCCTTATATAGTGATGATCCCTGAGGGGAAACAGGCTGCAGGTGAAACCAATAGCCAATCACCAGGCTTCTTACTTCTGGGAGGGGAAGAAAGTCCACGGATTAGAGACAGGTCCCTAACTGAAGAGGCTTACCGTCTCGCTCCTGTCCCTAATGAATGGACTCTCAGAACTACTACTACTCTGTATAGCACTACTAGGCATAGGCAGCGCTTTACAGTCACAGATTTTCAAAGAGAGTTCCCTGCCCAGTGGGCTTACAGGCTAAGATGGACAAGGGTGAGGGGAACACAGGGAGACAGACAAACACATATATTCCCATTTTACAGATGGGAAACTGAGCCTGAGAGGCTGTGACTTGCTGAAGGCCACCCAATGAGTTCATGGCTAGGGTGGTATTTGAATGCTGGTTTTCCAAGTTCATCCCCAGCACCTTACCCACTACACCACGCTGGCTCTTAAAAGGTTTCAAGGCTCATTCAGGAGTCTTGAATCTTTCAGGCCGGGCTGGCCTTAACAGAGGGTGCCAAGAGACAATTCACCTCTCAGTGGTGTAATCGTGTCAGGGTCACTCCAGCTTCATACCAATGTGGTATGATCAGTAGGTGCATAATCCACTTTCTCTCTAAGGGATCCTTGTCATTTATCTGGCGTTGCCCCAGGCCTTGTATGTTTGGTCACTTTGGCCTACACAAATAGTTGAATCAGACTGTCCATGTTTTTCTTCCACAGGTTTCATCCTGAAATCCTCCCTAGTAGGACCCACTTTGATTATACCAAGAGAATTTCATTTGTGGCTAGTGTAAAATGCTTCTTGGGCAGTAAACAAGCCTCTTTGTTAAAAAAGGAAGCATCCCTTCTTGCCTTCCCATGGCTCTCATCGAGTACTGCTGCCAGATCAAATCTTGGAGCTTTCTTCACTGAGAGGAATAGCTGTAACAACGGTTTCCAAACTCACAGCCTCCAACAGCGCCACAATGCCGTAGCTGAGGTTCAAGCTGCCAAAGGGATGATGTCAGATTTGACAAGGGTCCCTGACCATCTCTATAATTTACTTCTGGTCAGACAGCACCCAGATCTTTAGACTACGCAGAGACAGAAATCCCATTAGCTTCTGATGGAAAACATTTGATATTCCATGGCTGCCTAATACAGGCCTCCGAGGGGGGAAAAAATGCATGGTGCATTTACCAAGCATCCAGGAAAATGGCCCAGGAATATCAAATACGTTCTAATCACTGCACAAAATTGAAGAGGAGAGCTAATCACTGGGGGGAAATTTCCCTGATTGAAAATTGAGATAGTCTTAAAGGAAAAACTAAGTTAAAAACTGCCATCTCTCGACAGTTTGAGAAAGGACGGCTTGAAAGATCCAGGAGACCTGAACTAAGTTCCCAGCTCAATCACAGACATGCATGGTGACCTTGGACAAGACACAGTCTCTGTGTCTCCCCATCTGCTACAGGGGGACAATGTTGCTTTCTTTCTCTTTGCCCATCTCCCCAATTTAGACTGCCACCATTTTGGACCAAGAACTGCTTCTTACTCTCTTTGTGCAGCACCTAGCACAATGGAGTCCCAGTTTGGGAGACTATAAGCTCTGCTGTAATTATCATTCTTATTTATATAGCATCAATAATGTACCTGGCACTGAAAAATCATTTTTTATTAGAGACAGGCCTCTGCTCCAGAGAGCTTACAATCTAGGATGGACACAGGAGACGAAACAAGAGAAAGAGAAACATAAGGCGAGACAAGGATATGTTCATGAAATTGAGAAGTCACAGATGCATGTGCTTAGCCTAGTTCAGGGGAGAGGGGGACCCTGGGATGATGAGAAAGTAGGAGCATTTGTGAGAAATCTGCGGGGGTGAGGAGCTAGGGAAAACCTACCTGGCTGAAGAGAGAGATTTTTAGAAGGGAGTTAAGGTCAGAACAGGGGGAGTAGAGTGTATGTGCTCGGGGAGGGTGTTCCAGGCACAGGGGGCAACATGGCAAAAGGGACATAGACAGTTTAGGGAACAGGAGACTGGAATAGGAGGTTTGCTTGGGCTGGGGGCTCCATTCTCCCCATCCCATCTCCCTCAAAGCCCATTTATTCCAGCTTTGTGATACGGAGGTGGGTGAAATCTGACCCATAAATCTATACACTCTAAATGATCTAACCAAAATACTGAAATAAGCAGAGTTACTGAACTGGAATAATCAAGATAATGGATATGCAGAGATCCGTTACAAAAGTAAAAATATGTCGGATTTCCACAAACTGTTCCAAAAATGCGGATAGTCTCTGCAGATGTGAAAAGGGCAATGCATTTCAGGCCTAATTCTTCCTGGGATCACAGCTAGTGTTAAAGCCTCTTTGCACAAACAGATGTAAGGGGCAAATGTGTGTTTAATGCCAAAACAAGTGGTTACCTTACGCCTGGTATCTCCTGGCTCTCAGGTTCTGGCTGCTAGGTCCAGAGTAGGGAATCTTTTCCTTTCCTGGGCCACTTTAAAAATTAGTATAAATTCCAAGGGCTGCGTAGAAGTTGCGGGTGTGTGTGTGTGCTTAAAGGGGTGCACTCAGGAAGAGGAGGCTCCAGATCATGGATTTGTGCCATGGATCTGTCCCCTCTCCTTGTGTGCATGCCCTCCTCTCTGCTCTCTTACTCTGAGCTCAGTCTTTCAGTGCTTGGGGGTAGGTAGGAACTGGATCCAGGAGCCAAATGTAATAACTGGAAAGAGGCCACATAAAAACTAGCTGTAGGTTGCATTTGTTGTCCAGGCCTGAGATTCTCCACCTTTGCACTAGATCATACTTCCTCTCTCCATTCCAGATGCAGCTGCGTTTCAGGGGGAAGACAGACAGGAGCGTTGGGGGAAAAACACATGAAGCCCCATACTCTTCATCGACTGAAATCTGCAGCGCTTAACTGGTTAAACTGGCTCAGGACAACTGCAACTGATCAACTAATGGTGGATTTTTCCCCCCTCCTCAAACTCTGGAGTCAATTGTCCAGCCTGTTTTTAAAGACACTCTGGTAGGCAGCCTGGCTATGCTTTTTGCTTGGGAGGAATTCCTCTAAAACAATAATAGTGACATTGTTCCTCGCTTTGCTGGCGGTTTTATAGGGCTGGCTTTGGAGAAAGGTGACCGTGGATGCCTTTTGGCCACATGTGTTTACATAAGGAAATGCATGTGGGTTTTGGGGTGGCGCCGGGTGTCAGCAGCCGCTCTGTGTACTCCTGACCCTTACAGAGCTGCTTTCTTGCTTCTGGGTACGTTTACTGCACTCCAGATGTGCGCTGGCTCCAGCATGGCTGCGGAGCGTCAGGGATCTGGCATCTCCAGCCTCATCGGTCCGTGGGGTAGAATGCCATGGTGGTTGTTTTAAAAGCTGTAATGCTTCTTGGTAACACATCACGATTTATTCAGCCCTTGTTTGACAGAGCTGCTTTATCAAAAGCTCATGTGAAGGGCTTTCCAGAGGAAGAGGCGGGGGGAGCAGTTGCTGGGGAGCTCTGCCTGCTCTGAAGGCTCCCTATGTGTTATAATTCCAGCACCGTTCTCTGTCTGGGAAAGAGCAGGTTCTTCCAGGCACCCAAGAGCTGCACTTTCTCTACACATTTATTCACCTGGCTTTTAACTTTCGGTAGTTGCAGCAAGTGGGTCAGGTGAGTGGCTGTCCAACAGGGTTCCAAGGACCACTGGTGGCCTGCAAGACTGTGCTTAGTAGCCCACAGTCAGGGCTTCATTTGTGCCAGCCCTTGCCACATCTCAGCCCTGGCACCTCATCTATGAAGTTTCTCACATCCAGGCCGAATTCCCCACCTCCAGGGGGTCCAGAAAGCCAGGCCATCAAACCTCATCCAGTCCTGGGTGGAGGCAATGACTGGCAGGGGCTGGGAGGGTAGCTCCTCCAGCTAGGCTTCCAGGAGTGGGACTTGAGCCCCGGACACCACTTCTCTTACAAATGAAGCACTGGCCACACTTGGTCTGTGGAACTTCAGCAAAGTGAGCTACAGTCAGTGAGCACCAATGGCACTGTAAGACTGTGGCAGGCTCATATCCCAGTTATAGGCCCCTCTAAGGGCAAAGGGACACGGTCTTTCTAAATAGCAGTCCTCTCAAGGGGGCTCCTGGCCAGCCTCAACCTCTCCCAACAACAAAGGTTTTGTTGGGTTGTATAATTTTAACCAAATTTCAAATTCTCCACAAAGGTAGTGTTGCTGCCTTGGCTCCTAGCAAGTCCCCTCCGGAGTGGCAGCAACCTCATCAAGAAGAAAGTTTTAAGAGGGGGTGGGGCCAGCACTCCACACCTGCTCGCTGAGGGTGTTTTTAATAAATGAGATGCTACCATGCAGGGCCACCCATTAACCACGCATCCATCTGCTCGTTTGAAGGTGATACGTGGGGAGGCATGAGCCATGCAGCCCCCGCTCATGGCTACCTAAGAGGCACTGCTGAAAAAATGGAGTGCACCATGCCTGCATGCCAAAAAAAGTGTGTGGGAAGAGGTGGCCATGCATCCCCTGCCTGTATGAACCAGGGCACCCACCCATGCCAACAGACAGGTCCGTGGCCGTCACCTCCCCAGTCCCACCCACAGCCCTGCTGGGAGCTCTCTGGGGAAGCTCTTAAGGTCATGTGCGCAAAACACAACAGCATGTTGACTCAAAGCACGACCTCCTCACGCTACACAAGAGAAGAGCCAGCGCCATGGAGGACAGCAGCTCGGACAGCAGATTCCTGTGTGTATGCACCGCTGTTGTTGCCCAGGACTGCCAGCAGCTGCAGCGGCTCCCTGCGTCATGGGCAGGAAGGGGTTACTGGCTGCTGTGGCTTCTTGTTTCCATGGTGTCCATGGCTGTGTGTAGGGGAGGAGGAACGGCTGCCTGTGTGAGTTGTTTGCAGGGCCAGTCTGTGGTAGCGGGAGTGTGTGGAGGTTGCTTGTGTGGCTGTGGTGGCCACCGTCAGAGCCACCTGTTTGAATCCCTCCCCACTCATTTATGGTCAGTGGCCACACACACACACCAAGCCTTGCTCATTTGAAAACACACTCTGAAAAGTTCCTTGTTGGCTTCATTCCCTTCCCTGCCCACTCTGAACATTTCCTACCAGCACTTAGACCGCTTACAGAGTCCCCAGAGTCCAGGCACAACAGAGCCCTCGTGGTCCATGGTAGACCTACCTCTTCAGTTCTCGGAGGTGTGACCACAGAGGGGATGACAACAGAAAAGGGAATGTGCATCACTGTCCGTCTCCGCCCTAGAGATCACCAAGGCAAAGCAGGGACTGACGCCACCAGCCTTCTGGGGCCATGGACAGTGTGCAATGCGCATGGATCCATCCATGGCCATCTTGGATAGGTGCGGAGTGGTCCCAGAGAAGTGGTAAGAGTTGATAGTGGTTCGTTGGTCCAAAGAATTTGGGAACCAACTGCTGTGTTGGATCATCCAGAATGCACAGACCCGTTATCAGACCTTGTCTACTGTCAAGCTATTGGTTCCAGTGATGATGTGGGCTGTTCTGTTTTTCCCCAGAAGTGGCTGCCAGCTGGTGGCTCCGGGCTACAGGATATACTGAGTTTGCAAAGCCAGAAAAGGAAGATAGCAACATTCCTCCTTATTAACCACTCTTATAATAGAGGCAGTAATGAGCCGAGAGAGCAATGCCAGTTCCTCGGCTCATTGCATGGCCACAGCCTACTCGTTAGCTGATAAAGTATGTTTTGCTTTTTATTAAATCAACTGTAAAAACTAAAAGTTAAGTTACAGAGAAAAGAAGACTGTTTGGAAAATCAGGCTGATTGTGCAAGCCCAATTTGAGAGACACAAAGCCTCAGTGCCCTAGAAGGTTAGCTCATCCTGAGTGCCAGCTGAGCTGATGAGCTTCATGATTGGAGTACGAGTGAATTTCTTCTTAAAAGTCAGGGCTCAGCTCACTAGCTGGCCATAGCAGAATGGAAAGATTGGGGAAGATCTGCCCTTTGGGAGATCAGGCCTCAAGTTAAAAAAAAAAAAAATGGAAAGGGAGCTGGAAAAGGCAGGAGGGGGATGTTGGGTTGCTCAACCGCAACTTGATTCTAAGCAGCTGCCCCTATGTGGGAACTGGGTCTCTCAAGGCTTCTTAGCTGCCCCAGAGAATGTGACAGCAGCACTCAGGCGAACCAGGGGGAGATTAACTGTGTAAGAAGGGGCATGTCCTGTTTCAGGGAGTGACATATTAGTGTTTGCTGGCACCTAAGACAAAGCAGCAGCTCTTATAAAAGGTTTTTTGGTAACTTTTGTGACAGCTCAATATGTCCTGGCTGTCGCTGCACCATAACACCCCCCACCCCCCTTAACTGTCTGCCTTACAGAAAGCATGTCGGAATGGTCTCCCACCCTGGCCCCTTTGTTCTGCTCTGATCACAAAGCAGTCTTGAGGGCAAGAGTCGGTCTACTGGGTCGGGCGAGGGCAAATGTGGCCCTCCGAAGCTTTTGCTTTAAAAGCCAAATACAGGAGGATACTCACCCTGATTTTCTGCAGACCCCTCTGATCCCCTTAGCTCTGCCCCTTACATTTCAGGGTACCGACCTGGGACAGCTGGGGCTTGAGGAAGTACTGTGAGGCACATGGACCCCTATTTTCAAAGTTCACCTATCACTCCTGCCTTGCCTCTCCTTCCCAAGCTCCTGCACCATTCCCAGCTTGCAAGAGCCAAGCACTGGGCAGGACATGGAGCAGCAAGGCAACAGGACTCAGAGCAGTGGAGGCCTGGGTGAGCTCATCTGCTGCAAGCTTCCTTGCTGCTGCTCTGGGGTTTATTTTATGAGCTATGAGTCACCAGGTTCTGAGCTGGATTTCATACTTCACGCAGGCCAGGGGGTGTTTGGCGCAAGCCGTGGGAGAGAGAGTAACTGGGGACAGCTGAAACTGGGGGTGGATGGGTTTTGAACCCCACAGTGTTTTGGGAGAAAGGGATGCAGACCCATAAAGTGGAGGAAACTCCATCCTGGCCTTGTGCTACGCAGAGCCAGGGCTGGCCATGGACTTTGTGGGGCCCGAGGGAGGGAGCGAGAGAGAGAGATTTGCTGCTCCTTTTAGTGTGGGAACTCTTGCCTGCTCCCCAAGCTTCCCCATGGTGGCTGACATTCCCTTCCCACCCACACCTCGGTCCCTGCTTTCAGGGCTCCATGATGCTCTCCGGCCAGTTGTACCAGAGCCCATCCTTGTTTGACCCACAATGAAACTGCCATTTCAGCCCTCCAAGGCAAGGGTTGTTGGACCCTTACCTTGGGCAGGGCTGGCATTAAGCAGGGCTAGTAGGGGCCATGGCCCGATCCTGCAGTCAGAGGCAGCCCCTCAGGGAGGCCAGGCCTGGTAGCTTTAGGACCAGTGTTCCTGAGGCCTCGGGACAGGCTATTTCTGCAGGGATCTCTTCCCTCCTGCAACTCTCAGCCCATGGAGTGGCTGCTTCCTCTGGTGTCCTGCCCCCACACCTCACCTCACCTTCTGGGGTGGGGGAGGAGGGCCCTGCAGGAATGGGTTAACGTGGTGGGACTATGGAGGCTAGGGTCATGGGGCTCCACATTTTATTTTTGCCTGGGGCCCCACAAATTCTAAGGCTGGCCCTGACCTCGGCAAGCCCTGCTGTTCATTCCCCTCCAAATCTTAAGGTTGGGTTTTAGGGGAGCATGCTTCTTGCCCCCTCCTCCTCAGCACAGGTAGGTCTCCTTCTGGCATAGGGAAGTGGGGCTTTCTCCCTTAAAGTGGCAGTGACCCCCTTTCCAACGTGGCTTGGCAGGCATGCTCACGGTGGGTTCCTGGGCCAGTGCTTGAGCTGGACTAGCCTGCCCTACATCCAACTCTGTCTGAATCTTTTCCACAGGGCTACAGTCAGTCTTGGTGGGCGGATTCCTCTCTCCATTATCCAGATGTAAACCTGGAGTAATTCTATGGGAGCCTTCATGGTTATGGTGTAGGTGAGAACAGAATCCAGGCCTCTAGAGAGACCTGATTAAACTCCACTCCAGCTGTGTTTAACGTCCTTTCTGTTGTTATGACTTTCAAGTGCTATTCTCACAGGCGAGAACGGATTCGGGACTCTTTAACCCAGGATTAGCTATGAGCCGCCAGTAATTTCTTTCTCCGTATTTATCACTAGGAAAAAAAAAAATTGGAACAGAAGATACAAGAGGAAGCAAAAATCCTATATGGGTCAGGATCTCACACTGGCTAGTTCACTTCACAGTTTAAGTAAATAGTTCTCATCCCAGAATCCTTTGGGGTCACATGGATGTGCCTCTTTGCCTGCGACAGGCTATTTGGATAGTAGTTGGGTGCCTGAAGACTTTGCAACTTTCCCAAACTGTGGGCGTCTCAAACGCTCCTTGCATTTTCACAGGGAGATCTAAAACATTCTATCAATTAATCTGCCTTTTATTGCACCTCTGGGGCATGAGCATGATGTTATTTAAACAAATGGTTCCCATTACCTTCAATTATTTTATAAATGTTTTGCGCTGATTTATAGGCTTCTATTAAATGGACAATATACTTCTGTGCTCCTCTAGGGGGTAAACAATAAGCTGAGGGTTTCTCCCCTCCCTCCTCCTCCTCCACATGCACAAATGACTTTGCCATTTAATGAAAGGGTAGGGGAAAGACAGCCAGATCCTTTGGCTGAGATGCTGGAGGCCAGTTTGACACAGTGCGGAATCTCTGAGGCTTGTTCTATAACCCATTCAGCTGGCATTTCCTGTGCTCCATTTTTATCACCTTTCCCCAGATGTACCCTACCAAAAGAGAGAAGCCAGAATTACAGCATATGGACCCCATAGGCCTAAAGAACCATAGCAACCCCTTCCACCCTGTCCCCACTGCTGTAGCACCTGAGCACAGAATAGGCTTTTCAATGTGTTTATCCTCACCGCTCTCATGGAAAGTAGTAGGGAAGAATCGATGTCCTCAGTTTCCAGCTGGGAAATGGAGTCACAAAGAGACTTTGCCCGAGTTCCTCCAAGAACTCTGTGGCAGAACAAGAATTCAAAGCAAGGCCTGCCAGGTCCTAAAGTGGCTGTTCTCAAAATATTATGATGACTTCAAATGGAGTTGTGCTAGATGGGGTCATGGTGGGTCGGAAAACCTACCTCTCCTTTCAGATTTCCCCTAGTGCCACATGCCCACAGCTTGCTCACTTGTGCTCCTGCCGTCGGCCACTTTTAGACATGTGCGGCGAACATGCGGCATAAAATTGCGTTGCGTGTAAATATGCCACGTGTGGGATTTAGATGTGACATTTTGTGCGCTAAAGCCAGTCGTGTATTATTTTAAAGCCGTGAATTAAATACCTCCTCGACATCGAGGTATTTAATTTGCAGCTTTAAAAGAACGCACAACCAGCTTTAACGCGCGAGATGTCATGTCTAAATCCCACACGCGGCGTATTTATATGCAGCGTGTTTGCTGTGCACGTCTAAAAGCAGTTTCTCCCTGACTAAGCTAAACCCGTGTTCCTGGCTCACCCTATGTTCCCCTCCCTCTCTTGTCTAGTCCACCCTCCCTTCGCCATCCTAGATTGCAAGCCCCTCGGAGCAGAGACCTGTCTGTAGTTAATGATTGTTCCGTGCAAGAAGGTGCATTGCTGAGGCTATGTAAATAATACAACTAATAAACGTGGGGAAAGTGGCAGTAGCTAGCAGCATGGACCCCAAAGCAGGTTTAGCTACAGCAGCCACCATGGTTCTAGGACAAGGGTGTGGCAGGCATCTCCAAGTACAGTGGGAGATGGGGGAGGGAGGAGAGCACCTGCATGTGTCTGTGTGAGAGAGACTGTGAGAGAAAGAATGTGGGAGTTTTCAGACAAGCACCTCCCTGCCTAGTACCCACCATGCTTGTGTGAAAACCCCACTGTCAGTCAATGGTTAACCAGTGAATACTGGGTGGGTAATGCGCTTGTCTGAAAACACCCTGTGAGTGTATGCGTGAGAGAGTGTGTGTGACAGGGTGTTTTCAGACGAGATGTGACCCCGCATGGCCACCCAGAGAGCCCTGGATCTGACCGCTCATCTGAAGGTGGAGCAGCTGGATGCACGCTCCCGTGAGCCAGAGAGCACCCACTCGTCTGAGCATGCCCAGGAAATAGTGTGAGACAAGCCAAATGTGTGGCAGCTGCCGCCATGGCTGTGGTAGCCACACTGGGAGCTGCCCATTTGAAGCGCTGTCCACTGGTGTGGTTTCTCCGGGGCAGAGCCTCTCGGTGGCCACACACACCCACACACCATCGATGTGCTCCTCTGAAAACACCCTCTGTTAGAAAGGGGAGTACGTGAATGCAGGCGTATAGCCACGATCTGACAAATGGTTCGAATCTTAGAGTTGGAAGGGACCTCAGAGGTCATCTAGTCCAACCCCCTGCTCAGTGCAGGAATTCCACAGCTACAGCATCCCTGACAGATGGCTGCCCAGCCTCTGTTTGAAAACCGGCAGCAAGTCCACCACCGCCCTAGGCAGTGTCTGTTCCACTGTCAAACAGCTCTTACCATTAGGAAGTTCTTCCTAATGTTTAGCCGAAATCTACTTCCTTGTCATTTGAGCCAATTGGTTCTAGTTTTGCCCTCAGGAGCAACAGAGACCAAGTCTGATCCATCTTCTCTGTGACAGCCCTTTAGATATTTGAAGACAACTATTTATTTATTTATTTATCTATTTAATGGATTTCTATCCCGCCCCATCCTGCAATGCAGCTCGGGGCGGCTAACAGCAATAAAACAGTTAAAACAATTAAAATACAAATATAAAATATACCAATAAAACAGGGCAGAGTCTAATAATAAATAAATACATCGGTGGGGGATTAAAAATCACCCCCCTCCACCCTCCCTCCCAAAGGCCTGGGCAAACAGCCAGGTCTTACAGTTCCGCCTAAATGTCAAAAGGCTTGGGGCCAGGCGAGCTTCCTCCGGAAGGGAGTTCCACAGCCGCGGCCCTACCACCGAGAATGCTCGCTCCATCGTGGCCCCCCGCTTAACACGGGGGACCTCCAGGAGGGCACCCCC
>QEPC01013938.1:2274480-2294463 GCA_003113815.1 Sphenodon punctatus
GATATGATAGAGGTCTATAAAATCATGAGTGGTGTGGAACTTGTAAACAGGGAACAGTTATTTACCCTCTCAACTAGTACTAAAACTAGGGGACACTCCATGAAACTCACAGGTGGCAGAGTAAAAACAGACAAAAGAAAGTATTTTTTTCACTCAGCGTACAATCAGGTTGTGGAATTTACTGCCAGGGGAGGTGGTCAAGGCCGGCAGTATAGCTGAGTTTAAAAGAGGTTTGGACACGTTTCTGGAAGATAGTTCCATTAAGAGCTATTAGCCAGATAGAATTGGGGAACAAAACCCTTTACTGTCGGAAGCCTGGGGATGACCCACAGGGAACTGATAGCATGGTGACCTGTTGGGTGCTTCTCCCAGGCCCCCGTGACTGGTCACTGTCGGAGGCAGGATGCTGGGCTCGATGGACCATTGGTCTGACCCAGTATGGCACTTCTTATGTTCTTATGACCCTCTGGGACAGGCCCATGGTTGCCATGGCGGCCATGAACTCATGCTCGGCTCCCCAGAGAACTGCGATCCCCTATCGTCCTTGGGGATCGCAACACCACCTCCGACACAGCCTCCGTCAGAGCATGCAGGGAGGCCACTGTACTAGTAGGTGCACAGTATACCAGTAGCACTCCCAAACTGCCCCCTGCCAAATCAAACACAAGATGGAGGCCTTCAATACCTACCATGGGTCGCACTGGATACTCCTCACAGACCACCCGTTTAAAAAACATAGCTACACCACCACCCCGTCCCTCCGGCTGCGGCTGGTGCTGCACAGATCACCCAACTGGAACAAGATCAGCCAGAACGGACCCCGATTTTACCAGCATTGATAACATTTGCTATTCCAGATGGATGCTCTGGGGATGCCTGACCATGGGTGGCGTTGATCGTCCTTAACTCTCTGAGGTCATTGATTGTTGAGGGTGCAGGAGATAGTTGGGACATCTCAGGATCTAGTCCAATATTCATCCACTCTCCTTTTATTATCAATACAATTCAATTTGTATTAGATAAAATGAATTTAATTTTCTGTTGTAAAATTAAATTTCTGAAATCATGGACAGAGTAATTTGGCAAAATATAAAGAGTGAGTTAATCTCCTATGATGATTTTGACTTTATATGTTAAATGTGTAATGTTTTATATGTTTTATCTGCATTTATGATGTTTTTCTTTTCTTTTTTTGGTGGAAGATACATGTTTTCTTTAATCCTTTTGGTTGTATGTTTTTTGTTAATGTTTTTGATGTTTTTATTGGAGGAATAGTTAGGTGATGTATATTTGTTATATATTTTTGAATGATGTGGATTTTTTTTCTGAGTAGATATAATTGGAATGTGGCTTATTGGTGTGCTTTGGGAGATTTTAATTATTGTTGAATTCTGTTAACGTTCTATATGTTTTCCGTATTGTGATGATGGAGGAACAGCAGATTCCATGTTTGTTTGTTTTTTGGTGGACTGTAGGTATGTGGGTTTTTTTGTGGGGGGGAATGTTGGTTGTTATTATTATTTATTATTATTTATTAAGTATGTGAGTGAAGCTGTACCGGTTGTACTGGATATTAGTATAAGAAAGTGACTTGCGTTTGCGAGCTAACTGGTCATTTCCATGTTTTGTGGTGTTTATTTTTCAGTTGTATTAAGCATATCTTAGTAGATGCTCCACATAAATGTCGTAGTTTAACATCTTTTGAAACCAATGGGTTTTTTTATTTAGTGAATTTTCTTGTTTGTTGCTATGGAAAATGTTGGTGTATGAGAGGGGCTAGGAGCGTAGGCTTGTGGGTTAGGGAGGTCGGATCCTCTGGTGTCAGATTGNTGTGAGTGAAGCTGTACCGGTTGTACTGGATATTAGTATAAGAAAGTGACTTGCGTTTGCGAGCTAACTGGTCATTTCCATGTTTTGTGGTGTTTGAAACCAATGGGTTTTTTTATTTAGTGAATTTTCTTGTTTGTTGCTATGGAAAATGTTGGTGTATGAGAGGGGCTATGAGCGTAGGCTTGTGGGTTAGGGAGGTCGGATCCTCTGGTGTCAGATTGAGGAGACAGAGAGAGGAAGGGGGATGGGGGTGGAAGAGGCAGCAGCAGGGACAGTTTCTTGCTGCGAACGGTGGCCACACCAGGGTATGAGGGGCTGTAGCAGGGAGCAGCATAATTAAGGCTGATGTGTCTTTAAGAGGAACAGAGTGGAGCCAAAGCCACGCCCACTCTGAGGTATAAAACCAGGAAGAGAAGAGACAGAAGCTGTCTGGAAACCAATGAGGATGCATTGCTGCTTCTGAGATGAGGAAGATACATTGAAGCCTGTGGAGCTGATTTGAGGAGCCTGAGATGTGAGTATCCCAGCCAGAGGATTGCTGCCTGACTGACAAAGACTGTGAGGCTGTTGAGAGAAAGGCGTATGTACTGGGAAGGTTATGACAATGGACTGTGTGTTATATTGAGACTGGCCAGAGGTTTGGTTCCTGGCCTGAGAGAGACTATATATGTAAATCAAGTCCTGTTAAATGCTAATTCCCAAAAGAATGAATGGCTGCTTGAGTGATCTGGGCCAGGATTCTGCAAACACTTAGCTACAGCAAGGCCGACACTGCAACAGGGACTCTGCCAAGGGGGAGCCCCGTGTCACTCAAGCCGGCAGCCTCAGGACATCTGTGTGGACCTGGGCCAGGACACCCCGGCTAAACCTGATGGCTGTATAGACCATACCAGGGGTGAGCGGGGGTTGTTCTGAACTGGAACGCTAGATAATCTAATGAAGGAGTCTTGTACCTGGGGAGGGTATGGGTGTAGTTCCTAGGAACGGCATCCTTTGAAGAAGTTCCTAGGTAAGCCAGTATCCTCTGATAACACAATGGAATGTTTTGTTCTGTTGTCCCTTCTGGGCTTGTATTAAGCTGCATATGGAATCCAACTGTGCATGTGTAAAAGGTACTGATTTTTTCAAAACCTCCTATAAAGGCTTTTGCTCAGTGCCAGACCTTACTGTGTAATCGGATCTTTGTGACGCCAGGATGCTTATTTAAGGGAGTAAATAAGGGTTCAGATTTGGTCTTATCTGTCGCCAAGACCAAATTTCTACAGTTTTTATACTGGTTGATAATGATCCTAAATCCTGGCAGCCTGGCCCTGCAGCGAGTGGGTAGCTTTGAGTCCCAGCCACCTTGCTGCACTCACCATGGCCAAAGACTTTGCCTCTGGCCTCCGTGCAGCACGAAGGGCGCTTTTAGACGAGACAAATTTGCGCATGGTTGGTAAAAAAAAAATGCAGGTGTTTTCATGCTCGTTTAAACACCTAAACTGTTTTAAATGCGCATTTGCCATGATCGTGTAAAAGCCCAAACTGTGTTGAATGTGGCTGCGCAGGGACTGGCCTGGCTGGACTGAGCATGTCCTGAATGTACCAATTTAAAAAAAAATCCCTGTAATAAAAATGTTTCTAGACCAACCGACACAATCAATCATTAAAAAGCACACAACTGGCTGCCCTGTGTACAATATGCCAATTTATACGCCTCTAATCTAAACACAACCAGCCATAGATGTGGATGGGCAGAAAGAGTTAGTATGCCTGCGATTCAACATCAGACAACACAAAACAAAACCTTATAATTCATTATTGACAAACATGAAATTAAACACAAACCACATAACCCCTAAATACTACACACCCTGAAAAAATCAGATTAAAAACCACAAGCGGTATTTTCTTTTAAAAACAACAACAACAACAAAAAACAGGTTTGAAGTTTGACCACTTAGAGTGAAAGTGGAGTCATAGCTTAATGTACAGCCGCTGCTGCAGCTGTATAGTACCTCTGCATTCACAGAAATTGCCTCTGGCCATGATATCAGGATTGGCTCAATGCATTCTGGGAGTTTTTCATTGGCTGCCAAAGGCTGACAATGTATATTGATCTATGACCCCAGCCTACTGTGATACGACCTCTCTTATGTTCCATAGGAATAGCTGCTGGCACTGAGCCGGTTCTGAACAACAGAGGGTCTCTTCTCTCTGAAAGAATGGGGTTCAAACTGCCTGCTGCCTGGGGCAGGGGTAGGGGGAACATTTAAAAAACTAGGGCATGCTCCATGGGCCAGATAGGAGTTGAAGGGTGGGGAGTAAGGCTATGTGCTCAAGATGAAGAAAGAAGGGAAAAGTCCAGGTGATAGATTTATGCCATGGATCCATCCCCTGCCTTTAAATGCATGCCCTCCTCTCTGCTTCCCCTCTTGAGCTCACTCAGTGTGTGTGAAGGTAGGAACTGGATCCATAGGCCAGATCAGGAAATGGAAAGGGGGTCACAGCCAGGATTTGGCCCCTTGGGCTTCGGGAAAGGGAGTTGTTATTGGCCACATCCCGCCAACAATAGACCCATCAACTAAATTCTACTTTCACTGAGGCCAATGGGAGTTCTACCATTGACTTAATTGGAGCAATTGCGGAGCACGGTTAAAAATTCTGCCACAGAAGATGAGCAGACTTCCAAAAAGAACCTAATCACTATGACTAGCTCCTTCCTCTCACACTCGGGGACTCTCCCTGCCTTACCCATTCTGGAACTGCGTGCCTAGCATTCCTGGGATAGACCAGGTAGAATAGCTGGAGATTTCTATCCCTCTTCAGGTCAGCCTGGCAGCCAAACACACTGACTCCACACTGTACATGTTCTTTCAGGTCTCTCTCTTGGTGCTGCTCAAAGATCTACAGAAGAGCCACCTCTACCTCTGGCAAGCTCAGCTGGGGTCCGATTGGGTTGGCCAATGAGAGGTTCTCTTTCAGCTTTACTAAGCGAAGATATGCTCGAAAGACAGAGTGCCTGATCGTAAAACTCAAAAGGCAGCGATAACATGAAGGGACCTACCAGAATCCAGTTGATGGGGAGCTCTCTGTTAAATGAATGAGTTAAGTGCTCCAGTGTTTGCCATCATGTTGACAGAGAGGAAATTACTCGTCTTCACTAGACCCAAGAACCTCCCCAGTGATCAGTTGGCACGATACAGCCTTCTCCTTTGAGTTTACATGTCTGCAACCCCAAGCACAATGTGTCTTGAGAAATACTGGGGTTTCAAAGAGGAGTTCTGCACCAGTCCACCAGAACAGAGTCATTTGGGGTTGGAGGGATAGCAAAGAGGATGGTTGTCCCAGCCTAGGCCCCATCTAAGGGGCCCTGTCATCGGCCGAGAGAACTCTCTTGCAAGTTCCACTATTGACCCGGATCTACACAACCTAAACATGCAGAGAGGCATTCTCGGTGGCTGCTCCATGACTTTGGAACTCCCTTCCCTTGGAGGTTCATCTAAGCCCTAGCCTGGCTATCTTCTGGAAGGATGCATATTGAAGGAAGGCCATATTGATTCACCAACAGTCCAATTAAAAATATCAGTCAGACCACTTATGTCTCCTCTATGAATATTCAAAAAAACCCATCATATTGACCCAAGCCGAAAATAGCAAAGTGGATAATAACCACTTCCCCTTTCGGTTTATTTTGTCAGGTATTGGATACGGTTATTTCAGGTGGTTTTTAAAAGATTTTGGAGGTGGGCGAGTTCAGTATGGTTATTTCAGATTTTTGGTCATTTGAGTATTTCAGTTATTATCACGATTGCATAGTTGACAAAAACAATGTCACCGGCGTACCAAAATGATGGAGAAACCAAAATAACCAAACAAACTCCCCAAATAACGAGAATGAAACCCCCAAACAGCCAGATACGGGAATACCCACTGCAGTCATTGGTATTATTTAGCTACTTCGAAGGCTACCTGAAAATTTGACTAATACCCACAAACAGCAAATCTACTTCCCGTTGCAGCTCTAGTCCCTATGGAAGAGGCTAATTTGTTCTCTTTGGGGCTCTTTGCTGCAAGGTTTCCCCTGTTCTTTGCCACCAGTGCTTCCCCCAGTAGATGAACCGTGCAATTCCCCCACTACTGAGCTCTGCACAGAGTTAGCATGAGCTCAAAGGGTCAATTAAAAGCTTTGTCTGCCAGTTTTGCAAACTACGTAAGGAGAGAGCCCTTTTCTTCAACCTATTTCCTCCTTCACTTTGGACCTGGATCACGCTGAGCCTGGCAGAGAACAGGGAGGGTTTGGGACAGAGTCGAGGGGCCAGCCCTCGAAAGAGACAGTGATGTGGAGTGACCAGAGCCCGCTTATCTTGCCAAAGGTCATGCAGGGACTTGGCTGCCAGAGCAATGACCTGGGGTTGCCATCGCGTCAGAGGACCTCATCCATCTCCCGTGCCATGGCGCTAGCCTGTTAACCCTCAGTGCTGCACACGCTGACAGACAACACAGCAATTAAGTACTTGCTGAACTAATTTACTTGAGCCTGTCTGCATCTCCAATGGCTTTGGAGAGAGACGGCTATTTACTGGACCCGCTGCAGATTGTTATTTTGGGGAAAGGGGCTTTCAGTCCAACAAGCCATGAGTTCAAGAGGATCCAAGACCTTTAAAGGGATTTGTCTGTACATGTGGGAGGTGACCCCCTTCCTCATCCTACATACCCAGCCACTCTCCCAGTGCAAATCCCCTCCAGAATATGGTTCACTGGACACTCTGGGTTAGACAAACCCTGTCATGCAGCTTAATAATGCTTAGTGGCCCCTCCCCCATTTATTTATTTAATCCCACCCTTTCCTCAAAGGTTCAGGGCGGCTTACAGAAATAAACATAAAAACACATAAAAACAATTTGAATAACCCCTAAGTCCCACCCACCAACCCTTTCCCTAACCCCTCCCCCTCATCCCCCTTCTCACCCCTCCCCCAAGACCATCCCAAGCCCTTATCCCCACCTGCCAAATGCCTTTTTGAACAGAAAAGTCTTCCACCGCCTCCAAAAGATGTTCAGGCTCAAGCTCAAGGGACCTCTGGAGGAAAGGAGTTCCACAGCACTGGGGCAGCAACAGAGAACGCCTCCCTGTGAGCCCCCGTCATGTGAACAAGGCTAACAGACAGTACCCACAGGGAGTGGGAGGAAGGACAGGCAACCTTTCAGATATGTGGGGGCACAGACTTTAAAGGTCAAAACCAGCACCTTGAATTTTGCCCAGAAGTAAGTGCAGACTTCAGAGCACTGGTGTAATGTGCTCCCAGCACCCTGTCCCCGAAACCAATTCTGCACCAGCTGCAGCTTCCAAACAGTCACTTCCGAACGGTCATCAAGGGCAGCCCCATGTAGAGCGTGTTGCAATAATCTAGCCTTGAGGTGATGAGAGCGTGAAGGATGGTGACCAGATCCGAATGAGAAAGGAAAGGCCACAGCCTCCTCACCAGATGGAGCTGGTGAAAAGAGCTCCTGGCCACTGCCCCCGCCTGACAATCCAGGCACAGCAAGGGGTCCGAAAGCACGCCAAAGCTGTGAACCTGATTGACCAGAGGGGGCCGGACTCCATCGATAACAGCAGTTCCAGTCCCCTCCAGGTCATAAGGCCGGCCAACTATCATCACCTCGGTCTTGTCAGGATTCAGCTTCAATCGACTCGCCCTCATCCAGTCTCCAACAGGAACCAGGTATCGGGTAAGCACCGAGACTGCAGGGCCTGAGTCAGATGAAAAAATTGTATCATCAGAGGTCTCCCACAAAAACAAATTAGCGCTCCCTGCTCATCTGGGAGTCATGTAGGGAAGGAGCATTGGTTCCATTTTATCAATGGGGAAACTGAGGCAGATAGTCGGGCTTGGAGGCGACAGAGGGAGACAGCTAACAATCTTAGGAGATCTGCATGCCTCACAGTCTGCTTGATTTATACTTTGTTTAGAATTAAAAGGAGACAAATACCATTATCCCCATTCTGCAGATGGGGAAACTGGCACAGAATGGGAAAAGGGACTGGTTCGAGTGGTACTGGCCTGAATCCAGGGAAGTTTGAGCTCTGTGTGAAATGGTGGTGTGCCCTTTCCACCCCCGCCCCCACACTCCTCATATAGGAATTTTTGACAGATACACACTGACTCACCCATCAGAAAGAGGAAAATGTTACTGTAGTAATTATTGATCAGTAAAACATCAACCCCCTTCAGAGCCAGAGGCTCCCTATGTTGTAAGCCTCTATGTTTGTTGGTTTGTTTGTTTAAATCAATTTAAATTTATTATCCCACCCTATTCCAGGGCTCGAGGCACCTTTACAACAGAAGAAATCATAAATAAAACCAATTAAAATCCCATATCCCAAGCTCCCCAAACCCTATCCCTGCCAGTCAAATGCCCATCCACCTAAAAAGTCTTACATTGCCTCTCGGAGATGTGCAGGCTCGGATGACCCACCAGAGAGGGAGTTCCATATGGTTGCACATATGTTATTAATATTTCCAGTTTGCTCATGGGCCCTATCTGTCCTTGTGGGGGAGGAGGGACTCATAAATTGCTGCTAGCTCTCTAGAGGCTGGAGGCTAGCCCTCTACACCCCATCATTGAGGTGCTAGAGGCCCAGACTTTCTGCCAGTGCTTCTCGCACTCATGTCATCAGCTCATGCTTGTTCATGGTTCCTCACCATGTATCTGTATGCAGTCACACAATTGACACTTCCCTGGACGCAGCCCTGGACTGGAAGCCATGCAACAGACCAGCAGCAGAGCCGGAAGGACTGAAAGCTCGCAGAGAGCCATTTCAGCTGCGACTCCCTTCCTAGGCCATCTTGCCTTCCCAGAATCACACCTGATCTGGATACCCTCTGAAGAGTTCAAGAAAAACAGCACGACTGTGTCAACAGCTCTGAGATTCAGCTTCCCAGTAGTCTGTATTTGGAAGCGGTTTATTCCATTCGTGTGGGTGGGGAAGAGAGAAACCCTCATCCAGTCCGCTCCACAGAAGCAGGTGCAGGCTGGCTCCCTGGGGTGGCTGTTTGGGCTACTTTCTCACAGCTGCGCGCATGAACTTTTATCCCAAGTTAGTGGTTGGTTTAAGCCCTAGAATTTGTATCAAGACCTGGACTGGGAGCAGCTTCCAGTAGGCGGCTGTTCGGAAGAGCAGCTGATGATGATGTTGGTTCACAGCCAATTGAATTCACCTCATACCAGAGTACCACAGGGAGCCGGAAGCTCATTCCCACCATTTCCTTCCTCTGATGGTCACAGGGAGGGTCCCAGTAGCTCCAGAGCTTCCCGAGTGCCAGTAGGAAGGCAAGAGAAAAGCCCTTATTCTTTCCTTGGGGGATGTTTTCAGTGGAACCTGGCCGGCATGGGGGCTGTGGTTCCCAAGCTGTTTTGGTTTGCTCTACAGGAACACATCCCACACAGCTGTCACCGTAGGCCTGGATGCAGGAGAATTTAGGCTTGCCTCTCCCACTTGCAGCTTCAGCATCAGCTGGCTCCAGAGTGAATGCCAGCATGCCTGGGTCATTACCTACCTACTCATCCCCTCTATACATCCCCCACCCACACCCCATTATCCTCAGCAGGGCTATTGTCTGGAGGAGCCACCAACAGAGCTACTGAAATAAGGGATGCCCATTATGTCCCAAGGAGCTGTGGTGTTCGGAATAAGGGGCATCCATTGGGTAAAGGATGGAGGGCACTCGGGGAGGGGTGTGTGTGTTCATCTTTCACAACTAACTGTGGAGGAAAACGGTTAACTTAGGGCTGGGCAGGCAGGGCAGTGCCCCTGGGTCCTACAGGGGAAAGGGCCCCATGGTAAGTCCCAGGCAGGGGAGTGGATCCCAAGACTGTTAGGGGCCAGAGCGTTAGGGGCCCCACACAAGCAGCTGTCGCCGGCAGGAGCAGCAGTGTTCAGCACTTTAGGCAGGGGGCATGGCTTTGGGCCCTGCACTTTCCAGGGCCCCACAGAATGCCCTCTCCTTGACTTTCCAGAGCAGCAGTGGCAGGGCTCCCCTCAAAATGCAATGATCCTTTCCACCCACAGGAGTGTTTCCATTTGAGTGTTTTCATCTGAGGCGGTTGTAAAATGCATCTTGGGTTACCCTGTGTTTGCAAAAGGTGTTACGTTGTAACACGCCCCATTGCGGCCCCGGCGATCGGCTGGGAGTGCCTTTCTGGGTCAGCCTTGTTTGTACGACAAGGGCTCACAGGACGAAGTTCTCAGTTGCTGCCCCAGTATTATGGAACCCCCTTGCCTGCCCCTGGAGGTTTGGTTGAGCTTGAGCGTCTTCCAGAGGCGGTGTAAGACTTTCCTGTTTGAAAAAGCATTTGGTGGGCGGGGATAGCGGTGGGTTTGGTGGGTGGTTTGGGGGTGGGGTTGTGAGGGAGGGCTGGGGGGTTTGGTGGAGGCTTGTGGGAGGATTGGTGGTTTTAAGGATATTTTTAATATGAGTTTTATCTGTTTATTGTTTGTGACCTGCCCTGAGCCTTGGTAAAGGTGGCATATAAATTTAAATAAATAAATAAAATTAAAAGGTGGCGGTGGTTTTTTTGCTTCATTCCATCAGTTCCCAACTCTGTGGCTTCACTTGCAGTTGTACTGATGTGCTTAAACACCCCCACTGTCCGGCACTTTGTGTCCATAAGCAAGCACCAGACTGCCCCGTGTTAAAGGGCCATGTGGGCCCCCTGGATCCCACAAATTGTTGTTTTATGTATTTTATTATTGTTTCAGTTGTTGCGAGCCGCCCCGAGATGCCGTAGGCATGAGGGGGCAGCCAATAAATGTAAAGAAAGAAAATAAGAAAATTCTCAGGCCAGCCCCGGCAGCATGTTGCAGCTGCCCCCTCCAGATGCGCGCACACAAGCCAGTGAGAAAGAGGCGGGGGTGGGGGGCAGGTACTTACGTTTTAGGGGATGCTTCTGCAACATAGTGTGTAACGGCAAAGGGCTAGTGTAGCTGGGCTTCTTTCATAAGTTCTGAGAAATTCCCACTCAAGCTGATGAAAGAAGCCCAGCTACACTAGCCCTTACACACTGGTGCGCCCATAGAGGGGATTTTCAAAAGTGGCCAGTCGTTTGTAGAGCCTCAGTTTTCAGGTGTCCAGTCTGAGACAGCTGATCCAATAGGCCTGATGTGACACAACAATAATCCCTTTTGAGAATTGTGGCCCCTAATTTCCAAGCATGCAAACTTATGGTTGCAAATGAAGAACTCCTGGCCCCATTAAAACTGAATGGAGTTTTACGATTGGTTTCAACTAAGTCATGATTCCTACCTTCCAGTGTCTGGGTTTTTATTTCTTTGAAAGTGAGGATGCGTAAAAATAGCTACTGCTCTTTCCAGGAAGTAGATTGCAACAAAATTCACCTTTCCATCAGGCTTATTTATTTAGCTATTTTTAGTGTGTGACATTGTCACAAGATAGCCGTTGACGCATAAAAAGGGGGGGAATTGGGGTTGTTTTTGTTTTTTTTAAAAAGCGCCGCAATAACCTGCAATTCAGGTAAACCCAGATTTTTCTCAAAAGATCTCAACATTCAAAATGCAGAAACAACTGTTTCAGAATTAACAAATCCATTTGGATGTACATGGTTCCTTTTCAAACAAAATTCTCAGTTACAAATATTTTTAAAATATTAACATTTGCCTTCATTGTCACTTGGGGGCGGGGACCAAACCCCCCCCCCCCCCCTGTGAAATTAATGTCACCATGATGTTTTTTATTGTCTAGGTCCTCTGATTTCATAGCAAATATTTCACACAACCCTAGTTTAAGCTGTTCTTATCGTAAGAGCTAGAAAGTGCTGGATCGCTTCATCTCTAGCTATCACATAACCCAAAAAACTATGTCGGCTTCATGGATTAAATTCACTCCTGGTGTAACTGAACTCAAATCATTAGCACTGAAACTTCAGAGTAACTCCGAGCCAAAATGGCACAGCTCCCACATCTGTACGGAAGCCACAGAAACTCGGTGCGACTTATTATTCAAAATCAAATTAACTAAGAATAAATATTTTGCTATAAAGTGCCCCAGGTAAGATCATGTGTCAGTGAACAGTTACATCAACCATTAATGTAATTATGCCGGGCTTGAATGAAAACTTAACTTTCAGCAATGAATTTAGAATCCCATACATCAGCAGAAGGCAGAGAAATGCTCTGAACTAGATTCTCTACCCTCAGTTACACTTGGGGACATATCAAATACGTTGCTCTCAATGAAGTGGTTCTGGAGATACATCCGAGTAACTGAAAACAGAATCTTGCCTGGAGTTCCCAGAATATCTCTGTGACTATCTCTGCTGGTACTTGTTTCTCCTTACATTTTACATCTGACGACTGATCCTTCAGTTAAAGCAGGATCTACGTTCAATTGCACATGTAAGGATCATATAAATGGGTACCGTGAATCTCCTCAGCTGCTCTGGCATTTAATTGAATGACACATCCGATTGCTCAGCCCTGACCCTGTCAGATTTTCAAATGGCTTAGAATGCCTGCCAGTCCCTAACACTTTTTGCAGCAAAATTTGCGTCAGAGGGGGGGGGAGGAGAGAAATTCTCTCATTCCCTGTAGCAAAATCCACAGATCGACATGAATAACCAAAGTGAAGTTTTGGCACAAATTCTCCCCAAACTTAAATTCAATACAAAGCTTCAGTCCATCTCTTCTTACCAGCTTAAAGGAAGAGACCCCCTAAGACTGCACTAGGTTGGGGCTGGGATGCAGAGCTCTCTGCTATTATTTTTGTTATTTTTCAATCCTTAGCTCTAATCAGGAACAGCTGAAAATACAGTACAAGATTATTTAGAAAGAAACATGTGCTCAGATGTAGCACTTATGGTGTAGCTCAGAGCTGTGTGGGCCTACAGTTAAAGGTGAATTGTCTGGCCTCGGTTCTGCTAATCTAACATGCCCAGTAGAAACTACACAGCAGAACTGAACCCATGACTGGGACTTTGACTACTGAGTCGGAGAAGACCAGGCAGGTAGCATGAAAAGGCAGCCCAGCCACATGGGATATATATTGAATTCCAGGACTAATACAAAGTTCATTCTATACAGACAAATAAGTGGCTACATGACATTAGCAGGTTGGAATGAATGTCTTTTTTTTTTGCTTTTGCTTTTTTCCTTCGTTCAGGCTACATTCCTAACGGAACTAAAAATTATTCTCTTCAGGCCTTTTTCAAAGAGCTGCTCTGAGTCTGGGGGTCTTGATAAAAGGCATTTTGTCCTTTAATTCGCTGGAAGGTCTCTGACCCTTACACCAGCTCAGCAGGAACTCAGGAGCCCGGCTCCTGCTGGCCAGACCTTTCACACTGTTTAACACAGCTTGTGAAATCGGTCACACAGCAGGGAGCTAATCCACTCAGGGCTGGGGAGGGAAGCCAGGGGGCTGCTAATGATTTTCAAGGAGCACAAAAAGCAGCTCCATTGAAAACTTGCTTCCTCAGGTACAGTTGCTGGATTTAAAGGTTTTTTCACAGGGGGGGGGGGATCCTTGTCATCTAGGAGCAGAGGTTGCAGGTCCTTCTAGGGGAACTGGGCACGTATGAACTTCCAAGAATGTCTAAGTTAACAGCAACCAGAAATTAGATAGATAGTAAGGAAATGCGGCCATAATAAGCAAGGCACTTAACTTTTTTCATCAAATAAGAACTTTATCCTTAACTCTGCCCAGAAGAAACAACGCAACAGCACCATCCCAATAAAACATGTTATGCTAGCTGTGAATTTCAAGTCTGAAACAGGCAGCTAACGTAATTCTGTTAGCACTAGCTACTTGTTGGCTACACCCTTGCCCTGCATGATGGGCCTGAAGTGAAATGGAAGGGAAGGACCTTGATGATACCTTGAAAGGCAAATCTATGTGGTCAAACTCACATTCAGCTCTAGAAATTTGTTTTGAACTCAAGCCATAAGTCTACTTGGGTGGGGAGGGGAGCCATGTGGTTATTGACCTTGGCAAACAATGGAGCTTGCAAACTTGCTAAACAGCTGAGAACTGTTAATATTTTTACCTAATTAAACACAGGGCCAAACAAATATGTAAGGACACTGTGCTGTTGCTGTCACTGTTCAAATCTGCTACAGACCTACTCACCGGCTGATGATTAGGATTCTGCTGGAAGCTGCTTGCATTTCACCAGAATGCAACCATGCAGAAACCCTACAAAATGTTCTTGTAGAGATCAAGCATGGATGTAACTTCTGTGAAATCAGCAGATCTAATTGTGAGCCTCAATTACTAATGTACAGTGCAATCTCGTTATAATGTGCCTTATTAAAATGTGGATTTGATTTTAACTTGGTGTGAGGCATGTACACAAAAATATAGTTTACTTTGTTTTTCAGTTAAAATCACAGTACGATGGTTCACTCCATCCAAGGATGCAAGATTTAAGTGTCCTCATTGTAATGTGAAACACGATGTGAGGCATGACTCAAAAAAACACATTATAACAAGGTTGCACTGTATTATCCCCAATTTGCGGATGAGGAAAGTCAACAAAGAAAGGTGAAGTGTCTTGTCCAAGATAAGGCAGCAAGTCAGTGGCAAAGAGAGGATGAAAACCTGAGCCCTTCTGGCCACCAACCCTTTGCGCACGTCTTCAGACCACGCTGACACGTGTCCTGAGCTGGATTAGCTTTCCCATTGGTACCAGCCAGACAAGCTGCACTAGTAGCAATAGGCAAAGAGAAGATGATATCCCATAATAACCCAATGCAACCACAACCTATAGGTATAAACTCACATAAGGTACAAGAGCAAAACGTTAATATGAGATTGATCTTTAATGCTTCCTGTTCATTTTGCTGCAGCCTTTTAAGTGTTTCACTTTGTTAATCCAATAATATTATGTCTTCATCTATCGCCCTGGCTTTTGTTTGAATAAATCAAGCTAAGGTTGGAAGACAAAAGTCCTGCCCATGGAAATCAGAGTTCCATGCAATACAAAGGGGGGTCTTGTCTAAAGGGATTGGCTGGGAGTCAAAGAAATGAAATGCTAGCTATCTCAGCCTCTGTTTTCACAGCAGCAACTCCGAAATCATATTTCCCGGCAGGAGCAGATAGTCTTCATCGAGTTTCGCCAGATTTAAAAGGATTTGTTCTATTTTTCACTGCGAAAGGAAAAAATGTTATTAAAAACACCCAAAGCTAAAAACGGTTTCATTGTGTCCACACGCTTGCTGTTTATTTTTATAAACAAGGGGGTCGGAGCCATTGAAAAATAAAGGGGAAGGGAGTGAAAAGTGAACAAGTGGCACTAGGAAAGTGGATGATTGAAAACATGCCACTCAGCTTCCAGGGCTGAAAATTTGCTTTGGAATAAAGCCTGGTCTGTGGTAGGGCAAAGAAAGAGCCATTGGAGAGACGTTCGGGTCTGCTGAACTCAGTGGCAAAACTCCGATTGGGGGTCAGGATTCCACTCTTTTACAGCAAGATCATTTAGCTGTCCAGCACTGGCGTCAGCCTGCACTGCTAGCATGAATCCCATTGATGTGTGAATGGAATTTGCGCTGGTGCTAAGGGCTAGTGTCAGTACTAAATAGCTAGATAATCATGCTGCCCATTTTGGTGTCTGATTAAACCAGTGGTTCCCAACGTTTTTGCCTGTACAACCTCATCTCGAGGCTTAAAACTACTCCTATGTCCCCAGGCAGCAAAGACATGAAAAGTATATCAAATACCTGTCAGGGTCATGACCCTATCCATAGGTGGCATGATCTCACATGGGGTCCAGACCCAGAGTCTGGAAACTTCTGGATTAAACCATCCTCAAGCCAGAGCCCCTGAGATACCAGAAGGATGGGCATACGATCAGCTGCATACATCAGCCCAAAACCCCCCTGTGCAGAACATTCCTGACCTTTGGGAAAGTTTTGATCCACACTGAAATTTTGTGGCTCTGCTCATACCCATCTCCAAGAGCAAAGAAATGGGTTCAAACTAGAGTTTAAATGCATGAAGGATTTAGTATTATTCACACATATTATTTGTGTTTTTAAATAGTATCCTCAAGGGAAATGGATTTTTGCACATCCCCTACTTTCACTTAAGTTATTTTGATTATTTCAGGATTTTGGTTTCCATAGGCCAAATCCTCAACTTACACAGCTGGCATATGACGTGCACACTTTGCTTGTGGGCCACGTTTTTTGCATGCCGGTTGCATGCCGGTTGCAGACACATTGGGTGATTTCAGACGAGACGGGGCAGCATTCGCCACGTCCCGGAATCACCCAAATGATTCCCCGTTGGGATCACTCCAGCACGTTCAAAAGACGTGCCGGCTGATCCCGGCGGGGAATTGGGGAGGGGCCGCGTGGCGCAACGTGCGACCGCACGGCCCCGCCCCCCCACGCTCCCCTGCCGCTCGCCCTCTAGGGAGATGGGCGGGCGCTGCAGCCAATGCGGCCGCAGCGCCCGCCCGATTTGACCACGGCCCGGAATCCCGCCGGGGATTCCGGGCCGTGGTTACAGGCCAGACGTAACTTTTTGTTGGTTCCCGTCGGGGATCTCTTTGACCACGCTTGCTGCGCTTGTCCGGCGGGGAGCCCCGGAAGCGTGGTTGAAACTGACCCCATGTGGGAATCGACCATGGCGAACATCTGGCGGCTGCCAAACAGATGTTCAGGGCACTTTGGCCCCATGTGGGTATTGACCGTGGTTCACTCATCACGTCTGAAAATACCCATTGTGTGTGTACCCCTGTGTGCAGGGTTTAGGACTGGGCTCTTCCTTTCAGTTGCCACATGCAGATTATAAATTATTATTTTATTTTTTTAAATGTTACCCCACCCTTCCCGCCAAAGGCAGCTCAGGACAGCTTACAATATTAAAATATAAAACAAACAAAAATACAAAAACATAAAATACCACCTAACCCCTCTCCATCCCAAGTCGCCAACCTCCTAACTCACCCCTATCCCCTACAATAGTATCAATTCAGCTGAATGAAGTAAAAGATAAAATAAAAATAAAACCAAAAGAGAGTAGCCAAACTAACTAACTAACTTCACTGAACTCTCTAAAACAGATCCCATGGAATGGTTATCAGCCTCTTTGCTGGATCCCAGTCGGAGAGTGCGAACTCAACAGCTAGATTTGTCAACTATTTATTTTTTGAATTGTATTTATTTGTCACCTCTGGTTTCAAGGGGGCACAGATGGAACAGAGCCTTTCGCTGGGAGGGCACTGCGTGCAAACTAAAACCAGGTCTATCAGAACTGAAAATCTTTAGGGTGCTGTGTGTGACTATGAATCTGATAGGGCTTTTTTAGATGTGCATGAAAATTGCAGAGGTTTGTAATCTCTCATAATCATTCTCTCCTGTGACAAAGGTGACAGAATTGGGGATCCTGAGATTTCAATGGTCGTTTTCACACAAGACACTCTCCACCCACTACCCAACCACCCACCCACTGTACATGTTGCAGGGCTGCAGTGTTCTCCTATGGGTGCCCTGTAACATGTATAGTGGGTGGGTGGGTAGTGGGTAGAGAGTGTCTTGTGTGAAAATGCCCAGTGTCACATCTGCATGGGAAGCTCCCGCAAGAAATGCAAGCAAGGCGTTTTTAGACATACATGATGTGCAAGTTGTGGGAGTTTTCAAATGCACATTTGGAAACCCTCGGTAGCTAGGGTTTCTGGACGCACACTAACACATGGATATTTCTGCAAGACTCCAGGGAGAGTAGCTTACATGTGCAGGTAATTCACAGGGTTTACTGCCCTTCCGTGCGAGTAGCATCTCGTCTAAAATTGCTCTTAGTTCAGCTCCTGCTGGACACTGGACAGGACACCCGTGCAGTCAGAGCAACTATCCTCCAGAAACTTGTCCAACCCTTTCTTAAACCCAGCTAGACTACTGGCCTTGACCACGTCTTCTGGCAACAAATTCCACAACTTAATCGTGCGTTGAGTAAAAAAATACATTCTTTTATTTGTTTTAAATCTGCTACCTGTTACTTTCATGGAATGTCCCCTAGTCCCAGTACTATTTGAGAGGGTAAATAACCATCCCCTACTCACTTGTTCCACAGCACTCATGAGTTTATGAACATATAGCAAATC
The DNA here is from genome assembly GCA_003113815.1 of Sphenodon punctatus. Classification (NCBI taxonomy): domain Eukaryota; kingdom Metazoa; phylum Chordata; class Lepidosauria; order Sphenodontia; family Sphenodontidae; genus Sphenodon; species Sphenodon punctatus. The sequence goes on from QEPC01013938.1 coordinate 2,292,408, forward strand.
TCCTCTCAGTCATCTCTTCTCCGAGCTGAAGAGCCCCAACCTATCCAGCCTCTCTTCATAGGGGAACTGTTCCATACCCCTTATTTTTGTTGCTCTTCTCTGTACCTTCTCTATTTCTACTATATCTTTTTTGAGATGGTGCGACCAGAACTGCACACAATACTCAAGGTGCAGCTGCACCATAGATTTATATAGTGGCATTATGGTATTTACAGTTTTATTCTCTATCCCTTTACAAATAATTCCTAATCTCCTGTTTGCTTTTTTGACGACTGTTGCTGCACACTGAGCTGAGAATTTCAATGTATTGTTCACATTGACTCTAAAGTCCTTTTCCTGTACCATTTCTTTCCTTTTCCAAGGATTGCGGGCAGGAACAAGGCGTAGCTATAACAGGGACTGTGGCTGCACCTGGGCCCACAAAGTTGCGGGAGGGGGCATGCTCCCTGGTGCAACTGGATCCGTTGCTGCTGGAAGAGGGTTGGTGACTCCCATTCCATCTTCTGCACCAGGACCCATTCCAGTGTAGCTCTGCATCTAGGCAACAGGCGAGTCCTATGTTTGGGGAGGCTACAGTATCTCTGTACTGCTTCTCCCCCACTGCAGCCCCTCAAAAGATTAGTGCTTGGGTGGTGAAATTCATTTATTTGGGAAAGCTTAGCCTCCCTAACCTGTCACTCATGACAACAGCCAAGAATCAAGGGCCACTATTCAAGATCCATCACAAGAACCAGAGGCCAAGTAGGGCGTCATTTACCACGAGCACTAACATTACTTGGTTTTCCCCTTGTCAAAAGAGGGGAGAGGAAGAATCTCCTTAGTGAACGACTTAATCTACCGCGCAATTCCACTCTAGGAGCCATGTGGCAGGGGGTTAGTTAGCTTCATGACAAACGCCATGTAAAAAGGCCTTCGTGAAAAACCAAATGTCATATTTTAAAGGCTTACACAGCATCTCCACCGCTCTTGAACAATCAATGGGATTAAAAGGAATCTCGGGAACAAGTGCCAAGGCTCTGTTTTCTCTTTGCTTCACTGCAGGAGGCAGCTCTGAGATGCACAGAGGCTAATCAGCACAGAGGGATGCGGGATTACAGAGGATGTTTGGGGAATGATTTGAAAGAACGAGGGTCCAAAAAAATTCCTCTCTGTGACTGTAATCAATTAAAAATAATGTAACCCTAGGAGCTGCAGAAACGAAACGTTGGCCTGCTCTGCAAGCAGCATGCTGCTCTTGGTATGAAAACGGGCAGGAATGTGCCATGTTATAAGACTCCTCTCTGTTAACATTGCTAAATTATTTGTCTATTTCGTATAGAACAATGAACTGGATTCTGATCTCCTTGGCCTCTGAAGTCAGAGCTACTTGAAACGGAGCCCAGCTCAGGATGTCATCCCTATTTCATGAAGTGTTTCAGTGCATGCTCTTGCTTAAAATCCAGTCCACTTAAACAAAAGTTTATTTATTTTATTTATTTATTTATTCTGTTTTTTTCTACCCTGCACTAGGGATGGGCGAACAGATCGCGGTTCAGGTTCGGCCGTTCGGTTCGTTTGCCGCGTTCGGGTTCGGCCGTTCGGTTCGGTCCGGTCCTGTTCGGTTCAGGCGTTCGGAAAAAGGCTCTCTGTGCGAGAGATGGCCCCAGACCCATGACGGTGGGTCCTGGGGCTAGAGTGGCAGCTTCTAGGTATTGGCCACAGCCCTCCCTGCCAGTAACTTGGCCCCAGAACCCTGACGGTGGGTCCTGGGGCTGGAGTGGCTGTTTCTTGATGCGGTGGAATGACATCATCTCCGTGTGAGGAATGATGACCCCAGACCCATGACAGTGGGTCCTGAGGCTAGAGTGGCAGCTTCTAGGTACATATTGGCTATAGCCCTCCCTGCCTGTAACATGGCCCCAGAACCCTGACGGCGGGTCCTGGGGCTGGAGTGGTTGTTTCTTGATGCGATGGAAAGACATCGCCTCCGTCCGAGGAATGATGGCCCCAGACCCATGACGGTGGGTCCTGGGGCTAGAGTGGCAGCTTCTAGGTATTGGCCACAGCCCTCCCTGCC
>QEPC01013938.1:2295372-2328989 GCA_003113815.1 Sphenodon punctatus
GAGAGGGAGCCTTCTGAAACGCCTGCTGTTCAGGAACAGTGACTAGCTCAGAAGGTGTTGGGAAGGGGGGAGGCAATCAGTTTTGTTTCTTGCTGCACCCGCCTCACCGCAAGCCCCATTGGCTCTGTGCAGCCTAGCCCGTGGCCAATCGCAGACTGCGAAGCCAGTGGTCTGAGGCAAAAAGGGATGGTGATTGGGCAGGCTGGCTGCTACTCCAAGCCTCTCCACCCCTAGTGCCTGGAAGGCTGCTTCTCAGCTGACTCCCCCCTCCCTGTCAAATTTTGCCTTCCAGTGACATTTTGGCCACCTGAACTCACCCGAATGCGATCCGAACTGTTCGGTCATTTCGACGTTCAGAATTGAGTTTGCTTCGGTCAGTTCGTGTTCGGATTCGGGTTCGGTCATCCGAACAGGCTGAGTTTGGGCCGAACTCTGAACTTCCAAACCGCGTTCGCCCATCCCTACCTGCTCACAGAGCAGCTTGGGGCGGCTCACAAAACATAAACATTTAATAATAATAAAACAAACAAATAATGTAGTTTAAAAATTCATTAAAATACTAAAATATACTAAAAGGGCAGAACCCCCCCACCCCTCCCCAAGGAGGAGACACAAGAAGACGTTTTGGGGTGTCTTCTGCACCTTGGAAAAACTGACATTTTATTGGTACCTAAACGTGAGCTGATCTTTTTGGAAAATCCAGTCCTGAAGATCTAGCTTGGGGTGGGGATCTTAAGCCCCCAGGGCAAATGCACCCCACAGCTTTCGTTATATGGCCCCTTTCCATAGACCCAGCCCCTCCCCCTCCAACCCTCATCTCAGTTCTCTTTCCCTGAGGGGCTCTCCGCCCTTCTCCTCCCTTGAGCCTGCCCTCCAAAGCCTCCCCACAGCAAGATTGTCAACTACAAAAGTGGCCCAGGGAGGGAAAATAGGTTCTCTACCCCTGATCTAGACCCATATGTTTCAGGATGCTTTTCTGAACCAGGGCCGAAGAGCAGAGCTTAGCCCATGGGCTTTAGAAACCAAGTTGACTGTGTTCTACATAGATGAGACAATTCAGAATTTCATTATGAAATGGAGGGAAACTTGATTGTCAACAATAAGAGAGGTACATGTACACAAGTGCTGCATGGACTCTCAGTCTCAGAGACTACTTGAATCTATACTATGATGCCTCCTCCAAGTCCGCCCGCAAGCTCCATGGCAGCTCACCAGGCCGGCACAGCCGTAGCAGGCCACTTTCTGCTGCCCGCTGTGGTGCAAAAGGGAGCGTGTGAGGTGAGAAAAGCAAGTGAGTTCCAGACAGAGAAGTCTCTCTTCATATCCCATTAGAAAGCGGATGTTGTTATCAATGGGTGTTAATACATGGGCTGGGAACCCACTGGAGCCGCGCAGCTCCCATGCAGCCGCCTCTTGCAGTTCCTGTATGGGGAGCGCAACAAACAGGTGTTCCGCCCATGCGCCGTCCCGACCTCCTCCACTGAGCTGCAGTTGATCTAGGCTGCACTCGCACTTCTATGATGCAGAACGCGCACTGAGACTGCCCAATGTGGGCACCCGTTACGCTGGTTTTCCCCAAATTTGCCCACATGGCAGGCTCCACATTTCCTGGATTGACACTGTGTGGAGGGGGCCCTAGGGGGAACATTTGGAGGCCACAGGATAGACGAGCAGGTAAATCGGGGCGAATTGAGCCAAATGTGGGGCAACATCTTGTCTGTTAACACCCAAACAAGACTTCCTGGAAACACTTGAAAAGGGTATCACGGTATCGCAATACAGATGAATACCTATTCGGTTCTTCCGGCTGCTCATTACATTTGAGTGTGATTTGTGGGGTGCTAAATGCACAGGTCACAGTGCTACCTGATTTGGCAGTTTTGGAAACCACGTCGGGAAATGAGAGCCCAGCTCCAGAATCCTTCTTCTTCCAGGTGTGGTGTGTGAACTTTGAGAAGAAACAGACTAATGGTCATTGGTGCCTCTTGCCTTCAATAGCTTGTCCCAAGCTTCCTTCTACCACAGAACACGGAAAAGTGCATCTGCCCCAAACATAGTCCTGGAAGTTACTGTGAGATCCAAGTATGAACTTTTCATTTACCTTGAGAACTGTCTTCTGATTGAACCTTTAATCCACAACACAGGAACTATGCTGCAGCTGAAATAGAAAGAGACCACAACCGTATGGAGATATCCACATGCTCTGTTGAATATCATTGCAATACAGGAGTCAAATTTAGCTCAGTGCAAGGTGAGCATCTCTGTCTGGATCATATGTCCATAGCTTCTTCCCATGAGGATGGCAGGGATGCTTTGAGCACTGTACTATAATACACACACTCTGGCATGTGTTCAGTGTTGATTCACTACGGAGGTATAAATTCAGTACCGCATTCTTGCTCTGGAGAAACAAAAGCCGTTCCCAATATGCTACTTACCCAAGATGTACACAGGCACCAATTTTCACTTCACGAGAAGTCATCTCACCAAGATTGATATTTTTTTCACCTGTATTTTGCAAATTTGATCCGCAGTAAACCCAGGGGAATTTTCCTCTTCCAAGGAAGTTATGAATTCTCAGAGATTTATCACATGTAGATTTATCTCCGTGTAGATAATTTGGCAGGAAAACCAAGGAAAGAGAGCTGCAAAATTAACTTATAAGTCATCATGTTACAGCATGATCTCAACTTCTGCCCACGAGAGTTGGGTCCAACCTAACTGCATACTACTCCCACTGCTCTGAAAGCAATCTTCATAGTGTTCATTTTGTTCCCCCCAGCACCCAAGTTGGGGACCCATCTGTCTCCCACAAAAAGTAGACAGAAAAGAAACAGGAAGGATGATGGATGACTGTACCCCACTGCCCTCTTCTAGAAATGATCATGGGAGATGGGGTACCACAGCAGCAAGAAGCTCCAGGACAGGAATGAGGTCCAATGGCAGTAGACTGCTTGTCATGGTGATACATGTGCATGCACAAATTAAACACAATTATCTGTTTTTGGGTTGCCAACTACCCACGGTGCTCTGCTAGCAAAACATTGCAAAAAGAACTGGTTGAGAGGGCAAATTAGGAACAAAACGGAAGACTGAAAACCACCAATGAAAGTCTAGAGCAGAATCTGTGATGTCTGCGAACTACAGATGTAAGTAAAACTCAAATGGTGCAATCCTCATGCATCCAAGGTCGCCCAACAAGGGCTCGTAGAGAGGGGTTCTCAGTGCCTGCCCCACAATTAATGGAACCCCCCTCCCCCTTGGAGATTTGTCTAAGATCCTTGTTAGATCCAAGTATGAACTTTTCATTTACCCTGTGCTCATTCTTGGATAGAGAGACTAGATCCAGGGGCCAGATCCAGGAACTGGAAAAGGGCCAAAAACCCAGCTATGAGCCAGATTTGGCCCAGAGGCCCCCCCGGACTCAGTGTTTTGCCATTGTCTTCAATGGATTCAAGATTGCTGCAATCCACAAACTACTTACCCCTCAGTAGTCCCACAGGGCTTCAATGTAGTAAGTGGCTTGTGGTTTGCAACCTAAATTGCTAGCATTTTATAATCCTAAAAAAGATAAGACTTTCTTGCTGTGTTTACACTTTGTCTCCACAATGAAAAACTACACAAAGTTTGTCAGGGTAGATTTCTAATGCAGAGAGTAAGTGACTTTCCCTGTTCAGATGTTAACATTCATCCTGATGGAACTGCAATCCAGCTTGGAAAAAGTGGCTGAAAAATTCCTATTCCTTGAGCTAAAAACGTATTTATGGCTGAGCAGGAAATGTTCACCCCATGTAAAAATGTCACAAGGCCATCAAACTGATGGCTACAATCTGCGGATCAAGTGCAGACTATGTAAACAATCCAAAAATCTCGTAGCAACATACAAAATTATACCCCCTGCCCACAGAGGGAATAATAAAAGCAGAGACCGCTTAATAGCAAAACTAATTGAAGGGTCGCCTACCTACGGGAAACACATTTCATTAATTAAAACCCTCTTTTGCTGCTGCCCCCCACACACTACGTAATAACAGTAACTTTGGAATGAGGAGCTTTATGAGGACAAATCCAAGACCTGCAGGTTACTTTGGTCTTGGCTGTTTTGTTTCTTTATAAATTAAATTATGGCCTAACTTTCTATCAAGCCCCCATTTGGTGCCAAATAAGGGGGGGGGGGGTCTGTGGCTAGCACTGACATATTAGATTTTGTAATAACAGGAATGGAAGTTAGCATCAGCTCGGAAGGTTATTTTATTCAGCAAATCATTCTGTCAGCTTCAGTCTGTTCAGAGCGTGGGGAGTATGAGAGACTAAGGCTGTGATTGCTCTGTAGTAGCCCCATCAAAGGCTGCAAGGGGAGGGGTGAGGCACTACTCCAGAACGAGTGGTCTGTGGATCACAGCCTAAGCAGTTGAGGTGATACCTTTGATTGGACTGAGCTCTGCTTTGAGATCACGCGCATACATTCGACTTTTAAACAGACAAGAGCAGCTCGAAAGCTTACACACGCTTGCCAACAGCAGTCAGTCCAACAAAGATGGGTGGTTTTTATTGCTTTGCTTCATCTCAAAGCAACCTTACTCACAGATTCAAGGTCCAGAAGGAGCAGATAGAATCACTGAAAGGGCAAGATGCCCTGTCTATGTTTTAGGGAATATCTATTATTACTTATTAATTAATTTATTATTATTATTATTATTAATAATCATTTATGTTGAATTTTCACTGTTCAAAGTACTTTCCAATCTGTATCTAGTTCACCCTCACAACTCCCCTGGGAGATAGGTCATTCATTATTATTCCCATTTTACAGATAGTGACTTGCCCAAGGCTACCCAATGAGTTCATGGCTAAGACTGGATTTGAACCCTCATCTCTCAAGTCCAACACCTCAACCACTAATCTACAGTGGCTCCCTAGGAAAAGGGAAGGTTTTCAATTAGCTTTTTGATCCTGCTGCAGAGAAGGTAAAGGCCAGTTTAAGCATGAGTTAACTAGCTAAGTTTTAGTCTTCACTTCACCTCAAGGTAGCTAGAACCCTTTCTCCACTACCATTTTAGGTCAAGCTGAAAAATAAGCTTCTTTTCTAATGTAGCCATATGATGGCCCCACTGAGACACTCTCAATCCAAAAGTCAAATTGAATTAAAGAATAAATAAATCCCAACACTTGTTTCATACTAGCAGCGGTGGCAAGTGATTTTCAAACTTTGCATTGAGTGGAGAATACATCTTGCTAAGGGGCCTTATTCAGATGCAGCAATTCCTAAACCTTTTGCCTGTGAGACCCCAATTTGAGACTTAATTTTGTGACCCCAGATAGCAAAGTCACGCAAAGCAGATCAGCCATCAATTAGTGTCACGATGACCTCATCTGTAGATGACACGATCCCACTTGAAGTGCCGATCCATCATTTGGGAACCTCTGTTCTAATACCTTTACTCACAACCAGTAACACCATCGTTTGTGAATAATAAACCTAAATACTTATTATTTAGACCCCTCGATTTGAGAATTTAAGATGGTCCTGGCTTAGTTCATTATGGGAAGGGAGGGAGTACCTGCCCGTAGGCCGGAAAATAGACGTGCTTGTGTCAACGAATGATGCAAATACCATGTTGGCACTCGCTTCCTTTGTTTTGTTAGCTGACAGACAACTGGATAAAGAGTAGAGAGTCGGGTAATGTATGAGCACTGTTTGTAAAGTTTTGTATTTTGCTCATTTGCTTTGCTTGCTGCAAGGCAAAAATTGTTATAAATGTTGAATTGTTTTAGTTTTGTTTTCTTTAGCCATGGTGTAAGTTAGTGCCATTCAATAAACTTACTTACTATAATTTAGACACCATTCAAGTGTACAAAGGAACCACCCTGCAAGGTCAGTATTGTTATTGTCGTTATGTAGGTGGGAAATAAGATTGATGTCTATCCCAGAGAAGACTAGAGGCTAACAATTTGTGTGTGTTAATTTAGGTAAATCCATGCAAATTTCAGACTGTCTATTGTCTTTTATTGAAGCTGGGCTTAAAAATCTGACCAGGGAAAATCGAACCAAAAAGTCCATAGGAAAACTTGCCAGGTTAGCCTAAAAGAGGTCGGAGGGCAACTCTAGCAGAACAGAAATGGAGACATGTCAACTTGGCTGAGGCCACCCAGCAAGCTCACAGCCAAGTCAGAATTTGAAGACAGGTCTCTCAGCACCAAGTTCTGTGCTTCCTTCCCTAGATCACCCCAGCTGTCCACAGTGAAGGTATTTGTAGAATAAGATGTACTCTAGGTGTACGAGGAGTAGAGAGTGCAGAATTGCATCCGAAGTGCGTATCCTGTGGACACCTTTCCACTCATGTGCCATTATCGCTGCACCAGTTGCTTACACAGAAGCATGAGAAGTTAGAACACCATTTCATGTGATGCAGCAGCAAGAAACAAGGAGAGCAAGCATCATCACTAGACACTTTGCAACAGGGCACTGGCAAACATGCTGTGGGGGGCAGAATTTGCTAGAGGCAGATTATCAAACCTGTACTGTCTTACCCGTCAGAATCAATCTCTTTCCACTGTAGCCAAGCTAAGCACATGCATCTGCAGCGTCTCAACTTCTGTGTCCCGGTCTCTCCCTATGTTCCCCTGCCCCTTTTCTCCCCACCCTTCTCTATCCTAGACTGTAGGCCCCTCAGGGCAGGGACCTGTGTCTAAGCATGACTGTTCGGTGGTAGGCACATTGTTGGTGCTATAACTAATAGTTATGCACACAGCGGGTGCAATCCTATCCTCCACCCATTGAAGTCAATGGCAAAACACCCACTGATTTCAATGGTGGAGGATTATCCAACCAGTCGCAGCTCACTCCGCAAACAGTTCCATTTATTTCAGCAGGTCTGCCCGGTCACTATTTATTATAGAATCATGAATAAGGGCATCTTCGTCTGGAGTGTAGATCAAACTGAAACTTGAAAAGCCTGATTTATTTTGTACCCCTTTTGCTGAACACTTTGAATCTTCTTCCCATTCCCAGTTTGAGAGAGAAGAGGGATCCTCCATTTCACCTTGCCAGCTATTTTTATTTCCTTCTCCCTTGCAGGAGGGAGCACTAACCCGGCAGTTCAGTTTGGGCTCACAGCACCGCAGGAGAGGGAACAACAACTTTATAAAAGCCCATTTTAACAGACAGGCTTAAAAACAGCCCCCAAATAATTCTTCATCAGGTTGGGTTAACACCCCCCCAACCCCCTCCCCTCAGTTGTTTTCACACAAAATCTAAATGACAGGTTTTCAACCAGTTACAGTGACCCCTTCGAGGAGCAAAGTTGAAAGGGGTTTTTGTTGTATTTGGTGGGGGTGGGGGTGGGGAGGAAAGGATACAGGCCCTGGGATTGTTTTTTGCTGGGAAGCATGACGACATCCCAGAGGATGAAGGGAGCACTTTAAGCCTTCTGGCCTAAATTATCTGCTAACACAAATAATCAAATTCCAGGGACCACACTGCTCTGGCGCCACTCAAACAAGGGGGAGGCCTATCCCCGGCCCTGCATTAGCAGGTGGCAGGCCAAGCCTGACCCACGCAGGATATTTGAGTGCAACATACAAAATACTGATGCTCTCTGAGGAAGCCAGCGTCGCTCGCAGCATCGTGGGAAGTTTTGAATGGCTTGCTTAAGACTAGGCCGCTAAAATGTTTATGTTAATACTTACATGTTGGATAGTCGCTCATTTGGTCTCAGCTGGAAATCAGTCCAACAGCTGAGAAACATCTGGCCGCTAACCTTAGTCAACATCTAATCTGGTAGCCCAGGGATTTAAGAGGTCTCTTTGGAGGGAATGGAGTTTCGCAAGTCTTTGATTGAAATCTCTGCTCCACCACAGTTGTTTCCCAAGCCCCGGTCACTGCTCTGGTCTTACCCACACGGCTGGGATCCTGAAGGCGTAACGAAAAATTCCATTTATGTCGCCGGCTGGCCCTTAGTAACTATTAACAGGCACATTCATTAATTGTAGATTACCCACCCCTCCCATTCTCACGATGGGTGAAAATAAAGGAGACAATAACTCACGTTAGCAACCATCAGGTTCACGTATTCTCCCACAACCCCCATGCGGCCTCCACTCACGTAATCCAAGGACATTGCAGGCCCACCGGGCAGGCCAGGGCATGCTAATGTACGCCCGCATATCCACCTCATGTTTATTAGGTTTGCCCACAGCCAGGTCCACAAGTACCATAGAGATGCACCTAGTGCAGCTGCTCGAGAGCGATCAAGCTGTGAAGCAGCTGCAAGAGAAGAAAGCAGGGGGCAAGTGGAGATGGTCCTTCCTGCACCCTCACTCTCTCCTCTCTTGCAGCGCTTCATAAATGATCACTCTCCCACAGCTACCTGAGCACGCTCTCTCCCTTTGCAGCCACTTCACAGCCGATCGCTGATCGTGTACTCGAGCAGCTGCAAGAGGATAGTAGAGAGCAGAGGTGCAGGAAGAACCATCTCCTCTTGCAGCCGCCCAAGCATGGGAGCCCTGCTGCAACAGGAGAGTGCGATGGAAAGGGCAGGGGGGTCAGAGCCAGGGAAGAAGCCTCCTCTGACTGTGACCCCTCATTCCATCAGAGCCAAGGTTAGGGAAAGGGGAAGCATTCAGTGCCACCACCTATGGCAGCTACCACCAGCTCATGAAATGTGGCCAGGGGGCCTGCCTGTTTATTACCTCTACATGCTAAGCCATGAGTGGGAGCTACCCGGACCGAACACAGTCTGTGCGTCTCATGTATAACACCCTGTGTCTGTGTCGCACAAGGACACACACCCAACCTCCCAAAAGGAAGGAAGGAAGAAAGCAGGAATGTGTCAGCCTGGAGGGCAGCTTTCTCTCCCAGGAAAAACAGATACACACAGCACCCCATTATTCCCTTTGTGTGGGTAACTGGTGTGCACACACCCCCGCCCCCTCTCGTCAATTCACAATGTCACAAATCAACCAGAACTTAATAAAACAAAGAGTAGCAGGCTCCTGCCCCAGAAAGCTTACAGCCTAGGACACACAAAAGGCACAGGATAAAACACTGTTCAGAACAGCAGCATAGAAAGGATTTGCTTAATAAGTGGGTTTTTAAAGGTGGCTTTTCTTCTTTATGATGGATGAAGGTTCCGGGCGAGTGTTTGTGGCATGAATTTAGATTGTCTTTGCCCTGAAACACTCTTTGGTGACTGGAGGAATTAGGGCAACTTCACCTTGGAGAAAAGATGACAGAGATAGACGTTTACAAAACCATGAGTAGTGTGGAACAAGTAAATTAGGAGCTGTTACTTACCCTTTCAAACAATACTAGAACTAGGAGGACACTATGAAACAAACAAAAGTACCCCCCACCCCAACATATAACTTGTGGCCAGATGTTAAGGTCAATAGTGTAACTGGTATAAAAAAAGGACTAGATAAGTTCTTGGAGGATAGGTCCATAAATAACAAGCAGGGAATGGATCACTCCATTATGACTGGTTGTGTACTTCTGGGAAGCGACCATCAGTGGCCAGTATCAGAGACAGGATGCTGGGCTGGCTGGACCATTGCTCTGACCCACAATGGCACTTGTGAGAGGTGAGCCGTAGAAAGGGGAAGGAAAATTCTAGCCATTAAATTTATTTATTTTTTTACTAAAGACTTTCATTTTATGACCAAAGTCTGCAACATACCCCCTTTCCTATTATGCCCCTGCAGTCGGCTGGGAGTGCTCTCTTGCATGTACCATCTACAAGCCTGGTTCATATGGCGAGGACATGCAGAGATATGTTCACGGTTTCTGCCCCAGCGTTATGAAACTCCCTCCCCTGGAGGTTCTGAACATCTTCCAGAAGCAAGGTAAGATCTGCTGGCTATGCATTTGAGAGTAGGGATAAGGGTTGGGTGGGGACTTTTAGAGGACATTTGAATGGTTTAAAAAAATATATGGTTCTTATTTTGTAAGCTGCCCTGCATCTTAGGGGTATAATACTGCACGTATACAGCAACTAATACAATGGGGCTGTGATACATGATGTCCGGAGACCTGACATGCTACTATAATCAAATAATCAGAGCAGTATGGGGAGATACCAACACTCATGTGCAGTTTACGTGGGTGAGGCATTGTCTCATTACAGGACCAAGTCCTTTGATGATAAAAGCTCTTCAAACAGAAGGTCAGAGCCCACAGTCTGAAGTACTAACACACACTGAAATAAAATGACAACTTTGCAATCTAATCCACAAAAGTGCAACTATTATGTAACCCCTTTCTACAGAAACATTGATGTTTATTTCTGGCTAAGCATACCCTAACAATTCACTTAGCGTTTATTAGCAGCAGAGCAAAGATTTCCAAACATTTTATTTGCCGGTTTCTCAAAACTATGTAGGAACACCAGCTGTTTAGAATTCACATTTGGCCTCAAACCGCATTCAAATTTTTAAAAGTGGAACTTAAGACCTTCTTATTCGTTTCTATCCCACTGGAGAAAGTAAAAAAGAAAAAAAAAATGAAACTCCTTGCTTTTGCACCCTAAATAGTGTAGCCCTGCTCTTGTGCATGCAAACCCCCCACTGACACAGAGCAAGGGAAACATGAAACTAATCTAGCCATTATCCAAGTGGAGAAAGCTTCATAAATTAAATGGAAAAGGGTAAATATTTAGATAGGAGATGTTTTCTATAGCAGAAAGAAGGTCTTGTTTTGTTAACTATGCCTGCTTTACAAATCATTGCCTGCGTTACAGAAAAAAGTGACAACTTCAGATCTAAACGGCTAAGAAACGAACAGCAAAACTAAGCCAAGGTGACGGATTTATGTCTGGAGGAGGTACGTAGTGACAAATCAAACGTCTCATCGTAGCAGAATAGCTCCTCACACTACATGCGTTACTGGCTGTTGGTAGGCAAATACTGAAAGCCATCATGTTGAACAGCTTTTAAGATCAGAACTCCCTGATGTACACATGAGGAGTGAATTGCATGAAAACGTTTGTAGTGCAATGGTAAAACATTTGCACCTGGCTGAAAATCAGTGACTGTACAGCTTGCTAGCTCCCTCTAGTGTTTTAATGAATAGTTACTTAAACTGCTCAACACCCCCTCTTCTTGGAGATTTCTTGAATTAACCAATATGTTGAAAATAACCGCTGATATTACAGTCTTCTTGGCTTTCACAGGTTACTTGCTTCACCCGGTTCTTGTGCACTTCTCCATATTTTTAACTTAAGTGAACTGGTATTTTAGGGTACAAGGTAATTACCAGCTGAGGTCAAGCAAGCAGCTCCCCTCTCTCTGCAAGTGTGGCATTACCGAACATCCTAAGCAGTTGATGGCCCTGCAACGTAACTCCCCCCCCCAATCTTCTAAAGCAACTGGGTTAAAAGGACAGCAAGACATAACAGGTGATGGACCACTGGTCTGTTCCCCTGGAGAATAAATACAATGACTGATTGTCATTTGGATGGACACAGCGGAGTTGGGTTTGCGAAGCTCACTTCTGTCTTATTTTTATTTGCCAGGTCTTACAACCTGAATGATGCAGCAGTGAGATGGACAAAAAGGTAAGAGACTATTACTAAGCTCTTTTCTCACTATGACAGATCGCATTTAGACATGATTACCACCAGCATGATTTCACCTATGCAACGGAGCTGGAGGGGAGCGTTGACAGGTATCAGACAAGCTTGTGGGACCTGAGAAGTTGACAACCAAGTACAAGGGCTGCTGAATGTGCCACATCCATGCTACGTGGCTACCTCCCTTTGTCCCTTCTGGACGGGAAGCCCTTTGAGGCATGGACCCATCTCTAAATCACAACTGTTCACCACCAGGAACCTTGTTGGTGCTGTACAATTTAAATAATAGGTAAGGTAGCCTTAGTCATGTGGAAGTTCTGGTTTCATCACAAAATTTAGCCCCTTTCCTGCCTCCTATTTAAAGCTATTTTAGATACCAAGCTCTTTGACAAACGAACGCCAAGCAGAGAGGATGCTCCTAACACAAAGCAATCTCCACTTTTCACATTTCCCCTGCTTTACTAGACAGAGAGGGGTCAGTATTTCAGACAGACTGGATCAACACAGTAAGCTAAGCACCACTTCTTCTTTAGGGGAGACTGTTTTACTTCATGCTTCGCTGCAAATCTGAAAACACTGTCTGGGAGGAACCCTCAGTTTCACTCTTGAAATCTGCCCACATCCAAGCCTGTACAGAGCTCTCGGGGAGCACAGTCCAACGACTCATTGGGCTGCCGTTTGCAGGCCCCCCATGGACAAACTCTTCATAAGCAGGGCCAGATTGGGGAAGACCAACAGTCCCTCTAGCCCAGCCTCCCGTGGCCACGTCCGTTGCTTTAGAGCAGTGCACAACAGGTCAGAATGGAGCAATCCATCGCCTACTATTCATTTCTAGCCGACACTCAGAGGGCTTGTCCCCCAATGAACAGCCCATTGTTGGGCACAACATTAAAGATTTAGCCAATCAGAAACTAGTTATGCCATTGGCTTCCACCACTCCTCCATGTTGAATGCCATGCCTGTATTAAAGCAACAGCAAAGGCAGTGTCTATGGGCCCGCTCAGGTAAGCTTGAGACTGCTTATATGCAAGTAGTCTTGGGGGCAGTCGGCTCATATTGGCAAGAATCATACAGAATGGGAGGACTGCAAGGCAGTCACGGCAGAGACTGCTCAGAGTGCCTGTATAAAACTTTAACTCCGCTCATCCCAGTCTAAACAAGAGTGCAGCCTTAAGGGTAGGAGTAAATTTCTAACTCCAAGCTTAGCCACTTAAGGGCAGGAACTTGTGTTCACTGCATTTTCCCCATTGGCACTAATAGGGAAGAGACTGTGAACATGGGTCCCTGAATACAGAAGAGCACAGGCAATATCAGGCGTGCTTCCCATCTGCATACACCCGTACCTACTCATGTCTCCCTTGCTGCCCCCCAGGCCTAGAACTCTCACCAGGAATACATTCATTCCGCCCCCTCCCCATCTTCAAATCCCTCCTGAAAACCTACCTCTTCCATCAGGCTTTTTCTAGCTCCTCATCCCCTTAGTCTCTGGCCTGGTTTTATTTCTCCTCCTCCCCTGTAACTAAGCTAAGCATGTGCACCTGCAACTTCGCAACTTCTTGGATGTATTCCTCTCTCCACCCCTCTTTGATTGTAAATCCACTGGGGCAGGGACCCGTCTACAAGTGATTGCAAAGTGCCAGGTACATTTCTGGCACTACAGGAATGCTGCTGCTGCTGCTATACAGCAAAGTCAATCTGGAGCTTGGCAAAGAAAAGCAAGTTTAATAAACTTTCTGTATTTAAAATTTTAGGGGAGCGAGGATCTTCACTGATGCTTTTGTAGGATTTTTTCCTTAATAGTGATTCCCCTCCCATTCTTAAGACCAAAATTTCTCAGTCTCGTATTCATCTAGGGTCTGAACAGATTTCTCAAATAGACAATCCCACAACGGGGGGGGGGGGGGGGAAATGGCCTAAAGGATTTCATTGCTGTGACTATGCCTCACCATGTTCCCCCTTGTTTGGTTGCTGCACTGCTTGGACCAGGTGCTTTAAAAATAATTGCATGCAACGACACTACAGACAGCAAACTCATCCAAGGACTTTGCTCCGGCTGTTCTTTAGGTTTATCATAAGGACACTCCAATCGCTTGAGGTAGTGCTTTAAGCTAACTCATCATGAGTTCAAGTTTTTTCCCCCTTTCTTACACAGATTGAGTTAGGATGAGAAATTCCCTTCACATTTTACTTAAAAGAAAAATTAGATTGGCATAATGATCTAGAATAATGGAGATTTCAATAAGGATCGCACCTCTAAACAAATACAATTACAGCCAGGTAATAATGATCTAGAATAATGGAGATTTCAATAGGGATCAAGCCTCTAAACAAATACAATTACAGCCAGGTAATATTAATGCACACTTTTTATTATATTAAAATCAGGCAATGGTCTGATACAATAAAAAGGCTGCTTATGGAATACTGTTATGTTAAATTTTGTATTTTTTTTTAATTACAGAGGACATTAAATCCTTACAACTAATATTTTCCTCAAAAGAGTTAATGGAAACATCAATTGTTCATTGAGTTGATAGGTGCTGCCTTAAAAGGTGGCTCTCTTACGCAAACACTGAATTTTTCAAAACCCTTAGGACACACTCAGTTGTTTGTATTTAAGCTTGAATCCACGTCAGCAGTTGTGGTCCAAAACAGTATGTCAGAAGAGGCGGTGATTTACCAGGTAGCACTGCCAGGCAAGGTCGGTCCACGCTCTGCTACGTGGGCCGTTTCTCACTCGATTCTTTTTGGGAGAGTTCTCCTCTCAAAAGACTGCCAACCTCCGAACAAGGTCTACACTAAGATGATTTGTCAGGTTGTTAAAAGGGCTAAAAGTTTAAGTGCACTGTTTATTAGTTAACATTCAGAATTCAACCGAGGGACAACATTCAGCTGGTTGAACTGGAGTGTGTGTTTCGCGTTTCTACACAAAGGGCTTCCTCACTGAAGTTTGGCGACAAGCAGATTTGGAAACTCCTGGTAAATCACTGCTCTTGTTACCATGTCAAAAGCCTATCTAATAGCATCAGCCATGGCCAGCTTGGCGGTGTGGAGACAGTGCCATGGGGGAGCGAGGGGGTCCAAGTTTGCGAGCAGAATAAACACTCTTGTTTCCCAGGATGGTGAAGACTAATGCCATTGCAAAAAACAAAATGACAAGCATGAAGGGCTTAGTCAGGCGACCCTTACCCCTGCTGGCCACCGGCCAGTGTGACGAAAGAGCCGCACAAGGGGCAAGTAGAAAGCAGCACCCCATCCATGTAGACGAGGGAGAGGAGAGAGATTGAAAGAACCCTGCATCTCTCACCCAAGGCCTGCAATACTGGGGAGGGAGCAGGGAGAAATACAATCTATGCCTTGGCCATGGGTTGGGAGGGAGGAAGGAAGGAGAGCATGCCCCAGTTCCTTGGGGCATAAAATAGAAATCCAACCACGGTCACATTCAGCCTTTACTAGAGGTAGCACAAAGGCAGGGATGATTGAGGTTAGCACACATCCCTATTAGTAGTCCATAAAGCCCAGCAGAGTACCGGAAGCTAAAACCTTTGTGTCTACTCTAATAAATAGCCCTGAGCTTCAACTCTATTGCAAAGACGACAGAAAAAGGAAAAAATAAAAATAAACCCAGGCCAAACACACAGCAAGGTGATTGTGTGATGTATGTTTTTCACAGTTGAGTTAAATGTGCCACACTGGTCTTGACAGTAATAAATTTAAATAGACTTTTCTTGATACCAGAAGTTCAACTAAGGTGGACAGTGGTTACACATGACAGGATTATTTGTTATAGCACAACTTATATTTCAGATGAAAAATTAGTATCATTTACAGTATCTCAAGATAAACTTCCTTTGAATGGGGAATTCCTTTCCAGTACTTGGAGGTCTACAAGATGCATCTAGAAAATTTACTACTGTGGAAAATGAAGACAGCTTAAATTGAATAAAGGGGCATGATTTCTTTTAATTAATTGCTGTAACATTGTCCTTCAGGTGGCTGAGGAAGTTTCATATTTTCTTTAGACATCATTAGACGCCGAAGCTCTTGCAGAACAACTTTGATACTATAAGAATTCTGCCATTTTGCTAGGACTGATATGGCTCTGGGATCCACCTAGAAACAGACAAAATACACACCTGTCAATCCCAAAATATAGCTGCCTCCTAGGCATCGGCTTGAAAACCAAGATACTGAAACGGCTGCTATCAGCACTTTTATATAGTTACTCTTTCCCAGGCTTCACTAATGCTTAAAATATACGAACACACAAGACTTCTCAGGAAAGACAGAGAAGATGACAGCTACACATTTCAATTCATGGGCTGTATGCAATGCCTTTATCTTCTGGAAGAGTGAGCTGGACTGCAGACATTCAAGGTGCAAGCGATATTCAAGTAATGATACCATATCAATATGAATCTATAGGTTTAATAGAAGAGGAAAAAACCCAACTTACCACTCCATTAGAACTATTTACTCCATTCATATTTATTTTTGTTACAAATCTTACAAATGGAGGTGCTTCTGGATATTTAGGCCCACATTCTATTTTAAGGCTGTATATTCGGTTTTCATAAATTGTCTGGAAGAGAGAAAATCTGTGTCAGGTGATCTCAGCATCCCTTAGTTAAAACAGGCTTTCAAATTAGGACCACAAGTCAGGTGCTGTACAGATTCAGTCAGTTTCACATCTACTGGACTAGTTCTCAAACTCTGCAAGTGTCACAAAAACTTACTTAACAGCAGGTAACAGACAACACCCATCCCCATGGCAGGCTGATGCGTAGCCACAATGAGCCCAAGACTAGATTCACGCTGATGCTACTACTTGGATATTAATGTAAGAAGTTGCCCAGATTTGTGTCTTCTGTTTTTGATGCACATGATTCAATACACATCTCTGCATTACTGATTCAGTGTTACAGAGCCGGTCTCAGAGAAGCATAACCAATTACTGGTTAGAGAGGTCTGTAAGCGGTTTTTAAATCCTGTCAGAACAATTTACCTCTCCCCTTCTCCCACCAAAAAGCATATTCATCAGAAGCATAAAGGAGTTCTTGGGAGGAAAGTTATGAATGCTCCAAGCCTGGATATAAAACTTATTATTCCCCACCTGAAACACTGCCATCACACCGTACTAAGTCCTTTGAAAACAGAAAGGACAGTCTCCGAGCTGAGGAACATAAATCTACCTGAACAGTGTAGCTCAAAAGCTTGAGCATACTCCCCAACAAAAATAGCTGATGAAGGCAGGTATAAACACTTTGACTCTTGTCTAGGCAAGTAACAGACAAGCACATGGAAGGGATGCATCAAAATGAGGTTAGTATCCTGTAGTTCCACCAATTTTAATACTATCTTTTTACTGAGTTTTAACTTCAAAATACAGAAAGATTGTTTACAGCATTATCCAAATATACAACATGATATTTAATATTCTCAGTTATTTGTCATGAATAAACTTGAAAGAAAGTAATCTAGTAGTGAAGAGAAAAAGGAAACCGCATAAGAGAGAGAAGGGGAGGAGAGTGTAGAGGGAAGACAAGGGCGATATCAAGACAACATTTTTATTGGATGATTTCTAATTCGTTACCCCATATGCTTGAAAACCAGTCGTGGTGTTTCTGCTGCAGAATAGGATTCTCTCCCTGGTGGCCAACTCAATCACACTGACGCAGACACCAGGCCATCTAGTGCTGGGCATTTTCTAATTTTTCATTTTTGAAAGACCAGCTTCATAGCTACAACTAACGTTCTGTTGAACCACAATTTTGCACTCTCTCTCCATTTATAACCTTGCATATTTAAAAATGACATGATGTGCTTCCGATGTGATTTTGTTAGACAACCCCCCACTGCCATTCTCTTGTTAACATCCATGCAGGATGAGCAAACGTAGCTGTAATCCCAAAGGACAAAAGATAATTAGCTCCTTCCGAGTCACAGCTCTAGCTCCATCTGACTGGCTAGCACCTATTCTGAACATTGGGGGGGGGGGGGGGGAGGAATCCAATACATCCTCCGTAAGATTTTCTGCTGAGTTAATTGAAGATGGAGACCTTGTTTTATGTTTATATTTGTATGGCTTCACCATGTTGTTTTATATTGCTATGTTTTATATTTTTGTTTTAAATTGTAAGCCGCCCCGAGCTGCTTTGCAAAAGGGGCAGGGTATAAAATTGTAAAGTAAATAAATGAAAACCATTGCAATTTTTAAATGGGGGAAGCATGAACACTGCAGGCATGTTAGACAGGGGGACAAAGCAGAAATGTTAAGCATTTCTGACATCTAGATGGGGCAAGCTGGGTCAGGGAGGGAGTATCAGACCTAAGGAACAACACCGGGAGGGAGAAGAGCAGGAAAAGGAATATCAGAGGCTTGCCTGGAGCACAGTCCTCATCTCCAGATTTAGCCAAGCAGAATTCTTCCTGCCAAAGTAACCAGGCCTGGACTTAGGGGCAGGCCCCCTCGGCCTTGGGCGGCATTTTCTGGGGGGTGGCAATCCTGGTGCCGGCTCTGGCCCGCTCCATTTTTGTTTTTCTCCCTGCACAGCTGAAGCCTGCTGCCTGGGTCCCCATCCCTCACCTGCCTCTGCCGGTCTGGACACCGATGAGATTGGGAGATAAAGCTGTTTGTTCACAAACAGCTCCTCCACACGTAAGTGATCAGAAGGTGGTTGCCTTGTAAAGAAGGTTCTTCGAGATAGTTCCCAACGTTCTCACAATTGGGTTGTGCACACTCACCATATTCAAATAATAGACCATGTGATGGTCTCGAGCTCCTCTACTATAAAAAGCGCTCTTCCCCCCTCAGAACAACAGTTCCTTCCTACCCTTTCTAAGAATATAAGAAAAAAATTCCATGCAGGGCTGAAAGGGTGGAGAATGTTTGGAACCATCTCAAAGAACCTTGTTTACAGGGCAACAACCTTCTGTTCTTCAAGTGGCTCCTCACATGCCCTTTTTACATGGCTCCACCGGGTGGGGGGGGGTCTGTGGGCTCGCTGGTGCATGGGCGGGGCGTGCACATGGCCGCACACACATCCCCACTCACCCCCCGCTCATCCACACCCACAGAGCAACCTCCATTTCCCCCAGTTGCTCCGTGGGCGGGGACAAGTGGAGGGTGAGTAGGATGCATCTTAGGCAGGTGCGTGCACACACCCCTAGTCACCACAGGCACGCGTGTCATTTACATGGAGCTCCCACACACATGAACATGCAGCGTGGGGGCAGGACTTGGCTTAGGGGCATCAGTCTGAGAAGGGCCTAGGGGTGCAGGATTCCTAAGTCCGGCCCTGGAGGTAACCACTCTGAAAGCCAGAAGGGGCATCGCTCAAGAGCTGCAAGTTCTTTCATTACAACAGAAAATGGGGGCTCAACGGCATAAATCTGAACTGTTTACAGGGATGGAGTTACAGTGCAACTCGGCCTTCCTTTCTGACTCTTAAGGTCAATGAACATTAAGATGTGAGCTATTAATGTCTCCCTCCTCCCCACGTATTCCAAGAATAAGAGACAAGTCACAGGGTATTTTCAGACGTGACGAGATCACAGTGAATACCCACCTGTGGTCACTGTGCCCTGCACGTCTGTTCGGCGGGCACCAGATGTTCGCCATGCTGAATGCCCACGTGGGGTCAATTTCAACCACGCTTCCGGGGCTCCCAGCGGGAAAATCCCTAGAAGCGTGATAAAAGTGATTCCCGGACAGAACCAAAAAAAGAGTAACGTCTGGCCAGCGATCACGGCCCGGAATCCACGGCGGGATTCCGGGCTGTGGTCAAACCGGCCCGATGCTGCGGCGGCATTGGCCTCGCCGCCCGCCCGTCTCCCCAGAGGGCGGGCAGCGAGGGAGCATAGAGGGGGCGGGGCCGTGCGGCCGCATGTTGCGCCGCACGGTCCCACTCCCTCCCTGATTCCCCGCCGGGATCCCCAGCACGTCTGTTTGCCGTGCCTGGGTGATCCTGGCAGGGAATCTCTGGGTTGTTTTCGGGACGGGGCGAAGGTGTCCCATCACGTCTGAAAACACCCACAGCTGCACAAGTACAACTTGTGGATGAGCCCATTAGCTTAAAACTAAGGCTGAAACGAGATCTCACAAAAAGCAAGAATCTCATCGAAATCCTGTTTCTCGACTTGTCCAAGACGAACCAAGAACTGGGACTTTTTAGTCAAGTTTTTTGCAACAAGGTTTTTTAAAAAATTAAGAAATCATTGCACACGTGCAAAAATGGCCCTTACCCTTAACCAAAATGGCAGCAACGCTATTGCCACCACTTTGAGCATGCGCAACACAGTCCGGTGGCTATTTTGCACACGCACAGTGGCTTATTTTTAGTTTTCTCACCCAAGAACTCGTCCCGAGAGCTCAGCCCCGGTTCTCGAACACACCAACGAGTTTTCTCAGGAGAAGTTTTTTTCTCTTCTCATTCAGCCCTAACTGAAACCTACGCAGTCACTCTCTAAGATAGGACACAAATGCCTATGCAGCTGTGATAC
Organism: Sphenodon punctatus; assembly: GCA_003113815.1. Lineage (NCBI taxonomy): Eukaryota > Metazoa > Chordata > Lepidosauria > Sphenodontia > Sphenodontidae > Sphenodon > Sphenodon punctatus. The sequence continues at coordinate 2,315,442 of QEPC01013938.1, forward strand.
CCAGTGGCCAGTTAATCAGAGCAGGTTTTCTCTCCTGCCAAAGCCATACGAATCTCTTCTTAGACAGTGTCAGACAAGAAATGTGAACGAACGAAGTAGATGTGAACAGACTGGATAGAATCCTTCAGAGTTCTGCAGCTGGAGTCAGAGCCACTTCACTGTACTTCACTCCCATGCCAACACATGCTGATAAAAGCACACGGGGTGCACAGATTTCTGAGTTTCTCCTTTTAAATATCTTCTGTTTACTGTAAGATCCCTGTGTGTTAAATGACTGGATCATTCTAATCTCTTCTCTCATTATAGACAGACAGCCAAAATGGAGGTCCTTGGATTTTTTTTTCCTGGCAGCTTGCATAAACAAGATGAACCAAGTGCTCTGAAGCTGTCTGCTGTAAGAAAAGCATGCCTTAAAGGAAGGCCAAAAGTCCAGAGAGGGGAGGGAGAAGAGAGAGGACCCCGATGTGGCAGACGGTATCTAGTTCAACACTAGGTATCCTTGCAGCTCACACCATTCTTCCTTTGTCTAGTACTATCACTACAAGTATTCCTCCCTACAGGGGAGAAAACAAAGCCACCACTCCTTTAGTTGTCAGACTGAGAAACACAATATTATGACAAGATGTCAGTATTATCCTTTTCTGCAACCCAGAAAACACGAGTCTTATGCAAATTCCTGAAGTCCCACTGCCACCTCGCCTGTCTTGTTCTCAACAGGTTACATTCAAAAAAGGCAAAATTGAAGCACTACAGGCATAAGCCAGGAAGTCTGCAAGTACAATTTCTTCAGCTAAAGTTCATTCTAGTGTGAAAACCAGAATTCTATTGTTGGTGTCCTGTTAAGGTTACTCACACATGTATCCAAGAAACTTGACCATCACTGTGAACAGCTAAGAAACACATCAGTTCAGGCAGTAAAATATATCAGATGTTAAGATAAAGCAGAAGCTCCTATAGATGTTACAAGTGAATACAAATTTCCTTTGAATATGTTATGTTCCATAATACCATCATTTCGGGCACAGAGATGGGCAATAAGAGGGATTACAAACATGGGCAAGTTTCCATATGGTGCTTATGCAGCATGGGACAAGACATACACAAGGACGACATCAGAGGGTGAAGAAGGTAACTTGGAAGCTGCCACTTACCCTTCAATAAGAGCAGAACATTCAGTTGGACTAGAAGGCCACAAGTTTAGAAGTGCCATTTAAAAAAACAACACGTATGGTGTGCTGTATAATAACCTCTGGCACTCGTTACACCATGAGAATTTGCAGTTGCATTATCCTGGTTTATTTTTAAAATTGGGACAAACCTTCATGCTTCAAGGCAAGAGTCAGCAGCTAAACAAGAAGAGTTGGTTGAATAGGGCTGAAACGAGACTACAAAGCACTCTCAGGAGAACATGCGAGATTCTCGTAGCCCTGGGTGAGATCTTGCTATGATTTTCAAGAATGTCGCAAGATTCTCAAAAATCCCTAAAGCGCATGCGGAAAATGGAAGCCACGGCTATTCTGTACACGTGCTGTCCCCTGGTGGCCATTTTAAACATTCGAAGAACCTTTTTTGAGGTTTCTCAAAAATCTCACAAGATTCTTGAAAACTCCAAAGCATTCTGCCCGTGCGGCCCCAGGCAGCCATTTTGTACGTGCACAGGGCACTGCTGGGGGCATTTATACAGCGCTCGAGAATCTCACAGAGAATGCCAATTCTAACAAAATTCTTGACCTGGAAAACCTTGCTGAGAAAGCCCATCCTCATTTCATCCCTAGTTAAATTCATTCTCTTGAACAGTTTTCATAGTTGACTTGTACTGTGGTAACGTCACAGGACTCCACACAGACATTAAGAAAATTCCTGCCTCAAACGGACGCATAATCTATTATTTCCACTATAAGGGGTTCTTAAATTTTCCTCTGAAATATTTAGTGCTGGTCCTTGCCAGAGAAGACCTTGGAATAGGAAGACTAGAGATCTAAGGAACACACTGCCTACCTGAGACAGAGTTTGTCAATACTGTACATTTTTATACTGCAAAAAACAGTCTTCAAAATGTGTTCACAGAGCTATGCAAATGCTACATCTGACCATTTCAGTCCACAAAATAAACTCCTATTACCATAACAGGTTGGGGGGGTTATTTCCCCCCCCCCTCTTTTTTTTAAAAACCAAACCACCTCTCTAAACATGAGGACATGGATATTTTCATTTATATTAATACTGGAGTGAGGGTAGGAATTATGAGCCATATTAACTCCGGGACAAGTGCCAAGAGGGGGAAAAAAGAAAAATCAGAGAAGCAATATAGTTTTCTAAGTTGCTAAAATCTTGACAGAGCAAAGCTATTGCTGCTAAAACAATAGCCCTCAAATCCCCCATAACTCCCTAAGACGAACAAAGAAAACTGACCCAGCGCAAAGTGAAAGTAGCTAATAAGCCAGATAACACGTATCTACATTAGAATCTTGAGAACTTAGCGGTTACCACGTAGGTAAATCTAAAAGGAGAAAATCCCCATGTAATAAAACTAATTAGTGAAATTAAACTCACAGTATTTACCATCTCAAGCAGAAAGATATACTGGAATAGAAAATCTGATCCTTAACCATGTCAAGTAAGCCTGATTGTGTACACAGACCACAGACACACATGCACAAAAATACTTGAAAGGCAAGCAGATTTTTTTTTAAAGGGACACCAGAATTTGAGATGGTAAATTGCTTACTCTTGGAGGCCCAATAATCATGCCTGTCCATCTTGTAAGTGTCATATCTTCATCATCTTCAAGACCCCAGCTAACTGTCCCATCGCCTACTCCTTTCTGACCTTCTTCAAGTTCTTCCAACAGTCGAAAATTACGAGGAACTTTTACTCCTAAAAATAATCAGAAAAGTTTTGAAATGAATAACTGGCAGTGAAATAAGACTGAATTGGCAGTTCTTACATCAACCATTTAGAACCACGCATTTCATAGCAGCACTGATGAGTACCAGGAAGGTTCTTTAACAGCGGGGCTTTTTTGGTGGTCATTTTAAAGTAATCATGGACAATAGGACTGTGCACATGCCCATCTGCATTCGTGCACGCAGCAAGAGGATGGATGGATACCTTTCTAAATGGAAAAGCAATAAGTAAAGTCTTACTTCCTGCTATGGTGTCCCTTTGATTTCCAATGATAGATGGAAGCTGAAAAAAACCTATATTACCATTTTATACGAGGCTGGACACCCACAACCTTTCCAGAGCTATCAGATTGGACTCATGAGGCCATTGTGTCGTCAATTTTACTATCAGTGCAAGATATCTAGGTCAAAGCATGACTGAATTGTATTCCAGTTCCTTTTTTTATTAGCAGCTTACTGCACATACATGCCTGAATACGGTCCTAAGAGAAACAAAACTTCACTGAGGGGACATAGAAGGCTGTCTATTTTAAAAGGTGGAGCCGGATGATATATCCCCACAGTTAGCTAGTAAGCACTCGCACAGAACATAATGTAACTGAAATAAATGGGTATACCCATCAACGGGCATAGGAGGGTCAGGAAAATTATGCATATATTAAAGTATCTTAGTAAGGAGTAAGCTCTTCAGTACCGTTCTCAAGAAGGTGAAACCAGTGAAGAGTGGTTAAGATTTCCAAATCGTGCTCCAGCATTATAATATACCCACAAGGTGGGTATATGGAATGAAATCCTGTTTGTCTTGACTTTGGTGGCTTTAAAAGTCTACCTCAGAAAGCTTAAAGTTCTTAAGAACAGTCTGAAGGCCAATTTCAGTTTTATTACAGAACTGTAACTGTTTGTGTCACACCAGAAAGCCAACTGGTGAACTAGTGATTTTAGCCTAGTGGTCAAGAACTAAAAGGATCTCTCATTAAACAAAAAAGTTTACTCTAGTAGCATATGGCACAAAGTTCAGAGAAGGGTACAGACCGATGTGGTTCCAGCTTGTGGCTTGACTGGGAGTGCCTGGGGTGGAGGAAGTAGGAAAGAAAAGCTAGTTGGCTTGTGGCTATTTCCTAGAAAACAATTCTAATCTGTGTACTGCGCATGCAGTATCTGTCATGTTACTTTTGGAAGTTAAGCCCAGGGCAGGTTCTATGGCAGAAGACATGGTCCTGTGCCAGATGACTGAAGAGCGAGTTGACTGTGGTTTCCAAATATGGTACATATCTTGCATAACTTTCTCTAAGTGTACTTTGTGGAGGCTGTTGATAGTGACCAAACAAACCCGTCTGCCCTAATGGTCCTTCAATTAAGACTATCAGAGTAATGAAGTAGTTCACCAATCTAACTTGGAACTAATTAGCTTGCCAGAACAAATTTCAGACAATAAGATTAAAATTTAGCCAATTATTTCTACATCCAGAACTCATCACATGAGGAGCAGCTTCAAGCCTCGCTTGAGTTATGATACTAAGGCACGAGAGTATCTCAAACAAAAGATTGGCTTACTGCCTAGCAAGCCTCAGGGAAAAAGAATACCCAGAGGGAACTAGAACTTTAACAAGGGAAGAAAAATTAATAGTTCTGTACTTAATGCAGATATTGGTGAACCTACTAAAGCCTTAACTATAGCAATACTTATGGTGTTAAATAGAGAGTTTCAGAGGTGTATAAACTGGCTATAAAGTTTAGGTCATGAACAAATATTTAAAGGCAGTCTCCACCTTAGACCTTTGTTTACTAAACCTGACACTCCACAAAAGCCATTTAACTCCACAGTTCAAATTCAAGAGAAAAAAAAATCTGTTGCCAGCACCAAGTTCTGCTGTGAAGAGGAAAGTTACTAGTTTATGTATAGTTTAAACTTACAAAAGCTACTTAGCCATAAGGGGCCAGCATTTGGAAAGCTAAGTGATGCAGAGCTACCTCTCATCCATCTTGTAAACATACCCAGGCTCCAGCGGATGCTCCTTGATTTTGCCAAACAATGACAGGATGGCACTGACAAGATACTGGCCAGTCTCACTGCTTTTATTCAGAGCCCTGTGGGCAGCAGCGACCCTAACAGAAGTTGTCAGTTCCACCCTGTTTCTACTTGAAAAGAGCTAGAAACAGCATCAGGGTGCGCACTGAAGCTACTCATTCTCATGAATGAGAGGGGAAACCAGTTTCCTGAAAAAATCAAGAGTGCATTCAGGTTTTGGGTAGCGAGGAACAGTCATTCCTTTCAGCAGCTTGGGTAAAGGAGAAAGACATTTCCATGATTGAACTGTACAGAAGAAACGTATATATGAAAAGACTCCCTTCTGGGGAAGAGGCCAGAAAGTGCACTTTTGCAGGAGGCCTATCACCAGAATACTTCTGCAAAGCTCACTCTCCCTCAGTCCTGTCTCAAAAATACACATCTTTCCTAATGATCTGACTAGGCCACAATGAAAATAAGACTTTGGCCACATTCCAACAACTTCAGTAGCATTTAGACGAACCGTGTAAAATGAAGTGGTGCTGTGGCAATCTCCCCACTAGCTGAGACACAAGGATTGCTGAACCGTCGTCACTATCCTCACGCCAATGCGTTCTAATGAACAGTTACTTCGGAACACAAGCCGAACGGAGTACGTACTCCTGATTTTCCAGCTCATGGAAAGGTCCCACATAAAAGACTCTTGAGAAAATTTTAAAAAAGTAATGGGATAGCAGGTAGTGTCTTACTACGGATTGGTAACTGGTTAAAGGACAGGAAGCAAAGAGTAGGACTAAACCGTCAGTTTTCACAATGGAGAGATATAAAAAGTGGTGTGCGCCAGGGATCTGTATTGGGACTGGTGCTGTTTAATGTATTCATTAATGATCTGGAAAGGGGCATTAAGAATGAGGTGATCAAATCTGCAGATGACACCAAGTTATTCCAGGTAGTTAAAACACGAGCAGACTGTGAAGAACTGCAACAGGAGGATCTTACAAGACTGGGTGCCTGGGCATCTAAATGGCAGATGAGATTTAATGTGGGCAAGTGCAAAGTGGTGCACGTAGGGGAAAATAATCCAAGCTATGAGTACACAATGCTGGGTACTAAGCTAGGAGTTACCACTCAGGAAAAGGATCTGGGAGTGATTGTGGACAATACACTGAAATCCTCAGCCCGGTGTGCAGCAGCAGTCAAAAAAGCAAATAGAATGTTACGAATTATTTGCAAAGGGATAGAGAACAAAACTGAGGATGTCATAATGCCTCTATACAAATCAATGGTGCAACTGCACCTGGCATATTGTGTGCAGTTCTGGTCGCCCCATTTAAAAAAAACATAGCTGAACTAGGAAAGGTACAGAGAAGGGCAGCGAGAATGATAAAGGGTATGGAACGGCTTCCATACAAAGAGGTTTGACAAGCTGGGTCTCTTCAGCCTAAAGAAGACTGAGAGGGGACAGGATAGAGGTTTATAAGATCTTGAGTGGTGTGGAGGTAGATAGGGAATGGTTATTTACCCTCTCAAATAGTACTAGAACTAGGGGACACTCCATGAAACTAGCTGCCGGCAGATTTAAAACAAATAAAAGTACTTTTTCATTCAGCGCATAATTAACTTATGGAATTTGTTGCCAGGGGATGTTGTCAAGGTCAGTTGTATAGCTGGTTTTAAAAAAAGGACTGGATAAGTTCTTGGAGGGTAGGTCCATTTATGGTTTTTAACCAAGTAGCTTGCAGGATGAACTTCTTACTGTCTGTAGCTGGGAGTGAACAACAGGGAATGGATTACCCATTGTGACTGTTGGTTCTTCTCACATGCGATTGATATTGGTCACGGTTGGAGGACAGGATGCTGGGCTTGATGAGCTATTGGTCTCAGTATGGCACTACTTATGTTCTTAGGAGCACATATCTCTCTTCCTAATCCTGAACATCAGTTTTACGCTGTTCATGATCATGTTAGTAAAGTCTGAGTAAAGCTGAGGTAAGGTTCAACAACACTGAATTAACTGCTCATCAGAATGTGGTCTTATAACACAAGTTAAAGATGCTTTTGAATAAATCTGTAAGGCCGTGCATGACCAGATATTGCTACATCAATATTTTTTAACAGAAATTCTCAGTCTATTAGATCCCAAGTTCCATCAAGTCCAATGTCCAGCCTGACAGCACCACATGGTACAAAATCAGCAGTGACAGATGCTCCAGAGGGAGGTGCTGAGTGCCACAAATGCCCCTCCCCACAAAAGTTTGCCCTGACCCCAAAGGGAGTAAAAGATTGCCTAAGCTACAGGTTTTAAGGTTTTTAAAAATCACTTCCAATATGGTGGCCTTCATATTCTTACTTTGGACATGTATAGGATGAGAACATTCAGTCTCTGAATCTTGCCACATTCCATGCCCAGTGGTGACTTGTGCCAATGAGTTCCAAAGTTCTGTGGGGTTTTTTTGTTTTTTTTAAAAGTGTGAAGCAGCATTTCCTTTCTATCAAAGGAGAATTGAAAGGAAGAAACATTTCAGCTTCCTCCTGAATGCCACTTTTCCTCCTGTTATGATCTAGATGCTCAGTATACCTGTTCACTATATTGTACATTTTAATAAACTCCACTTACGTAATCCCAGTCTTTTCAGTCTCAGTTTTTCCATTTTCTAATCATCCCCCCCAGACTCCTCCTAATTCCACCCATTTTGAAATGGGTGGTCAGTATGGCAGGTTGTACTCCAGATTAACATGAACCATGCCTTCTACAGCAGCATGCTTGGACCCCATTCTACCCTCTGCACCAGTGGTTCTCAACCTGTGGTCTGTAGACCCATACAGAAGTGTGAGAAACAAGCTGCTTCTGTTCTACCTGCCCTGCTCCCAGCCACCAAACACATGTTCTGCCCCGACAGGATGCTCCAAGCTGCTAACAGCTATTGCACAGCTCTGGAAGCCTTTCCAAGTTCCCTGGCCCCGGCAGAAGAGGCGAGGTACGTGCGGAACTATAGAGACACAAGGGTCCCCACCTCCATACAAAAAGTGTTAAGGGTCCACAGATGAAAAAAAGATTGAGAACCCCTGCCTTACACAATCTAAGATCTTGTTTGCTGGACTATAGCTCCACCTTGAAAAGAGGTCATCGCTGAGCTGTACGTAATGAAGTCCAGATCCTTGTGCTAGGAAGACAAATTGATTTAGAATTCAAACATGTGCACGTACTTCAGTTCAATAAGGGAGATATCCAAACTAGGGGTGTTTGGGCAACCACTTAGATCAGGGGTGGGGAACTTCCGGCGCACAGGACAATTTAATCCAGACCACCCCCCAGTCCGCCTGCTTCATTGTTGTGCAGCCTGCACCTGCCTCTCTGTGGCCCAGGTGGACTTTTGCGGGCTGCACAAACTCACTCAAGCTTACTTCTCCCCCCCACCCTCAGCAACCTGGCAGGGGCAGAGGGAGAGGAACTACCACTGACCCCTCCGCCCACCCCGCACCTTCCTTACTGCCCCACTCACCCTGACTTGCAGCGCTGATTGCCTGCCCTGCAACCTGTGATGCTGCTGCTGCCGCTGCCTGTTACTACTTGCAAATGTCCCTCCACGGACGCCAGCTCCGGCTATTTCCTGGATCTGGCATGTTGGGAAATGTAGTTCCAGCAGGCCGATTCAGGAAATGGACGAGGGACATTTGCAAACAGTAACATCAGTGGCAGCAGCAACAATGGGTATGTACGTTTGTTTGAGAGTGTGTTTGACAATTCTCTGTGTGTTTGTTTGAATATTCTCTGTGTTTGAATACTGTGTGCGTACTCATTGTTTTAAAATCAATGTTTAAATTGATTTTTACGCGCGGCCCCCAGCACCTTCGGGGACTGACAATGCGGCCCCTGGCCTCGAAAAGGTCCCCCACCCCTGACTTAGACCATCACCTTGGACCATCTTCCTCTATTGCATCTTGACAAGAAAACTTTCGAGGCACAAGTGTATTTTCTTCCCTACTCCTAAAGAGGATGGATATTGTTGACTGAAAATACTTCTAAAGTTTTTGAAATTAATCCCATTGAGTTGTACCAAAAATCTGCATCCACGCAGCTATGCATTTTACAGTAAGTTACAAAACAGTTTAAAGCATTGGGCATTTTCAGACAAGATGCTCTCCACCCACTATACATGTTGCAGGACTGCAGTGTTGCCCTATGGGTGCCCTGTAACATGTATAGTGGGTGGGGAGTATCTTTTCTGAAAAGGCCCATTATTTGACTAATACATTTGAAAATAGCCACATGTTCACACAAGCAGATTAAAGCAAAAAGAATATATTTTAGCCAAGATCAAATTTCATGTTATTTTGATACTAGTAGCTTTGAATAGAAACATCTGGTACTAAAGTATAATAAAAGCATACTTCGCTAATTGGTAAGCGAGTCATCCTAAATTCTATGGCAAATTAGTGGCAGTCAAGACCACCGCTTAATTCTAAGCCCCTTGTTGTACCCATTACACAATACCTCTCTGGCAATGGATGCTTCATAAGCAGGGATGCAAGAGAAAAAAAATCTACTCAATTGCTTGCTTCTGGCAAGTATATTTTACAGCTCTGAGCCTCTCCCCCCCCCCCCCGGATTTTTGTACACTGCAGCTATTGACTTCGCAATGTAAAAAATCTGGTAAAGCGGCCAATGTTAAAAATCCAGTATGCCGGTACAGGTAAATATCGGATTCAGCCGATACACCCAAATACTGGCAATATCGGATCTCGGGAGAACCGGAATTCCCACCCCTAGTGAGTAGACTTCTATGCCTGGCTAGTGAATAATTTATTAATTTTAAAGCCTTGTTCAAAAGCTGTACTGTTCATACCTGTTTACAATGCCACTATTACAGTCATTTTCCAATCATGCTTAGGACTGTTTTGTTTAGCAGAACATCCTAGAAAGCCAATGGAAACAAAAAGCCTTTCGTGGTGGCCACACTGCAGTCTCTATGATAAAGGGAGGCAAGGCTGCGAAGGTGAATCATGCCATCTGCAGACAGTCACAAACCTGAATGATATCCGACATGTTTTTGTTGCTATCTGGGGTCATGGGATTCTAGTCAAGTCTCAAAATAGGATCACACTAGGAAAGCTTTGTGTATTATTATTATAAGCATTTAAATAGTGCCAGCGATGTACCTGGCGCTTTACAGAAAACAAGATAGACACGGTCCCTACCCGAGAGCTTACAATCTACTACTCTAACTTACATTAACAAGTTGTTCCAGCAAGTGAAACAAGAACTGGAGTGAAGACTTAAATAAATGTGAGCATTTCTGTTCTGATAATCAGAGCAGCAGCTTAAAAACACAGTGTGTGCACCAAGAGTATAAAGTTAAGGGCCGCCAACCCCAACTCTTCAGAAATTGTGAATCGTCACCAAATATCAGGAGACTTTCTAAAAACAGGATTGAAGATTTTTTCTATATTTGTCTTGATTTTCAAGCCTTTAGGGCACATGATAGCCCTGTCCTCAAGCTTTTGTCATAGCTGGAAGAGCCAGAATCTCACTTTAAAAAAAGATACAGAATTGAGATTCTCAAATTTATCATACATCTTGCAATTTTAAACTTTTAGAAAACCCCCAAGTCACAAGAGCTGGCAACAATGATGGTTATCCGACACACAAGCATATAATGGTTCTAGTGGATTTAAGCAGGACTATTGTCAGCTACTTGCTTTCTAGTAGTAAGACGTTGTTTACTGCACATAATGAATAGCCCATAATTATGTGACTAGCCCCAGCACGAACTCACTATTTTAATACTGCAAAACCAATACAGTGGCAGAACTTTTACCAAATTACATGAAAGGATAGGCACATCTGCTGCCTCTCTGATAAGCTATGCATTAAATTATCCGATTAGCAGCCATTTCACTGGTTAATAAACATTGTTCAAGAACTTGCCCACCCTGCTCTTGCTGCAGTGTTATGTGAAAGTTACGCATCAAGAAATGTTTTGGATTGTCTTCATGAGAAGAAATCTGTGCACCACTCCTTGCACAGACCCTCATAGCCATCCAGAAAATAACTTCATGGCTTTGGAAAAAAGCGATTTCCCTTGTTCTTCTAGCCAAATGTGAACTGTTAAGGTCAGCAGCTGCAAAAAAAATTATTGGGAACATATGGCTGCCACGTTAAGTGACATAAGCCTGAATCATATTGTCATGTTTTATACTGGATGATAAACATGTGCTCCTGGAACACAGAGAACATTTGTAGCAAAAAAGATAAATCGACAGATTACTAGGACTTAATACAAGCCTCATGACAGCAAGGTACCATGCTGCCATTTAACAAGGTATTTTTAAAAAAAGAAAGAAAAAGAAGGTTCTCATAGTAAGAGTACCCTTTCTTCATCACCATGGTTTTTATAAAAGCAAAAACTGTCTTTAGAAATAGTTTCTAGGTAGTAAGTTTTCTTATTTCCAAATTAAAGGAGAATCATGTGTGCTATAAGCATTTCAACTGAAAACAGTTTTAATGTATTTCTCTAGGGCATTTACTGCAATGATTGGGATTCAATGACGACCAGAAACAAAACAAAACCCCAAACTCGCTAAACAAAACTGAAGCTGACTTTATAAGTTCATCACGAAATGAAAAACAAGATGAATTGTGAGGAATGAACTGGGTTTGGAGGATTTCTTCAGCTCAGACCCAAGGCATTATTAGTTAACTACATAAATGTACAGTACAGGCCGCCCGCCTCTTCCCTATGTTCAGTCATGGCATCGGAGGTCTGCTGAGGGCACCCTCTTCCAGGTACCAACTGCCCACAAAGTTTTTACCACAAGGTCATGCAGAGAGGCATTCGCGGTGGCTGCCCCACAGTTATGAACTCCCTCCCTGTGGAGGTCTGCTCGAGCCTGCTCATTTTCTGGAAGAGATGGATGACCTTGTTTGGTCAGCAGATGGGATTTGGTGGTAGGGTTTAGGGAGGAAGATTGGAGGGTAGGGAGTGATGGGGTGAGCAGGCACAGGGGCTGGGGTTTTTGTGATTAATTGTATTTTAATGTTTTTAAAATATATTTTATGTTTTTTGTAAGCTGCCCTGAGCCTTCGGGGAAGGGCGGGGTAAAAATGTTAAATAATAAAAATAAATTTGGTAATGACAAAAACATATTTGACCTTTCACATTTGGAAAAAAGTTTCACTCTTCAAAATGTATCGATTCTGAGGAGGAAGATAGGTCAACCTCCCTCTGTGAAAAACTAGTACGCTGCCATTTAGAAGAAATACTAGTTTTTGCTCAATGGAGTTTCAAAATGACTTTAGGAGTTTTCAGATCTGATTACACAGTAGGAAAATGACAGGGGGAAAAAATCACTTTAAAACATGTAGCAACTGGCAAGGCATTTGGTTACTACTCCATTAACAGGAGCAAAGTAAAGTTCAATGCACAGTCTTATCCAGTTGCCAGTGACTGAAGCTTTTTTTAAATTGACCAAATGTGGGGTCATGACAGACAGGGTCAGGATCTCACTTGATGTTCTGATGTCTTGTGCTGCCTGGAAGTCAAGGAATTGTATTTAAGGGTGAAAACAGACATGACGCTAACCACCCTTTAATCACGCTTGGTGGTTATTTATGCATGTTGCAGGGCTGTATTGGTGCCCTATGCAGCCCTGAAACATGCATAAACAACCACCAAGGGTGGTTAGCGTCATGTCTGTTTTCACCCTTAGTCTCAAAACAGAGTCACATAGGAAAGAATTTTGTAGCCACTGGTATAAATTAACTCAGGTCAGCTCTCAAAACACATGGACGAAACTGGTGCTGTCCCCTGTCCTGAATCCATTTAGAATCAAATTTTTCCCCCTTTTCAGGTTATAAGCCTCAGCAGCCTCAAGTTTTATCTAGCAGATGTAGGCTGGTTAACCTCCCAGTCCACGTAAAAGTCCTACCACAAAGACAAACCAATAGTCAGAAAATATAATAGTGAGAGCATAAAATAGAAGTGAGTATGGAAATAAAAGCAACACCCAACAACTTCCCCTTAAAGCTCAGTTACAAGGCACTATTCTACCTCCAGCTTGGTTTCAACAACAGAAGCTTCTTCCTTCAGGATCTCTTCTCAGTCTCCTACACAGCATCCCCGCTCTAGCCTGGCACCCTGCAGTGACCGTCCAGCTAAACACCTAGAAACCAGCCCTACCCCTGCTCTAGCCTGACAGCCCAGAGGCCAACACCCGGCACCCATCTTCTCTCCCCAATGCACCAGCCCATATTACAACACCCCCTTTCACTCAGGGGAACCCTTAACCTGAACCACCCACCCCCAACTAAACCAAGGACCTCTCTTTCCTAGCCTCACAGCTAGACCAAGTGGGACCCCTTTCCCTGCCCCGTTCCAACCTGGTGCCACCTCCTCACCTAATCCAAATAGCCCCCATTCCGTAGGGCCCCCAAACCCAGTATAACCCCACCCGCACCTAAACCAAGCCCTCTTCCCTAGCCCCCCTCAACCAGGTACAAACCCCCCCACCTAAACCAAGCCCTCTTCCCTAGCCCCCCTCAACCAGGTACAACCCCCCCACCTAAACCAAGCCCTCTTCCCTAGCCCCCCCTCAACCAGGTACAACCCCCCCTAAACCAAGCCCTCTTCCCTA
>QEPC01013938.1:2352634-2426877 GCA_003113815.1 Sphenodon punctatus
TTAAAAGAGAGGTGCGTGTCAAAGATGAAGCCCAAGCTACGGGCTTGGAGAACAGGATGGATGGTGACTCCATCGATGCAGATGGGCAGGTTAGAGGGAGAGGAAGAGGAGGGAGGAAAAATGAGGAGTTCGGTCTTGGCCATGTTGAGCTTGAGTTGACGTCGGGACATCCAGGCGGAGATATCAGAGAGGCAGTTGACGAGGTGTGAGTGGACAGAAGAGGAGAGAGAAGGGGTAGAAAGATAGAGTTGGGTGTCATCAGCGTAGAGATGATATTGGAATTCGTGGGAGGCAATAAGTTTGCCAAGGGACAGGGTTTAAATAGAGAAGAGAAGAGGGCCAAGGACAGAGCCTTGAGGGACCCTAACCAAAAGGGGGAGGCAGGAGGAGCTAGACTCAGGGAACGACACTTTAAAGGAGCGGTCAGAGAGGTAGGAGGAGAACCATCTCCATCTATATGCTGCATCCGTACATGACACCCCAGTGATCAATTCCAAGTCTATCCAGGAGAGAGGGCAGTTCATCTAGAGACCTCATAGCAGTGTTACTCGTGAGATCTGACCAATTTTATGAAAAAGTTGCATTTTGAACTAGAGTCATTTTGTAGCCAAAATCAATTTCACCTCTCTGTCTGGAAGCGCTGAAGTTTTCTCACCTCCATCTCTTAACCCGAGCTAGCAAGATTACTGTTTCTTTTCCATACAAATAACAAGCAGCTTTGCTCTCCGATTTACATGGTCTTGGGCAGCTTTTTCATTACAGAGGAAATGTTCTGTGTGAGCTTACCCGGGGGAGTTCTGATGCTTTCAATTGCATTCTAGCATTTAGCACCCTTGTAATACAAACACAATTAATATGAACAACTGGCAAACTATGCTGAGGACAGCATCGGCGCCCAGCTATTTATAAATATTCATAGTCTCACATCCTGTACTTTGTAATCATCTCTCTCACTTATATTTTTTTCCTCAACCACTTTCCATTATGCCTTTCAGCAGAGGAAAATACTGGAGCATGCTGCTTTTATGTAACAGTGTAATTTAATCCACCCTTGCTTGCCTAATCTTTTTTCCCCCCCTTCCAAGTAATAAGCAGCATGGAGTCCATGGTGTAGTAAACCATACTTCAGGTTATTAGTTTTGTTTCACTAGCGTCCAGAGACCTAAATTGGGCTCTCAGCTTCATTGTGCTGAGGATCACATAAAGCACATTAGTAAGATGGACCCCACCCCAGAGGGCTTGCAGTCGGATTCAAGACAAAACAGTGGACATAGCAAACAGAGGCAGCGAGAGAACAGAAAGAGAGCAGTAATGGAAAGGCATGGGCGTAGCTATAATAAGGCCAGGCAGAGTAGCAGCAGCATGGGGTTCCCATGCTCCCTGGTGCAGCTGCATCCCCCGAGGCTGGGAGGCAGAGCTGAGGGGCCTCATTCCATCTTCTGCATCAGAGCCTATTCCAACCTAGCTGCGCCTCTGCACGCAATTACATAAGCTAGCTATGTACAGTGAGATGACTGGGGACTACGAGTGAAAATAAACATGAGGGTAGCCCAACTTAGCGCCCACCAGGTGGGTGTTCGGCGTGTTAGCCAGATGTTAGCCCACAGCCCCCAATCATGGCATTGTCCAGAGACATCATGGACCCACTGTGTGTGCCAGAGCATGCTAATGTGCACCCACGTGGTTGAGTCTCATTAATTAGGTTGTGTGCAGCTTCACCTGAATCCAGGTCCACCGCCACCATAGATGTGTGCCTAACATGCTTTGGCAGCTGAGAGGCAGCTACAAGAGGAGAGTGCAATCATGCTCTCAGGCACTGCTAGAGGAGAAAGCGATCACACTGGATGTTTTTACACACACATTTCTCCTGATTGTTTGCTGTTACATCCTGAACTTTCTGTGTGTCTAAATCATTCACCCAGATCTTAAACATCTGGATCTTTTAACTTCTGCGTACCTTTGTGTGTAAAAGGGTCTCCTGGTAAACTGCTTTGCCCCAGGCAACTGTGGTCACTTGGTTTCCATGGCAGCCTGTCACGTCTACAGCTGCGGCTACTTTAGGCTGCCTCAGGCAGTGTTTGTGTGAAGAATGCATCCCGGAACTGCCTCAGGGCAGCGTGTGTGTGAAAAATGAATCCAGAACTTACTTGTGGACTTGTAAACCCAGAAGATTGAAAAATCCGGAACTTTAACGTGTGTGTAAAAATGCCCATTGTCAGTTGAGAGACGGCTGCAAGAGGAGAGCTCGAGACAGGGGGTGCAGAAGGACCTTCTCAGAGGATCTGCACCCACATTCCTCTCTCCATTTGGGAAAGGAACAGAGGGGAACAAGGTTCATATGGAGAATCCACGGGCTCCTGCGTTCCATTTGGAAAAGGAACTGAGGGAGCCCCGTGGATCCTCCGGAGGAGCCTCGCCCCTCTCAGTTCCTTTTCCAAACAGAGAGAGGATGAGTGCAGGTGCAGATCCTCAGGAGAAGGGCCTTCCCCTGCACCCCCTGCCTCGCACCCTCTCCTCTCGCAGCCGCCTCTCAGCTGACAGCGTGATTGCTTTCTCCTCTAGCAGCCACCTGTCAGCTGGGAGAGTGCGCTAGCACGGCATCTGGTGGAAAGGAGAGGTGGGGTCACTGCCGGCCGTGGCCGTGACACCCCCTTTCCATCAGAGCCAGAGTCGGGGACAGGGAAAGCGCTGAGTGGTGCCACTGGTGGCAGCTACTGCCAACACATGAAATGCAGGCTGGGAGCTTGCCTGTTTATTAGCTCTACACGCTAAAACCTGTGAGTGGAGGCTGCACAGACCAAACACGGGCTCCAGTGGGCTATCATCATCTTGTTTACAAATCCCCCAAAGTGCTTTCCACATGCCGAATTGGCCTCCGACATTTGCTAAACGCTTGATCTTTAAAATGTGGAAAGTGAAGCGCACTCACTTTGAAATGAAACACTTGAAGTGGACCTGCTGAGAAGTAAGCTTAGTTTCCATGGATTAATTCACTCCTTCAGGGATAGATTTGGCACAAGGGTTACATGCTAAGGTGTATGGTAAGGGCCTTTCTGCCTCCATGTGGCTATCGTCCTAAATCTGTGCATGCACTCGTGTCTGCATGCAAACATGGGTCTATCGACCAAACCACGAGCTACTGCTTCTGACAAAGCGAGAGCAATTGCCCATGCTTCTATAGCTCTTACATAGCTAGGTCCCCCTGTAACAGCTGCTGGCTGGGTTGAGACCAAGGCTGCTGGAGGCAGGCCCAGAGTATGTATTTGTTTGAATTTATACCCTGCCCTTCCCTCAGGGCAGCTCACAATTAATAAAACAATGATAATAAAATCCAAACAATAAAAACTCCCACCCTCCCTCAAAACCCAACCAACCCCTATTCCCACCCACCAAATGCTTTTTCAAATAAAAATGTTTTACACTGCCTCTGGAAAACGCGCAGGCTCAAGCAACCTCCTGGGGAAGGTAGTTCTACAAAACCAGGGCAGCCACCAAGAACGCCCTCCTGTGCACCCCCATCCCACAGACAGGGGTAAAGTGCCACTACAAGCTATTCTGATCCATGATTGCAAGAGGACCCTTATATAATCCGTCTACACTACAGCAGTCCAGTCACTTGCCCGTCCATGGCTATGGACAGGACCAGGTGCAGAGGGCACTCCTCCCCAGCTACCAACCACAGCAGTCTTGACCAAAGAGAGACCAAGGGAGGATGGAAAAGCTGCCATCTGGCATCCTGGCATACATGGGGAAGAGAGGGGGGGAATCACACTACTGCTACCAATCCACATCCATGTTGTAGGTATAGAGAACATATGAAAGCAGCCTAAGATGTTACCCTGTTTTGAAGTTCTCCCATAGACAGGCACACCAGTGTTTAAAAACCACACATTAGCTAGCAGAAATTAACTCTACAGTTCAGGGGTGGGCAATCTCAGACCCAGTGGCCAAATGCAGCCTGGGGCTAGTTTTTAGTGTGGCCCCTTTCCAGTTCCTGACCCCAAGCACTGAAAGAATAAAGTCGAGGTGAGGGTATGCACACAAGAATAGGGGACAGATTCATGATCCAGATCATCCTCTTCCTGAGCTCACCCTGCCTCAACTTCTATGAGGCCTCCAGAGCTTGTACCAATTTTCAAAGTGGTCCCTGGGAGGGAAAGTGTTCCTCTCCCCGGTCTACGTTGCACAGGGCTTTCCAGACCTCCCAAGTCCTTGGCTACTCAACCCAACCACCCCCCCCCTTTTGTCATCCATAGTAGACTTTTCCCATTGAAGATGGCTTGCCCTAAGAATCCTTAAGTCTTTCCAGTGTGTTGTTTTGGGGGGAGGAGGAGGGAAGCGTACCTTAGCATTGAAGAACTTGTACCACTCCATTCTTTGACACTGAAGCGAGAGAACCTGTACCACTCCAGGCCTACGTGTGTCACAAAATAAACACTCCAAAACCATTTTAAAGAGAAAAATGGTATGTGGAAAGCAGCTCTCTTGCACCAGTTTAAGGAGGCTCAACTTGCTACAAGAGCATAATGCAATACCAGGTTTGTGTCATTCATGAATGTTAGCACAGGAAAGAACATGCTCATTTGGTTATCTAAGGCAGTCGAGAGAGGCAGAGATGAGACAAATCAGCAATTACATAAAAAATCATGGTGTAAATCAGGGGAAATACAAGGATTAGCACAGTCCACCTCACTGGTCATGCCATCTTCAGCATTGCCTCATAGGCTGATTTTACACGGATGCCCCCCCCCACCCCGCTCGGTGTTCGGGCGGCAGTGGGTGGGGGGATGGGTGTCCGCTCGGTGTTCGTCCATGTGAACACTGAGCGAGATGGGCGAGGGTGCATGTGCGCTCCCACGCAGCATCCACCTCCACCCACAGAGCCCTCTGGAGAACCAGAGGAGGCTCCATGGGTGGAGATGGATGTGTGTCTGTGTAAAGGGACACCCCCCCTCCACTTCCACCTACCGTGACAAAACACGCATCCCCCCACACACCCCCATCTGTGTAAAAAGGTCCATACTGCCTCCGCATAGGAGGGAATTAAGTTGCCTCTTTTGGCAAGATCATGTTTAGAACATGACATTCTCAAATATACTCAGGTACCTGTGTTAACTGCATTTTTCCTGTTGGCAGCAATGGAGAAGACACAGTGATCACAGGTTCCATTTACTAAATCAGTGTTTCAGTTGATGTGAGCCGCCCCAGGATGCCGTAGGCATGGGGGGCAGTCAATAAATACAAATAAATAAATAGCTGCGGGAGTAGAACGAGGAGAGCTGTGCTGTGTAGTGGGAAGGGCCCCGTCTCGAGCAGCTGTTCTGCACAGACCCCCGGGGCTCTATGAGATTTGGAGCAGAGGAGACTCGACCCACCTGCGAGGAGTTGCCGAAGCTGAGTGTTCCCAGTGCCCTGTGGCTGATTGGCCGAGTGAGACTCACGCCCCCGTTAGGACATAAACGGTGCTCAATCCTCGGCATGTGCACCGCGGGCATGCGCACCTAAGGGCTGCGCGCGCAAGGGCACGCCTTTGTGAGCGCAGCTTTTGGAGCTGGCCAGGAGCAGCCAGGACTCTTTTTTCTACTAGGCTGCTGGACATGTGGAGCGCAAGCAGGTACACCCCTTAACCCCGGCCAGTGATGATTCACCATGGGTCTCCAGGCGACGGAAAATAGCTATGGATCCACTAATGAATACTATTCTGTTGACGAACAGATATGCCCCTTTGGTGGCAGAGTGGGGTCCCAAGCGAACATTTAGAATCACCCCCCAAGGTCTAGATTTTTCACCTCTGACCTCTTTGAGGAGAACGGAATCATTGCAAGGGGAAGTTGGTCAGGACTACCTGTTCTAACAGACTGCTCTTATTGCTCAAACTGTGTCTCTGCTTTTCAGTAGCATTTCAGACATTAGCTTATCCCTGGATAGGGCGTGTGCCCAGCTGGGGGATATTATGGCTAAACTTTCCCAAGACCAGGTTGGGTCGCTTTCGCCTGCTCAGAACTGCCCACCTGCGGTTCTTCAAGGACCCCAGCCGGAAAGGAGAACTTTTTGGAATGGGGGAACCTACGCAGGACGGGCATCTAAGAGATTGGGGAAAGTGGTCCCAAATGCAGTTCTTTTTAAGATCCCCGTTGACCATTCCTCCTCTAGCCCTAAATGGAATAGTAAAGTTCAAATAGCTCTACACCTCTCTTATCTTCTCCATTGTATGGTATCTGCTCAGTCCATAAGCAACATCATGCTTTTGGACTCACGTAAATGGGTATATGTGGTTTTTGTACATTTCACCTCTTTTTCCCTAGTTAAAGCTATATTCTCTGCCCGTAAGTTCCTAATTAGCAAAGGAATTTCAATTGACAGAGGCCTTGAACTGGGGCAGCGGTATAATCCTTTCCACTATAAAGAGCCTTTTTCCTTGTCCTCAGCTTCAGCAGTTAATCGTGTGCCTTTGGGGCAGCGCACGGTGAAAAGGGATGCGATATTTCCCAGGCAGGAGGATTTGCCCCCTCCCCCTACTACATTAATTACTATAGACCCTGCTAGCTTTGGGAAAGACTTTTTAGGTCTGGGGAAAGATAGTCACCATCCCCAGTCTATGGAAGTCCCAAGTCAGGTACAGGATGTCGCTCAGGTCCCTAGAGTGTCTGACATCCCTGAACTTATTGATCTAGACCTTATGGAAGGAGTGGAGGCTGCTCCCGCTCTGGTGGACCGGGCTCCTCCGTCCCAGTCTCTTGGGGATGTAGTAAGGGAGATAACCTCCAAAGACTTAGTTACACCAGTCGGGTGCCAGCTAGGGCAGCAACCCCTTATCAAGGCCCTTGCGGCCTTTTTAGCTGATCAAACTGGGATAGCGGATGTAACCCTGGTACATGTATCACTTAGGGCCTTACCCGTTATAGACCAAGACATGATCATCCAAAAGTTAGATGTATTTCACAAAGATTTCCAATTGGAATCTTTTGAGTATCAAGCCCCCTCCCCCCTTGTTAGAGATGGGACAGCGCTATAAACCAGAGTATAATACCCAAGTTCTCACAGCTGCCCCTTTTTTAGAACCACACGAAGAAGGGACCCCTAATAATAAGATACCCTCAGTTGCATCTCCAACCCTAATGTGTACTAACCAGGATTGCACTTTGGGAAGGGAGTTGCACCCTATATCATGCCCCCTTGCTTCTCCATCTATTGTTATAAAGGAGCCTGCTTGTGCAGTTTATGGACAGCCCCTAAGAACGCATAAGAGTAATGTTGCTTGATTGTCTGTAGAGGAAATTCAGTTGGCGCCGCCTGAGAATTCAGATTGATGGGACGTAGAGGGGTCCCTGCCTACTGGTGAGGTTAGGGAGTCCCCTCTAGGATCAGCTTCAGTCGCCCATCCCCAGTTATCAATTTCCCCGGCTGGGACCTATCTTAGAATTGCATCCTGGAATATTTCAGGTCTTAATTCCAAGCTGGGAGTTGGGGACTGGGTTGACTTTTAAAACCAATTTTATCTTGTCTTTTTTCAGGAGACTTGGATTGAACCAAATAGGGCTCCCAACAATACCCCCCTTATGGTGGGGAAATTTTTGGTAGAATTGCAGGTGGCCAAAAGCTGAGGAAGAGGGGTCGAGCGTCTGGGGGTTTGGCAGTTTTGGTCTCCACTTCGCAGTATTGGGCTTTTCAGGTACTGCCCTCAATTAGATCAGAGTTTCAGGCTGGACTGTTAAAACTACGCTAGCCAATACATCATTATTAATATATATATCCCACCATCTTCCTAACCATATTAGAGTAAAGACATTTAGGCCTCACTTGAGGAATGGGTTGTGGTCTTGGGAGACCAATTTCCCAGTGCTTGGATTATACTTTTGGGTGACTGCAATGCAAGAATTGAGGCAGACTCCCTTGCGGGAATCGATAAGGCAGAGTGGGATTTCAAGATCCCACTTCGCACATCCCAAGACCTGGTAATAAATGAAGCAGGTCATTGACTTTTATCCCTTATTCAGTCCCTAAGGTTAGTTACCCTTAATGGTAGATTACCAGGAGATTTAGCAGGAGATTACACCTATGAGGACACCACAGGTAAAAGCATAGTTGACTACATCTTTGTAGACCCTGCCGTCTGGTCAAACTTGGTCAACTTCAATCTACATATTAGACTCGAAAGTGACCATAGGATGTTAGAAGCATAAATCCTGACTTATGCTCTGCCTGTGTTTAACCCTCCTGTGTTGAATCCTGCTTCCCCAGTTCCACGGGTTAAGAAATGGGACCCTGCGACTCTTCTGTACGATCCAGGACCTGTGTCGCTCAGGCCAGCTCAGGGAGCTGAGGGAGCAGTTCCTTCAAGAACCCAATTTACCAGAAAGCCTAGTCAAATTTGACTCTATATCTTCCTTTCTTAGGAAAATATACTCACAGTGGTAGAGTCTACTGCCCCTAGGCATGGTGCCCGTTGGTTTGATAGGGAGTGTCGAGTTGCCAAATCCAGGCTTCTAAAGGCTAAGAAGTGCTGGATTGGATCTCGGTCTGACCCGGCACTCTCCCATTTCCGGGATTTAAAAAAGGCTTACAAAGGGCTCCTCCGACGTAAGAAGGCTAGATATTTTAATGCTAAATGGGCTGAACTATAGACTGCAACTCGCCTACACGATGCCAACAATTTTTGGAAACATCTTAATTTTTTGACTCAGGTTCCACGCATGGTGGGATCTATGGCTGTCTTGAATTCCTCCTGGGAGCAATTTTTTGGGAGCCTATATGAGGCTGAGAGTGTTCCTCCCTCTCCTGACTGCGAATCTGGAGAGGTGGTCGCTCTTTCACCTAGGTCTCCCTGTTTGGAAATTGCTCCTGGGGTATTGGATATAGAATCTTTGATTATGGCACTAAAGACCAACAAGGCCCCTGGCCCGGATTGTGTTACAGCTGAAGTTT
Organism: Sphenodon punctatus; assembly: GCA_003113815.1. NCBI lineage: Eukaryota > Metazoa > Chordata > Lepidosauria > Sphenodontia > Sphenodontidae > Sphenodon > Sphenodon punctatus. The sequence continues at coordinate 2,361,560 of QEPC01013938.1, forward strand.
TGCAGGCTGCCCCAGAATGGTGGGCCCTGATTCTTTGCAAACTTTTTAAAGTTATATTGAGAGGAGGGCAGCTCCCCCAATCATGGGGTATGAGCTGGATTATTTCCACCTTTAAAAAGGGGATCGTGGAGATCCCAATAGCTATAGGCTGATAAGCCTTTTGCCTGTGGTAGGCAAGCTCTTCTCTTCAATTATACTGCGACATCTCCAGGAGTGGGTAGATCAAAAAGGTATTATTCCACCGGAACAATTTGGGTTTCGGGCAAATAGATCGACCATGGATTGTGCATTTATCTTAGCACATCTAATTTCCAAATATACTAAAATTAGGAAAGAGAAACTTTTTATGGCTTTCATTGATTTTTCCAAGGCGTTTGACTCTATTCTGCGAACCAAGCTTTGGGTAAAATTGAGAACAGTGTCTCAATGACAATCTTTTAGCCATATTAATAGAAATTCATAAGAATAATATGGCTAGGGTAAAGAACTGCCCCCAGAGTACCCCTAGTGCACCAATCCATATCGACAGAGGCGTGCAGCAGGGGTGTGTGGCAGATATGGTACCTTTTAGTAAGGGTAGAAATCCTCATCCCCCCAAAGTTGGCAATTACCATCTTCACGTTCTGCAGTATGCAGATGAGCTTATATTGTTGTCTCAAACTGAAAAAGGGCTTAAGTCTGCTATTCTGGCCCTGATTGAATATTGTTCGCAGAACGACCTTGTCATCAATGGGGGAAGGTCTAAGATAATGGTAGCGGGAGGCAAACCACGTGCCCGTAAATGGACTATCTCGCATTTGTCTATGGAGATAGTGGATGAATTTCCATATTTGGGTATTCTATTCACAGCAAGAGGTACCTGGGAGCCCCACCTTAACAACAGAGCCCGTTTGCCTCGTAGTACTACCGGAGCCCTTATGAAAGCTCAAAACATTTCCTATGGTATAGCGGTTAATACCATATTGAAAATGTTTCAAACAGGTGTATCCTATGTTAACCTTTGGCCTGGAGTTAATTCCATCTCCAGATTATATAATCCTGGAGCGTGTCCAAAATTAATTTTTGCATAGGGTACTTAGGGTGGGTAACAGTATCCCAGGGGCGATTATTCGTGCCGAAACCAGCATGCTTCCAGTGGAACATTACGCAAGGATGGTGCTATTTAGGCTCTGGCTCAAAGTGGGACTATCACCGCAGGACTCGTTACAGTGTCTTTGCTTAGTTGAGGAGCTCACTCATGAGGGACCTAGGACATATCCATGGTTGGCTTACCTGTCACTGACTTTATATCGGTTGGGTTTTTCCTTCCAATATTTCTGCGGAAAATCCATCCGTTATTAGACGAGAATTAGAATCCAGATCTAGAGATCTGGCTGTTCAAGATAATCTGGCAGTTTTGAAAACCCGGAGGGTGGCCCCTGGTTTGAGTCTAAGTAAAACTTGTTTTACCAGGGAACATTACCTGGCTGTCCTGGAGAATAATCATCTGAGAAGATATTATACCCTCATGCGTTTCCACCAAATTCAGACTTCAGTTTTAGAGGGTAGGCTACAAAACATCCCGTATGAGGACCAGAAATGTTCATGCTTGCTACGGGAGGTTGAAACTGTTGAACATTTTCTCTTAAAATGTCCACATTATGCATATCTGAGAGAATGATGGCTAACCCCTCTTATTTCTGGAAGAGGGGAAAGCCTTTCTGAGATTTTCTCCTATCGGTCTACTTTATCTGATCAGAATGGCTTAATGCATCCTTTTTATTACTAGCCTCAAGGAAATGGAAAATTATACATGCTCATACTATAGGTTATGAGTAAGATCTGATTGGATGGTGTTAGGGATGTAATATGTGTTTATATCAAGGTTATTTTAATTGTTCAATTTTATGTTATAGATTCATCGATAATATTACCGTATTTTATTTTTCTGTGTTTTGTACTCTTGGGTGCTTTTTGGCCATGGCGGAAGCCAGTGCCTAATAAACTAATTGAATTGAATAAATAAATATAGGAACAGTTGTGACCAGTGTTGAAATACCAAAGTAATGAAGCAAATTACTCATTTGCATCACTTTTGGAATTGCTTTGAAGAAAAACAACAACATGCAAGTATCCCAAAGTCAATGAACTGGGTATTTGCTTAGAATATTCATTTCAGGTTCATGTGGAATCCATTGTATGCAATGTTCTTGCTACAGAAAAAATGCAATGTGCTTTCCTAACAGCTGTATTTTCTTAAAGTTAACGTTTTCTTAAAGGCAGAACTGCTCTCCATTATAAACAGGGGACCGCTGAAGCCCCAATATTGAAGAAACTGCTTGAGCTACAGTTTTGAAAATGTATGCATGGCTTATATTTGTGGGGACTGTCATATGTGCAAAGTTTGAAGAAGATCCAGTCAGAAAATCAAATAACTGTTTAAAAGTTTATTGGTTGTGGTCAAAATGCACAGCATCCTGACCACTTTGAATCATCGAGAGCTCCTTCCCCCAGACGAGTTGAGCCCCCAGATTTCACAGCCTTGGAGCCTGATGTCTAGATCAAGTGCTGGTGTAGTGTGATGATGATTGGTGTAGCCAAAAATGAGTTATTAAACATTAAAAGATCCGTTCTGATAGCTGGCACATGCGCAGTCGAGCAGCTGCTGCCCGCCGTTTGTTTTTTCTAATAGCATAAGGAAAATTGCAGACTTTTCACTTTGTATAAAAACTTGCAGACTTTTCATACGAAGTCAAAAGTCTGCAACGTTTCGTACGGAGTGAAACATTGCGGACTTTTTGGAGTCAAAAGTAGGAGTGAGGCCAGATGGTAATTGGCATGAAACTGACTACAGATGCCTCTTGCTGGCTTTCTGAGGCAAAATGGGAATTGACGTGAGACGGACTAGAGCTTAAAGTCTTTGTGATAGAGTTGACTCCTGATAAAGTAACGTGATTTTAAAAAGCAGTCACGTAACTTTACTTATGCTGTTTTTGGCAGTCAGTGGCTGCTCGACTGTGCATGCACCAGCCACCAGAACTGATGGGGGGTAATTTACATGAAATTGGAGGGGGGGGGGGTAATTTACAGGAAATTGACTAGGGCATCCTTTTGCTGGCTTTTGGCGGCAAGGGGGGGGATAATTGACATGAAACAGACTAGAGCTTAAAGTTTTTCAGACCTGATAGTTACGTGATTTTAAAAAGCAGCGTCACGTAACTTTCCTTATGCTGTTTTTTGACGGTCAGTGGCTGTTTGACTGCGCCAGCTGACAGAACTGATTTTTTAAATGCTTTAGAACTCATTTTTGGCTGCACCAATCATTATCACACTGCACCAGCACTTGATCTAGATCTCACACTCCAAGACTGCAGACCCAAAGACCCAGCTCAACAGTAGCCTGGGGCGTGGGAGGCTGCTAGTACAAGGGATTGTGGGAAGGGTAGGAGATCTCGATTCCTGCCCTGTGTCCCCCTCACTCTGCCCCCCAATTTCCCCTTGGTAGAGCTGCCATCAGTGGAGTAATTTTGGTTCAATGTTTGGCTGTGGAGGAGTACATTGTGCCTCATCAGCCCCAATGCAGCTGTACGGTGCCCCCAGTACAGCTCCCCCTGCTGCTTCTGCCCAGAACCTGCCCCAACTGCACTTCCAGCCTGCCTCTCCCAGGCCCCAGACAGCTTCCCCATCCTGCGGCTTAAGCTTGCAGTGCAAATAGCCCTGCCTGGCTGCATCTTCTCCCCTTCCTTCTGGAGTGGCATCAACGGCTGTTGGGGAAGGGGCAGCAGGAAGAGGCACCCGTTCCAAAAATGAATTGGGGGGGGGGGGGTAGTAGTTCTGTAGTTTCATCTCCACCTCCCCTTTCCTTCCCTGCAGTATCACACCCACAGCTGCCCCCTTGTGCAGGGGGAGGCAAACTACACACCTGGTTCATTCTGCACACGTATTACAGACTAATGAGGTGATTTGCATGCAGTCCCAAGTATTCCCACGTGGCGGTGGAGTAGAAGGCTAGAACTGCCCTGCAAAGTGATGAACCTGTTGCCAATCTGAGAGGAGTAGGGGCTACCCAGCCAGTTTGTGGGCTAAGCCTGGAGTTCCTGCCTTGGCCCATAGCTCTCCATCTCCCTCCCTGTTCCCTATCTGAATCCTGCCCCTCAGGATATGGGTATGCTATTTTAAATATGGATATGACTGTTAAAAACAGATGGCAAAGATTGATATGACTTTCAGGGGCCTGGTTTCCCCTTTCTAGCATTCCTTACGGTGTAGCTACATGTGAACATATCACCTAAGTGACATATGTGATATCTTTTAACATTCTCATTACTATATTAATCACATCCTAAAAAAAACTGGAAATTTTCTAAGACAAAAAACTTTACAATTTTAAAAAAAAACTTTAAAAGCAGAATGGTTTTTAAAAAATAAATAACTTTCCTTTTCAAAACTATTTCACAAAATACATTTTCCCCAAAACAAACTCCAAAAAACATGAAAATTCATTACAATTAAAAAAAATACAACAGAAATTAATCAAAAAGCATGGAAATTCAGCTTTTCTATCTATATTCCATAATTTACCACCAACATTAACATTAATGTAATATACACATATATATATACATACACATATATACACACACACACACACACACACACACACTTAATTCCTTACCATACATACTCTTATTTATCACTAACTAAACTATCACATTTCTTTATTGATCATTTCATTATAATTCAATTACCGTTTTTTTCAAACTGCATTAACGGTCCTTTTGCACAGAATTACGTTGTGTACACCGGATTGTATAAAGTTGTCTACACGGACATTGTCAACAGTTCATTGTATAACGTGTATACAATTTTTATACATGTAAACAACAGTTAAGGCAGTTTGAAAAAATTGTCATTGAATTATGATAAACAACCAATAATGAAATGTGATAGTTTAGTTAGTGATAAATTAGTTAGTGATAAATAGGATGTATGGATGGTAAGGAAGTATATTAATGTTGATGGTAAATTATGGAATATAGATAGAAAATCTGTACATGTTTCCATGCTTTTTGGCATGACATTTTTATTGTAATGTATGTTTTTTTTAAAATTGTAATTGTAGTTAATTTTTATGAGTTTTGGAGTTTGTCAGGGAAAATGTATTTTGTGAAATGGTTTTGAAAAGGAAAGTTTTTTGTTTTGAAAACAGTTCTACCTTGAACAGTTTTTTAAAATGTAATTTTTTTTATTTTAGAAAATTCATTTAGGAGACAGGTAAATGCCTTCATCTGTTTTAGCATTTGTTCTTGCTCAAAAAGGGATTCATCATGTTTATGAAATGTCTGTCTCAAAGCGGTTTACTCGGATGCATACATAATGGTAAGAACTACACTTCAGTGTTAGCAAGTTCTGTTTCTGTAGACAGCACTGAGTTCTAACCGCAAAACAAAATTTAAGTCAAGCACAGATTTTCTATAACTTCATAAATTACAGAAAACAATCTTGGTGTTTGCATTTCTACAATACCTTCCAGTTTCAATATATTTTGCAAAGTATTACAGGAATCTGCTAATATTCACAAGTGTTTTAGTTGATAAACCAGAGTTGTTTTCAGTTTTGAATTCTAGGATACATATAGAACAGGGGGGTGCATTTTATGTATATGCAAAACTCTATCAAGTCAGAATCGAAACATTCCCAGTTTAGTGTTTATATTGTCACAGTCAGAGTTACTCAAGAGTGTGGTTGTCATGTTGGTCCCAAAAGGTAAGAAATGGAGACCAAGTAGTTAAGAGGATCTCTTGTTAGACCAACTTGTTGTGAACAAGAGTATACAAGCTTTCTGGCCTCGTAGGGCCTTCCTCAAGAATGAAAAATAATCACCTGCCCTAAGCAGATGCAAGCGAGGTACCGATATGTGGTGGTATATAGCTGTTCTTACAGCTGGCTTTAAAAAAGGATAAGTCCATAAACTGCTATTAACCAAGTAGGTTGGAGGACATAACCTCAGACTTCTAGGAAATGAAGACACAGCAGGGAGTGGGTCATTCCATTATACCCTATGGGGTACTTCCCCAAAAAACCCCAAGAATGGTCATTGTCTGAGACAGGATGCTGGGCCTGCTGATCACTGATCTGACCCATTGTGGCCCTTATGGTCTTAATTACAGGGAAGGACTGTTAAGAAGAGTCACTAGAAATTCAAACATTTAAAAAGAATGAAGGGAGCCAATAAATCAAGTTATAAATAAATAAATACACACACCCCTGTCTTGCATTTACTCAGTCTATAGTTCTGACTTCCTGTATGACCAAAGAAGGGCTCTGTGTCTGAGGTAAAAGCCTGCACACTCTTCAACAGAGGTTGTTCTATCTCATCACACCCGGAATTGATTTGTGCAAGGGATGAGTACCAGTACTATGATGGGAGTCAAGAAGCTTCATGCCAGTAGCGGATGTGAAAGTTTGCATCAAGTGTTGCAAAACAGTCCCTGCATCATTAAGAAGTTTTAGTTGCAATCACCACAGAAGCATTTTTAAATTAGAAATGGTTCAAAAAAGATACATGAATAGTTAGTCAGAGCCAGCTAATCCCTTTACTAAGACAAGCTTTGGGATGGAAGAGCAAGCCACAAGTCTTGCACATCCTTTTGCATGACTGCACTGTCCGAGTGCATGTTCACTGCTGCCAATGCAGTGACCACAGGCCCCCGGTTAAGAGTGATGTACTTTAGAACAAGCAAGCAATTACGTTTTTTGATTGGGAAAAAAAGGTTTCTTAGAAGGCTGCTAGAAAGGAAACCTTCTTAAATGTGCATTTTCTCCCCCTTCCCTTCCTCACATCCAGCAGTCTTTACAGCAGAGCAGTTTTTTCAGGCAGACCAGCTGATTAGCAACCAGCCTGGAACTACGACAGCTCCTCTCTTCTCCCGATAGGCAGCCACCTGAAGTCTCCTTGTTTTTGGAGGGGAAGGAGAGGAGTTGCTCTACAACGAGATTGTGGAGTTGGTAGCAGTTTGACCAATGGCTATAATTGGTCAGAAGACAGCTGTGTGAAAAGCAGTTTGCTTTCTGCCTGCTGGGAATTTAGTTAAGTTCATCACTTCAGATCTCACTCGCTACAGCTTTTTATTTAGTGATGCAGCCGTCCATCTTCCCTTCTCCCTTAACCATGGGAGCATGCAGCGCAAGCGGAGCTTAGGGCTCTCACAGCTGCAGCAGATCTGGCCCAAGGGTACCGTTCCCAGAAAATGCTGTTAGAACTATACAAACTGATAAGTGCCAGCCTCCCCATTACAAAACCAAAAAACCCCAACACAAATCAAGAGCTAGATTTCCAAGGGCTTATAACGCAGTAGCTCCCATTGAGAACAAGAACTGCACCACTAGATGCTAAGCACTTTGGAAAACTCTGGATATTAAAAGCTTACTTTTTAAAAACAGAAGAGTTGATAGAATTCTATTTTGGCATTTTCTAATTTAAAAAGGCAAGTGGCAACCTTACCTAGGATTTTCTAGCACTTTCCTACTTAGTGCTGAATATCAGTGCAACTCCTACTACACACAACACACTGTTTTAGTAAGAGTGTGATATTTGCCAGTGCCTGCTGTGACATGTTTGCTGACTTTTTTGCAGATAAAAATCGGTCAAATTCATCACGACTTCGTTGCTGTACTTGTGACAGGGAGTGAACCAGAGGTAGAGGAAGCCCCGCCATGTCGGTTTTTGTGGGATCAGTTTCAGTGGGTGTCACCCACACGTGACGGAGGTCCTTGGGATGGTGCGGGCCACCTATTGTGAATTAGATCTGTGCCCATCCTGACTGGTGAAGGCCAGCTGGGAGATGTTAGGGCTGTTGCTGGTGGAGGTGGTCAATGCCTCCTTTAGGGAGGGGAGAGGGCTGAGTCGCCTCAAGAGGCAGTGGTGCGGCCTCTGCTCAAGAAGTCATCTTTGGACATTGAGTCCCTGGCCAGCTGTCACCAGTCTCCTGTTCAACGTATATATGCAGCCTTTGGGTGAGGTTATGAGAGGGTTCGGCGTGAGATGTCAAATTCACCTCTCATTTTCTGGAGACCCAGACCCAGCAGTCTCAGTGCTTACTCAGAGTTTGATAGCTGTGGGGGATTAGATGAGGGCGAGTCGTCTGAGGCTGAATCCCAACAAGACGGAGGTGATGATGGTGGGGAGGGCTGAGGAGGTGGTGGCTCCCGTCATTGGCGAGGTCTGCCCCCCTTTGGCTGCTTAGGGCTGTAGTCTGCGGGTGCTCCTTGAGCCACAGCTCCACCTGGACTGTCAGGTGGAGGCTGTGGCGAGGGGAGCATTTCGCCAATTACATCTGGTGCGACGGCTGCGGCCGTATGTCTTCGACTCGGACCTAGCCACCATCATCCATGCTTTCATTACTTCTTGAACTACTGCAACGCACTCTACGTGGGGTTACCCCTGAAGACAGTCTGGAGGCTGCAGCTGGTGCAGAATGCGGCAGCCTGTCTCCTAACGGGGACGGGCCGCCGTGAGCACATTACACCAGTGCTCCGCTCTCTGCACTGGCTGCCTATTGATTTCCGGACCCAATTCAAGGTGTTGGTGATGACCTATAAAGCCCTAAATGGCTTGGGTCCTGCTTATCTGCGAGACCGCCTCAGGACCCGGGTCATTTCATGGCCCCTGCAGTCGTCCGGGGGCACGCGACTCGAAGTCCTCCGGCTATCCCAGGTGGTGACGGCAGAGAGGGTGTTCTCGGTGGCCGCACCTAGACTGTGGAACTCCCTCCCGATGGAGGCCCGTTTATCCCCGGACCACCCCTCTTTCCGAAGATATTGTAAGACCTGGTTGTTCTGCCGGGCCTTCAGGAAGGGGGGTGGGAGGGTTTTTCTGCCTTTTAGTATTCCTGCCTTTTAGTATTTAAATGTTTTTAGTATTTTAAATAGATCTTATATTGATGTTTTGTTATGTGTTGTGTTGTTTGCTGCTCCAAGCTGCCGATGTGCAGGACGGTGCAAGGTATAGGCACTTGTAATAAATAAAAAATAAATTAATTAAATATTTGCAATCCAGATTGCAGGAGGTATTTCTTACAAGACGAACTAGACCCATCTACCATACTAGCTATCTTCATTTGAGTGTAAGCCAGCGGAATGTAAACACTTGTGAAATTTAGCAATTAGAGAGTCACTTTTTTCCTAATGAATTTGGTGTAGGCATGAGGGTCTTCTCACAGGATGCTGATGTCAAGGCTGGAGCCGAAAGTACTTATTCCACCAGGCATTGGTGTGAATGCGCCTTACAGCATCGTGTCACACTTTGGCTGCTTTCCAATGTTACATGGGGGGAGAATTTTCATAATTGCCATTGCAGCTCTCTCAATTGCGAGGATTAGTGCTCGTCAGAATGCACTAGTCCCCTTTTAGCGTGCGAGAACAGCTGTCCTTGTAAAGGCTACATTTGGGGACCCCATCGTGCATAGGTATTCTTATGCGCTAAATGGGGATAAGTACATTCTCATGGGCGCTAATTCTCGCCGTTAGAGAGCCGCAGTGGCAACTGCGAGAGTTCACGCCCCTCCCATGTAACATCGTAAAGCAGCCTTAAGGTGTGCTGTCTGCCTTCTTCAGTGCTCAACTGAAGCATCAGGGTGGCTAACGTTGAAAGATTATTCAAGCCTAGTATGGCTGAAATGTTGTCACTCTGCATTTTGCTGCTTTTGGGTATGCCAGGATAGACAAGAATGTTGTAGAGGTACTCCCCCCACCCCCCAGCTTGTGGAAGGGCCATGCATTAGTTCTCTGGATGCTAGGTTTTTCAGACTAATGCCAAGCATGCACGTGTCGTTTTATGCCATCAGAAAACCAATGAACTGCAACAAGGCTTAACAAACATGATTAGTATTATGCAACTGCTTTGTTATAAATATATTATATACATTCAGAACATCACGTTAAAATATTATTCCATGTTACACCAAAAAAGATTAAGGCTTTGTATTATTTACAGAAACAGAGAAACGAGCAAGCACCTTTTTAAAAAAAAAAAAAAAAAAGAAAGAAAAATACACCAACCACTGACATATCCCTTGTAAAGACACGAAGTTTGATACCTTTAGCTCTTGAATACAGCAGTCTGCAGATGTGCTTAATTCTAGAACTACTTTAGACAGTTGGGGGGGGGGAGGGGAAGAGAAGGAACATACTGAAGGATCCCATCAGTGAGCACTGTGAATTAACTACTGCAGGGTTTGAGTTTTAGACTTACAATGTGCTCTGCATCACCTCCATCTACTAAGTCATAGGCATATACAACAATGGTTTGCTCAAATTCCATGTAAGAAGAAACTAGAACGGATTTATTTAAAGGGAAAGCAAAGACACCTACGGATCCTTGATGCCACAGGTAGGATGTGCAATTCTCCAAAGATCTTTTCTACACCATATGAAGAACAAGACTAGCCTCAAGAGCAAAGATGGAATTGCTAGATGCATCAGAACTGAAAGTGACAATATTACAGGCTTCTGTTTCTAGTAAGTGTTTTCACACAGTAAATTTAGATGGATGAACTCCTTAAAAGTATTATTCTTTGCTATCTTCACTATTCCCCAGATTGGCCTTAAGACAAACAGTTTTCCAAAAGTGTTCAATAATGTTGATACAACACACAAGTATTGTGCCACCGATGTATTTCTTAGCAGAAACGATGGTGCACTGTCCTCCTCTCCAGCTCACCGAATGGCTTTCATGATGAATTATTTGCTACGACATCAGCAGGCATGGCTAACAAAGGTGCTCAATATAAATGGAAGAGTAACCATTCACGCTTCAAGTATTGTTTTAAAGAGTGAGTTCTTTAGTTGCAGTCGAGGACATTAGCACTTTTTAGTTTATGCTTTAGAGTCTGTTATTTCCTTGCAAGTCTTGAATTTGGCTGATGGCTTTTTTCTTTAAAAAAGGTTGGCAACAAACAAGGACTGCAGAAGGCTGGCAAGAGAGGTTATTTACTTTTCTGAGCCCACTTCATGTCATCTGCTCTAGGCTTCTCCCCGGTCACTCTTTGGATCAAGTTTTCCAGGCATCTCCAAAATCCAATCTTCTCCAACGGATAGTTCAGCCAACCTGAAGGATTGCCAAGGGCAGGGGAGGGAAGAGAAGAGAAAACTTAAAAGAAATGATAGAGGTTCAAAGTTATGCATTACTTTCCTTTGTTTTATTAGTTTTGAAACTTTATATTTAAAATGAGTCGAGAAAACCTGGGGCTCTTCAACTATGTCATGGATGCACTACTTAGCTTGCAAACAATGAGACTATGTGGATGTTTAATGTAAAAATCACACCTTCACTTTTGTAAGGAAAAATCTGCACTGGTCAAGTATCCCTTGAAATCCTTTCTTCCTCAAAAACCCCATCAAAACGGCTTTTTAGTCCTTACTTTTGACAGCACCAATGACCAAAGCAAGAGAACCCAACCCCAAAGGGCACGCCCAGACAGAGCACCTGACCTTGCTCACATCTGACCAGACTATTTGTATCCCATCAGGCTTGGGCAGCAGACTGCTACTGCGTAAGTATCTACAACCTGTGTATGCGTCGATCACCAGCTAATCTCAGGATTCAACTTCCCAAAGCCAAGGGAACTTCCAGAATTACACTGATGCTGACCAAGTTCACTGCCTCTCTTCCCAAGCAGGGCATTTCTTCACTAAACCTAGATACAGCCTAATGATCCAAAGTAGTGTGGGTCAGTAGTTTGGCCAGCCTGCTTCTATATCTGGGGGCAGCATTTACCAGCACCAAACACCACCATGCAGCAGTTATGCGCCCGCCTCTTCCCTCACCCCATTCCCTTTCAGGAGGGCAGAAAATAAAAGTCCCCTGCAAAGCACTGTTTTCCTACTTCTAGAAGTGGCAGTGTATGCACATGCACACATGGGGGCAGTGGATCTTTATTACAGGAACTCTACTACACGCCTGTTAGCTCTGTTATCCGACACTTTTCCTGGCATGCACACAAGTATGAACCAGTGCATGGGGTCAGTTCTGAAGTGACATGCACTCCCTCCCAAGACTCAGTTCTGCTTGGGGACACTAATGAGCTTGACTATTTCTGACATTTAGCAATTGCTTGGAAAAACATTTTACAAAAAGCAGAACACCCCGGAGGCCCTTAGACAGCAAAGGTTGATCATTTCCCCCTTTCCCAATAGCATTTACAGAAGCAGTACTTCCTTCACTCATTTAATGCTTTCGACATGAAGGCTTTAGAACTTTACAAAAGGTGAATTTCACACGTGAGGAAATGGGCATGGGAATCAAGTGACTGACCCAAGGCTGAAGTGAATGGGAATATTGAGCGAATTCAACGTTCTAGTTCCCCACCCCAGTCACCTTAACAATGTCCGTCCTGCAGCGTTTTGTTCAAGTGATGGTAATGAGCAAGTTACAAATCAGGTGTGAGCACTTCCAATGTTCTAAATACGACTTGTTGTCAAAATACATTCAGTCAGAAGAACAGAACTGCCTAATGTATCAGACACCAATATAAAAAGGCTAAAACCAAGAGGAGTGAAATGGGTGGGCCAGGCAAAAGGCAATTTCACAGTAATAGGTAACAGCACCGTTAATGAAGTGCACAACTTCAACATTCAGATCTTTATTTTTGGTCATGGCTTTCATTGTGCTGATGAACCATATTTGTTAGCGAGAGTCTGGAGTTTTTTCCCAGTTACAGGACCCTGACAGAGTTAACAACTCTGGCACTTAAGTTTACCCATCTGTAGCTTATGTCCATTTTACAGGGTTGTTTTGTGGGGGTGATCTTCCAAGTTTTATGGACCCCGGAACAAGCAGAAACCAATCCTTACCTGAACGGAAAATCAATCTTGCTAAGAAGAATATAAGCTGCGCACACTGAGGGCTCCTTCATACAACACTCCTCCCCCCCTCCCAACTTGCCCCTTAAATCCATGTTTGGCTTATCCTGGAGCAAGCCATTCACAAAGCTACTGGTTTCCCTGCACTTCAGTGACTTCCCCTGCCCCCACCTTCCATCAGGTGGCAGAAAACGAGAAACACAGGAAGTGGTAAGGATTTCACACAACACTCAAAATGTGGGTTCGTCCTACTACCCATTTTAAGTGTGTGAATGAGCCTTCACATTAGAAGCCTATTCCTGCCTTTAAGCTACATTTATTTCAAAAGTATAACTGCCACCTCTGGTAACTAGCCTACAAGGTTCGGGGAGGGGAGGCATAGCTCAAGTGATAAGAGTACGTGCTTTGCATGTATAAGGTCCCAGGTTCAATCCTCAGCATCTCCACCTCAGGATCCCTGGTAGCACGCCTGGGGGAGGCCTCTGCTGGGGGCTTGGAAGGGTCTCAGGTAGCACGCCGAGATGGCCTCTGTCAGAGACCCTGGAAGAGTCGGATTTGGACCCGAATTTGAAGCCTCTGCTGCCGTGTCAGGTTGTGACAATACTGGGCTAAGATGGACCATTGGTCTGACTCAGTTAGGCAGTTTAGTTTACTTTAGGTAACAAGCGTTTCCATGTATGAAAGAATAGCAGCTTAAAAGAATTCACTCCTAACAGTAACCAGTGAAGAGTCCAGCAAGCCTGTGAAACTAAAAATGTGGACTATAACATGGGCTATTAGAGTAGATGTCTATTACACGGCTAACTACATTCCTGCCATATTTAGTAGACATCTTTATTACACGGCTAACTACATTCCTGCCATATTTAGTATACAAGCATGTGTAGCAGAAAGCTTGGCCTGGGGAACAGCTTACCTGTAGTAATACAGAAATAGGTTTCGTGGGGAGACACATGGTGGATCCGGTGGTGTTTCCGTGGCAGGATAATGTGCCAGTCTTGAAGGAAGATGACCCAGCAAGGAAGACCGAAGTAGGTGTGAGACCACTTGTGAATCTGATTGGTAAAGGTCACAAAGATACCCAGGGCAAAAACATAGCACTCCCATGGGCATGTTTGGTATAATGTATCTGCAAAAAGGAAAAACAGTTTTTTAAAAAGCCATTTGTTTACATTTTCATTTTTGAAACTAAACTGAAAAGACAGATTCTCACTAGGCACTGTCTGGCTGTGCCCTCACATCTTGCCCAGCTGAGAAGCTGTCCGTCAGTTCTGACACTTCTCTAGCAGACGCTGACACTTCATGTTAACAAGGCCCAAGACCAAGTCGCTTCAGCAATACGTTTCAACAACACTGCACTAAGTCATGAGCTGTTCATCCTCTTTGACATTCTGATAGGCTGCAGGACCAAAAGACCGACACATGCTATACAAAACTAATGTGAATCCAATCGAAAGGATGTTGGGAACTTGAGCTCTTCATTGCACTACAGACCAAAAAGTAGGAGAATTTAATTCCAGAATAATGATCCTGTATGTATAAAATATTTCTGCAAGACAAATTGGGTTTGATTTTTTTAAAGCTTAGATTACCCTACATTTAAAAATCCCCTAGGAAACACCAAAATGAGATGTATGCAGGTCATTTATATTAATTTTTTGAAAAACTTCTTTACCCAGTGTAAACATTTCCTTCCACTCCTAACTCCACCACAAATAGGAGAAGCTTTGTGTAAGGAGCAGGGGTATTTAATCATCATGTAATGACAAAAGTTTCCTAGGAGTGTTCCTAACCCCTCTATAAATAGGTTTAATTACTTCTCTCTTCCGCACACAAGGGCATTTACTAACTTCACCAAGAAAATACTAACTCCTAACACCTAAGCACTCTGATAGCAACCTACCTGGTGAAAGAGAAACAAACTTGTAGGCCATGTTTGCCAGGGGAACTATTGTCAACATACAGTTGTCGCCATTGGTCTCAATGAAGTCATGCCTGGTAATTGCTGTGGGGTCGATGTGATGTTCTCTAAAAGGTCTGATAAAAGCCTGAAAGAAATCAAGCCAGAAATGCCAATGTCATTATCTATACACTGCAATGGATGAGAAAAATCAAACCTGAAATCAGATGTTTCCATTCTTCTGAACTCCTGAAACCAAGACTCCCAATGCTGGCTTTCTAACACCGAGTCACTAATCCATCTGTCCCTCTATATTTCGGATGCTTCTCATTCAAACTTTGTTACAGTCATTTATTAGTAACATTTACCACCACCCCAGATATCCAAGCACTTAGCATTATCTTTCCTTTACACACACACCCCAGGTCACATGACTGGCAGTGGTAGACCCAGAAATAGAATCCAAGCTCATAGATCCTAGCCCGCTGAAGCCTAAGCTTGTTACTGCTGCTATCCCTAGGCCAGGCACAGCATTAAGACACCTTAAGAACAAATCAGAAGGACAAGCAAAGGAAGTGATTAAACACAAGTAGAAGATGGAAAGCACAATCCAGCTCCCATTGAAATCAATGGGAGTTTAGCCATTGACTTCAACAGTAGCTGTACTTCACTCTAAGTTGGTGTTCACACAAAACATAGCTCACTTGGGGGTAAACAGCACTGGTGCTGTGTGTGGCCACGCCTATCCAACAACATGGCACAGGGGTTAAATTAACCCCTGATAGAAATGGCCGCATGAAACAAGCTCTCTCTCTAGAGAAGCTAGATTTTGTCTGAATGTGCCTTATATCTAATGAGAAGAAAAAATAACAGTACAGAGAAGGTAGAATGGATGCACTTAATCACTCTTAGGCCAGTCTAGAGGAAGAGGCAAATCAATGAAACTGAAGGGAAACCCAAGATGAGCGAGAGGACAGTTTTAGATGATGCATAGTCAGCCATTTGTCACTAGTGTAAGATATTGAGGGCAAGTGTTTAAGTCAGGGCTGGGAATACTTTGGCTCATGGGCTGCCCATGGTGGATTTTTATTTGTCCCTTTTCCAATTCCTGGCCCATGGGGGTCCAGTTTCTACCCTCAAAACACTGAAAGAGTAAACTTAGGGAAGAGAGGAGATGAGGGTGTGCACTCAAGAAGATAGGCGATGGATCCAGGATCCACAGGACAGATTCACATTCTGGACCCACCTCATCCTTTCCCCATCATTCGTACACCCCTTAAGCTCCCTTCCCCCCTCCAAACTCCTATGCAGCACACAGAGATTGCACTGAGTTTGGAAGTGGCCCACAGAAGCGGTATCATTTCAGATTTTTGAATGTATTTTTTAAGTGCTGTAGCCTGCCCTGAGCCATAAGGGAAGGTTGGGATAAGAGTCCAATAATAAAATGAAGGTTTCCCACCCCTGGTTTAAGACAAGGATAAGACCATTCACAGCAATATTCAATAGCGCACACACATTTGCACAAGGGTGATACACCTTTTATTTCAGAGCATATGCCAACTCTAATGGAGGGGGGCTTCAGAGAAGCTCTAAAGCTTCTCTGAAACACCTTTTCCTGTGCTGCTTGTAACAGGAATGGTTGTGCTTTCTTCTGAAACCTCGGCCGTTTGCCAAGGAGAAAGAAGGAATAAAGCACTAGGTTGCCCACTTTTGATATGACTAGGCTAATCTCAAACATGGGTATTTATTCTGCTCACCACACATTACCCAAGCGTTTTTCTTCAGGAACTTGAGCAGCTGAAGCTGCCTACTTGTGCTTTTCCTACCCTTTCAAGTAGGCTTGCAAATCCTTTCCCTTCATTTATTGCTGCTCTAGTATGCTTATATAGCACTAGACTCTGAATACTACCCACAGAACAAACGTTAGCACTGATGCAAACTTAAAGGACCGACACCCCCCCAGTAGCTATTTATCTGGGTTCCATTAAGTGCTATTGAAATAGCTGAAGAGAATGCAAAAATCTTCCAAGGCTGGTGGTTTTCATTGCTGCTACATATAAACCAGGCAGGTAACACCAATTTATATTCAAGTCTTGTTACAAAAGCAAGTGACACTGCAATGCTGACCCCACCCCCTTTATGGGTCACAGGAGAAATATTCAAGAATCAGGTGCTAATGATGTGCATTGCTTTCCTCAATCCTCTCGCCTCCACTTCCAAACTAAAAAACCTGTCACTGCACCCAGACACTAGTTTACAGGAGGATGTTTATTTGTTTATTCATTTTATTAATTTATACCCCATCCCCCCCTGCAAAAGCAGCTTGGGGCGGCTAACAAACAGCTAAAAATCTGATAAAGTACAAACAATATAAAATCATAGAAAACATAGAAAACTCAAAATATAAAAATACTGCATCAACAAACATGAATAGTGAGGCAACAACAAAAAATCCCTCCCTAACTCCCGAAACCCCCCCACCCTCAACCATCTTTCACCAAGATGAAGTTTTAAAATCAAGTCTCTTTAAGCTGGTACAGAAGACTGTGTAGATGCTTTTTTCAGCTTAAGTTTAGTTTAAGCCTGCTTCTAACCAGCTCATGCTAAACATGAAATAAGGTTGCTCAAAAAAATGTTACTGAGGCATGCCTACCACATGGAGGCCTGCAAATGACCTAGAGTAGGTGTGAACCAAAGTTACACAGGAGTAAGTCTGCATGTAGACAAGCCTTTAGAGATCCTGATGGGAAGTAAAAGTAACACTGAAGTGTTACGGGCCACCATTTTTGCCCAGAGTGACACTGCATACTGCACATGCCACAACTCCCAGTCAGAATGAGGCGAGTCACCCTGAGCTTCCTGGCTTTTACCCACCTAGAACAAGTTCAGTACAGGCTGTAAGTCACAGCTTTACTGCCAGTGCACCAGGCTAATTAGCCCGAGAGGCGAGGACATGAGCAAATCACATAGACGTCAGATCAGCAGGAAACTAGACAAACACTATCTGTGGCTTAGAGCATTTCACAATATGCTTAGTTGAATATACCAGTCGCTTCCCAAAATGGACCTTTGATTTTGCATTTCCAATAATATAGTCAAAAAACACAAACGAAAAAAACCCCAAACCTTTCCAACGACTGGCAGCTCCACTGATCCCCAGGTGTCGGCTCCCCAGTGCACTAATCCCGATAGGAAGTCAGCAGTAATGACTCCTGCAACTTTTGAGCGCGAGAGAGAGAGAGAGAGAGAGAGAGAGAGTTAGGCATGCTAGACAAGTGTTGCAACACTCCTACCTCAGGTAAAGATTTTTACCACCACAACATTTAGTTTCTTCTGAACATTTGGTCTTCTGTGAAGAGGCAGAGCATTCAAAGAGTAATTTTATCTGAACCGAAACTAAGATCTTTGGTTTGTCTCCTATTGCAGAACAGTAGGTTTCCACTGCGACACCTCCTTCCCCCTAGCCACTGCACTGGCCTAGTTGTTGGTGCAGGGCTCGAGTATTTCTCCTCCCACCTACTCTCAATCATTTCTTTTGTCAGTTCATGAAATACGATACGAACCCTCAGTCCCCTTGTAATAGCAGCAAAACCAAGGAGTAAATCTTTTCACAGATGTTTAATTGTAATTTATCCAGACAGGCTTTTCTCTGATAGTCTATGCATGGGGCTGCTTTTGCACCATCGCTCAGATAGCCAGACCAGGAGTGCAGCAAATCTAAACGTACCAGCAGTTACGTGCAGATAAGAAGTGAGTGCTGTTCACCCGCTGACTTTTACGTGTGGCCCATTGCATCACCTGCATTTACAGTGTAGCAGCTTGTGTTTTTACAACCAAAAGGAATAGCTAGTATTACACCCATGGTCTCATCGGCTTAGTATTTTATTTTATTTTTTTAATATTTCTTTTTATTTTAACTTTAACAATATAATATCACATTCCAATCAAAATATTACATTTATTCCCCCTTCCCCACCTCTCTCCCCTTTTTTTAAATATTTCTTTTTATTTTAACTTTAACAATATAATATCACATTCCAATCAAAATATTACATTTATTCCCCCTTCCCCACCTCTCTCCCCTCTCCACCCTGCCTCCCCGTCCCCTCCCTCCCTTCCCCCAGTATACGTTATCGGCTTAGTATTTTAGAGAGCTCTAATACTGTTCAATGGAAAGTTTTGGTGCAGTTACTTTTGAGCTGGTGACCAAAATCAAGTCAAGTTTGGTTTATTTGTTTAGCCAATGGCCATTACAAAAGGTTACAGGAATAATAATTATATACTATAATATAATATAAAATATACCAACATATACATAACAGACTATACGTAACGAACTATTCACTCCCTCAACCTTCCCAATATCCCACTAGGTCATTTACCACATGCTCCTCTTAGGTCCAGCCCATCAAGCAACTAGTATTCAGACCCACGTCTTACATCCCTTCATTTATTCATATAACAAACTTTAAAATCAATTCTCATCGCCTTGCCCTTCCCGGGGCTTATGGCGGCACCTTGACCCCTGCAGAGCCATCTCACTGACCCATCTTATCAATAAGGTACAGAGAACAGAAAACCTATCCTTAGGAACCCACGCCTTCCCCTTCCCGGGGCTTGTGGCGGCATACTTGACCCCTGAATTACACTTCTCACTTTTACCCTCTCATTCCCATATGAAAGGAAAACCGGGCCCACTTTATGCCTTCTGAGGAGAGCTAAAGGTGAGAGCTAAAGGAAAGCAAAAGGTGGGAAACCTTCTATTTATGTGGTTCTCATTTATTAGACCGTCCATCTTACATGTAGTGTTTTAAAAAATTAAAGGTGAATGTGTAGTAGACCCGTATAAGTTCGATGTGGAAAGATAGTGCTTTGTACTAAATGTTAAAGAAAGTGCCAATCTGTTGGGAGTGGAAGAGAACTTATGTCACACACGTGCGTTTGCTTCCACTATCACGCAGCTTCATACCACATGCCGCCATTAAAACAAAAAACTCCAAGCACGGGGAGGGGGATGCAGATTTGGGGCAGGTAGTAGTTCAGACTGGCAGAGGGTAGACAGTTGGGCTGGGGCTGGGGGGTAGTTAAGCCTGGCAGGGGTTCTTAAGGCTGGCCAGGGGGCAGAGAGCTGAGGTTCAGAACAGCATTCAGTCTTTCCCCCAGCCAGCGGGTGCGATGATCCCCGTTGAAGCCAGACAGTTGTGGGGCATTTGAAAACAGCCAGAGCCCCTTCCCCAGCCAAGCTCATCCCTGCCTGGGTGGGCAGGGCCAGGGAAGGGGGACAGCCTATTTAAATGCCCCCAAGTGCCTAGCTCCAACCGGGGGGGGGGGGGGGGGAGATCATCGAGTCAACAGGGGGAAATTTGACAGAACTTCCCTGGGAGAGCATACCCACCTCAGGGTGCTGGACCAGGGAACCTGCTTTCAAATTTTTCCACAATCGGCTGGTTGATATAAATTTATGACTTAAATGAAACTAAAATGCATATATGGGGTACTGTGAATGAGCGTTATTTGTGAGGAGTATACATTTTAAATTTCAGTCGTCATATATTCTTAATTATTACCAAATGAGGAACGAAGAAATGTGTAGATTACCAGTTTGTTTGTTTTTTTAAAAATAGCAAAACAGAGTATTACTTTGTTTATAGTTGAAAGATGTATCTCTTGATTTGTCAAGGTAGTATTGTATTATAGGCAAGGTATTCTTTTAAGAATAGGAGCGTGCAAGAAAGTTACCTTAACGTTCAAATTTATTGTGCTGTTAAAGTTTGAGTATAAATGGTAATGCCGCCATTCCTATACCTACGGTCTGTTTACCCTTATCCTTGCCACATGAACCTGTCTGCTGTCATTCTCATCGTAACCAAACGAAGTACGTGCACTTGAGACCTCGCATCTTCATGAATGTTAGACCCCTTGTCTCTCCCTCTGTTCCCCTTCCTATGTCTCTCCCCTAGCTCCTGTCTCTCAGATTGTAAGCCCTAGGGGCAGGGATCGTGTTTATTTTATTACTTTGTAAAGTGCCAGGTACACTGCTGGCGCTATATAAATGTTTGTTAACAACAACAACAACAACCACCTTTAAACTACATGTTTTTTTTAATGAGGATATTATAGGTCCAAGTCAACACTCATCTCTACAATGAGAGCAGAAAATACAATAGTCATTAGTAAAAATCCCGCAAGCCACATTTTGCTGCTTTTAGCTCTGAATGTGGTTGCAAAGTAGACCCCATAGGCAGAACCTGGTTGCTATTTGGAGATCTACGAGTAGGAAAGCAACTCAACTTCCACTTCTGTAGCTGTGCTGACTTTGCCGGGTTATCTTAATCACCAAGTTTACCAAATGTGACTGAATAAGAAGAAGCCGATTTACTAAAGTAGGTGTCACAGATTGGAGGTCCGCACCCCCACTTTACTGGTTTTGAGTGACTCAGTTTCCCTCGCTTACAGCCCACTTGAATCAGTTTTCTCTCTGGCTGATTCAATCCTGCAGCAGGGACAACTCCTTTGTCACCCAAGGGCCCGATCCTTCCCATTTATAGACTCTTTCTCTCTGGGGGTCCCAAGAGCTTGAAAGCCCTTGTTGCTCACTTGAGTTCCAATATTAGACACAGACACTCTTCATACAGATAAGTCAGTTTATTGATTTACATAAGCAAGATAATTGATACAGGGTGGTACTAGAAATCAAAGGCAAATATAACGCATTTCTAATCTATACTGGTTGAGTTCCTAGATAAGAATCTTGCCCTACTAGGGTCCATTTAGGTTCTTCTCAGTCCTTGATGTAAGCAACTGGGTCTTTAGTCTTAAAGTTGCTAGAAAGCAAAGTCCTGGTCTCAGTCCATAGTTT
Source organism: Sphenodon punctatus (assembly GCA_003113815.1). Taxonomy (NCBI): domain Eukaryota; kingdom Metazoa; phylum Chordata; class Lepidosauria; order Sphenodontia; family Sphenodontidae; genus Sphenodon; species Sphenodon punctatus. The sequence continues at coordinate 2,383,159 of QEPC01013938.1, forward strand.
CCAGCCTTGCTGGCTGGCAGGATCCAGGATGCAGAGGAGTGCTCAAGATGGCTCTGACCAAGCGATTTTTTCCTAGATGGCTTAATGGCTTCCTTAAACAACAATAAGAGTCCTTTGTTTCTCCTTCTCGCCTTGGAGAAACCTGAGGTCCGTCACGTAGGCAAACCAGGCAAACAGGAAGGTCCATTTGCATCTCCACAGGTCTGTCTGGCTAGGGTTCCCAAAAACACATCATTTTATCTCTGCATTTCCTGGAGTTTTGTCAGTGTCACAGTCCTGGTTCAAGTTTCACAGTTTTCATATGTAACATTACATACATGTTGAACCTTTTGCTTTATATATTTACTAGGCTTGTGGCCTACCTGTAGACCAGTATCACATGTGCGTGACCCTATGTTCCTTCATGACAGTAGGTGTATTTGTTCATTGTAGAACTGACTTAGCCCTCAAGCAACAAACAACACAATCTCAGTCTCTTAATCCATTCAGTAGAAGCAGGACCTACATTTTCATGTATGTGCACAGCACAATATGCAAATAAGGTACCTAGCAACTGATAAAGCATTGTATCAGTCACATAGAAACCTTACACACAACCCTGCTAAGCCAATCACATTGTCTTTTTAGAAAGATGCTTCTAAATCAGGGTGTAAAGAAAGTAACGAGATGTGCATGTACAGCCCACTTCAAGGAGAGACCAGTATAAACGTTAATCTTGGACCCTGCTATATTACTTAGAAGGCGCAGGCAGACCGCTTAGAAACAGTATGTTGGAACATGTGTACTTAAGGTGTGTACGCTGTGTTTAAAAAGAGCAAATTAACTACTCCTAGAAAGCCACAATGTGCAGAACATGTTATACCCAAGGTCACATTTCCTAGAGTTTTTTAGTTCCATTTCCAAATTGTTGGGTTATATATAAAATAGGTACTATTTGCACAAATATTAAAGCCATGATCCATTACTGTTCTTTTGCTCTAGAAATATGGGGCAGTTTTTAAAGAGGCAAACACAGGGCTAGTAATGCCCCCAAGTCTGACATTGCTTCCAGAGAGTAAACTTAAAAGTTCCCTTGTTTGCAGTCATCTATGCAGCTAAACAAATTTGCCCCTGTAGGCCCCCCACTGCAGCAGGGGGTGCTGTTGCACATACAGCTAGGAAATCACGTGGGGACTAGCAGATCCGAGTCATTTGCGACAAGCCAAAATCCGAGTGGTTACTAGTGTCCCTGGCTATACGATTCAAGCCAGGGGAGGGGGGGCGAGACCAGGGCGCACGGCCAGGATGTCCGGGCCCAGTCAAAATCGGCCTGCCACCCTTCGGCGTGGTCCTTAGTGGGACCGGGGGGGGGGAAGCGCGAGGCTTTTTTTGTTGTGTTGTAAGGGGGATGAGGGTGGGGATGGGGTGTTTCCTTTTTGAGGGAGGAGGACAAGGGGACTGGGTTAGGGAAGAAAGGGCTGACCCCCTTGGTGTGCGGGAGGGGTGCAGCCCTTTGAGAGGGAGAGATCCTCTGGTGGCAGAGGAGGATGGGGGTGTTTTGGGGGTGGGGATTTCCCTCGGGGGGTTGGCAGGACGGCCTCTGGGGGGGGTGTTGGTGGAGCGATCGGGGTGTGTGCCTGCAGCCATAGGGCTCGTTCTGGGCTGGGGGAATTATGGTTCTTCTGGGAGGTGGGTTCGATCTGTGAGACGGGACAGATGGCGTGTTTCTGTCCCACTCACTGGCCCCCAGCCAGATGGTTAGGTGATCAGGGTTCAGAGGGCCCCTGGTCTTGACTTGATGCTGATAAATGCAAGGTTGGTGGCTAACAAGTCAACTGCGGTCCGGGAGCTGATCCTGGACCAGGCGGCCGACCTCGCATGTGTCACGGAGACCTGGCTGGACAATGAATCAGGGCCTAGATTGGCTGATCTTGTTCTGGCTGGTACTCTGCGCAGCATCAGCCGTAACTGGAGGGACCGGGGGGCGGGGGGAAGCCATTATTTTTTAGGATACCTGGTCTGTGAGGAGATTCCCTGTGTGATCTATTGTGGGTATACAGGGTCTCCATCTGTGGTTGGATTTGGCTGGAGACAGTGGGGATACTGCTGATATACTATGCATCCACCTGTACAGCAGCTTCCCTGCACGCACTGACCGACCTGGTGTTGAAGGTGATCTTGCGGGATGATAGTTCTGGGGGACTTCAATATCCGATGCCAGTCTTGGAGGGACAGAGCGTGAGTTCATGGCAACCATGGGCCTGTCTCAGAGAGTAGTGGGCCCCACACATGCTGGAGGACATACCCTGGACATGATATTTTGCACAGGCCTTGAGGCACAGGATCTGTTGGTGGGGGAGGTATCAACAGTGCCCTTGTCAGGGACAGATCATTATCTCCTTCGGGCAGATAACTTGGCACATGTCAGCCTCCGGGAGAATGTGGAACCCGTTAGGTTGGTTCGCCCCCAAAGGCTTATGCAACCTGAAAGGTTCCAGATAGCTCCAGGGGATGTTTCCTCTGACCTCGATGGCCACTCACTCAATGACCTCGTGTCCAGGTGGAATATCGTGCTAACGGAGGCCATCGACTGTGTGGCTCCCAGGCGTCCGCTCGAATTGCCAGCAATGCAGCTCCCCATGGTATACAAGGAAGCTGCGGTGGATGAAGCAGGAAGGGCGCTATTCGCGTACTGAAGTTGACTGGTTGCGGTATAGAGTCTGGTTATGCACCTATGGCGTTGCAGTGTGGACAGCAAAGGTTTTCTTTGCTGCCCTCATTACGTCCGCTAAGTCCTGCCCAGCTGAGCTGTTCCAGGTGGTGGGGCGGCTGGTCAGTCTGGCCTCCCTCTGCCTGGACGTAGAACCATGAAATGCTCGCTGTGATTTGTTTGCGGACTTTTTTGCGGATAAAAATCGCTAAAATTCACCACAGTTTTGATGCGACTTTTCCAGCAGGGAACAGGTCAGAAAAAGTAGAAGCCCCTTCTTGTCCTGTTTTATGAGTTGAGTTTCGGACAGTGCCACCCTCAGATGACGGGGATGCTCTTGGGACTGCTCGAGCCACTTATTGTGAACTAGATCCATGCCCGTCCTGGCTGGTTAAGGCTAGCCAGGAGACATTGGGACCGTTGCTGGGGAATAGTCAATCCCTCCCTAGAGGAGGACGGGGTGCCGGGCTGTCTCAAGGAGGCAGTGGTGTGGCCCCTGCTCAAGAAGCCATCTTTGGACGTTGACACCCTTACCAGTTATTGGCCAGTCTCTAACCCTCCCTTTTTATGGAAGGTTATTGAACGGGTGGTGGCTCAGCAGCTTCAGGGGCATTTGCACCAGGTTAACTTTCTTGATTCCTCACAGTCAGGCTTTCGTCCAGGTTATAGCATGGAGACTGCACTTCTGGCCTTGGCCGATGACCTCTCCCGTGAGTTGGACTGGGGTCATTCGACCTTGCTGATCCTATTAGATTTCTCAGCTGCATTTGATACCATTGATCATGAGTTGTTGGTGACTTGGCTGTGGGACCAGGCAGGGATTGGTGGGACTGTTCTTGAATGGTTCCACTCTTTTCTGGCTGGGAGAACTCAGCGTGTGGTGCTGGGGGAGTTTTCATCTTCCCCCCGGGGCCTCACGTGTGGAGTATCGCAGGGTTCCATCTTATCCCCTCTCTTGTTCAATGTGTACATGCAGCCTCTGGGAGAGGTTGTTAGGGAGTATGGAGTGAGATGTCACCAATATGCTGATGACACCCAGCTATCTCTCTCATTTTCAACTGACCCAGGTCCTGCTGTCTTGCTACTTTCCCAGTGTCTGGAGGCCGTGGCAGATTGGATGTGGCAGAGAAGACTGAAGCTCAATCCTGACAAGACGGAGGTGATGGTGGTGGGCAGGGCAAGGGAGGTGCTGGCTCCCCTTGTATGGGGAGGGGGGGTCCACCCTCCTGTAGCCCAGAAGGTTCGGAGTCTGGGAGTGCTTCTGGACTCAGACCTCCATCTGGATCAACAGGTGGAGGCAGTGGCTAAAGCCGCCTTCCGCCAGTTGTATCTAGTGCGGAGGCTGCGTCCGTACATTTCCAGGTCCGACCTGGCCACCCTCACCCATGCCTTCATCACCTCCAGGCTGGACTACTGCAATGCACTCTATGTGGGGCTTCCCTTGACACTGGTCCGAAGGCTGCAGCTAGTGCAGAATGCGGCAGCCTGTCTCCTTACAGGGACGGGTCGGTGGGAGCATGTAACACCTGTGCTCTGTACTCTGCACTGGCTGCCTATAGCGTACCAAGCCAGATTCAAGGTGTTCGTGTTGGTCTCTAAAGCCCTGCACGGTCTGGGCCCCTCATACCTCAGGGACCACCTCGCCCTCCGCGCCTCAGGGTGATCCCTTTGGTCCACCGGGGGCACCTTTTTGGAGGTCCCATGTGTAAAACGGGGGGCTACAATGGAGAGGGCATTCTCGGTGGCTGGGCCGTGACTTTGGAACTCCCTCCTGGAGGAAGCCCACCTGGCTCCAGGTCTGCTGGCTTTTTGCCAAGCCTGCAAGATGTGGCTGTTCGCCCAGGCCTTCAGAGGGGAGGGTGGGGTAGTTGGGGATACATTTGGGTTTTTTTTACGATTTTTAAATATATTGTTGCACTTTTTAGTATTTTTATTGTATTTGTATGTATTTTTGGTTATTGTATGGTGCCCCGAGATGCCGTAGGCATGAGTGGGGCAGCTAATAAATATAAATAAAATAAATAAAAAATAAAATACATTTTCCTCCGACTCAGGCTCGGCAATCTCGGTGCTTACCCGGTATTTGTCCACTGTGGGGGACTGGATGAGGGCAAGCCGCCTGAGGCTTAATCCTGACAAGATTGAGGTGATGGTTGTGGGGAGGGCTGAGGGAGTGGTGGGCCCCATCATTGATGGGGTCCGCCCTCCCCTGGTTTCTCAGGTCTGGAGGTGCTCCTGGACGCACAGCTCCGCCTGCATGCCCAGGTAGTGGCTGTGGTGAAGGGAGCATTTCGCCAGTTACACATGGTGCGTCGGCTTATATCTCGGACTTGGATCTGGCCACAGTCATTCATGCTTTTATTACCTCGAGACTGGATTACCGCAATGCGCTCTGTGTGCGGCTACCCTTGGTGTTGGTTCGGAAGCTGCAGCTAGTACAGAATGCGGCGGCCCGTCTCTTGACAGGGACGGGCCGACGTGAGCATATCACACCGGTGCTTCGCTTTCTGCACTGGCTGCCGGTAGGCTTCCAGGCCCAATTCAGGGTGTTGGTGTTGACCTTTAAAGCCTTCAACAGCTTGGGCCCCACCTATCTGCAGGACCGCCTCACCCTCCAGGTCCTGGAGCTGCCCCTGCAGACAGCTGAGGGCGACCTCCTCGGGGTCCCCCAGGTTTCCCAAGTGTCCACTATGAAGAGGGTGTTCTCCGTGGCTGCGCCGCGGCTGTGGAACTCTCTCCCATCGGACATCCGCTTGGCTGTCGGCCACCTCTCTTTCTGAAGACAATGTAAAACCTGGCTGTTCCACCAGGCCTTTCCCGAGGGAGATGGGGTGGGTGAGTTGGGTTGGGGTTTTATATTGTTTTTAATTTAATCATTTTTGTTTATTTTAATGTTTTAAAATGCTTTTAATATGCTGTGAGCCACCCTGAGATGCCTGAGGCAGGAAGGGGCAGCATATACAATTTTAATATAAATAAGATATAAGTCCCTCATTATTGTACTGGTATAAAAGCCTCAGCAATAACTTGCATCTGCTGATCAGAGAAGCTAACAATGAATATACATTTTTGACCCAAAGTCAAAGGCTCGATGCATCAAAATTCTGAGGCATGGTCAACACTTAGCTCTCATATGACTAGGTTTGAGCCAAACTTCCTGCTCCAATCACAATGCTTAGATCAGCGGTCTTGGATCAGAGTTAACAGATTTTGCTTGAATTAGCAAGATTTCTGAACAGCAGATACTCTTATGAAACAAGAAGGGAGAAAAGTACTTGTAGTACTGCAAGAGGTGGCAGAGGGATTATTGAGCAGATGTGCAGCTCTTCTAGACAGTTTACTTCACAGTAGGTTGCAGAACAAGACAGTCCTATAGAGTTTTTACAGATGAATATGTGATGATAGCCTTTGCAGAACAAGAGCAGTGACTGTCACAAGCTACATCAGGGTGGGGTCACTTTTAAAAAACAAAAACAACTTGTGGGGGAGAGAGTAGTTAAAGGGTACGTATGCTTGGGATTTTTTTTTTATTTTTTTAAGTTTTTTTGGAGGGTATGGGGAATATAAAAGGAGGGTCCAGTTTATGAATCCATCTCTTAACCTTGAGTGCATGCCCTCTCCTCCATTGTCTTCCCCTAAACTCACACTTGCAGTATTTGAGAGTAGGAAATAGATCCCTAGATCAGACTCATGAATCTGGAAAGAGGTCAAATAAAAGCCAGCTACAGGCTGGATTTATCTACATACATCAAGAATATAAATCATGTGGCTTTTACTTAGAAAAGGGCAAAAGTTTAGACGACAAAGTCAGCACTCAAAAGCTGGGAAGGGCCAGAATTTAGGCTTCTTGTGCAACTTTAATTCAGCCTCTGAACGCACGTAGACGAAGTCTTCAGTCACGCAATCACATAACTCCTCCCCTTATCCCTGCCACAAACAGGACACATGCCTCATTCATGCCTCATCATTCAGTACACAGATTGAAGTGAGAAACAGAGGCTGGTCCACCCCCAAAAAGGCAGTAAAGCAGATACCCGAACACACTTCCCCAGCCTTCCCCTCTGCAAGAGAACTGAAACCTGAAAAGTATTAAAAACTAGAGCTCATGGCCAAACAGGAGTCAAATGATCAAGCATTTTCTGGTGACCAAAGTCTAGCAGAGACAATTTCAGTTTTCCAAAGTGTAAGCTAGACTTTGATCACCAGAAAATGCTTGATCAATTGTCTCCTGTTGGGCCATGGGGGTCAGAATTTTTTTTCAGGTCACCAATATAGCAGAGATAGAGGTAACATCCTGGACAGCTTCAAATCAGAGGATTTCCAGATGAGATGCCCTCTGCCCCAGAATTTTCACTTTCAGGTTAGTTAAATCTATTCCAAACCACAGCAGTTTTGGGGAAGTACTAGGCAGAGAGGTGTGTTAACAAGATGCGTCATGTCGCTGGTAGCAATAGCCTGCTACCACATATACACTGACTGTGTTGCTCCAAAATTAAGATCAATGTTTGTTAAATCTCATTTGTGCATACACTGTTTAACTACAGACAGTAATATTAATTCTCTATTCAAATATTAGAAGAGAATACCTAGTATTAGAACAGTCAAATACTATTAATGCTATGTTTATCACATCTTTTGTACCAGTACCATTAACATTTTACAAGTTTAAGCTTTGTAGGTAAGGCATAGAATGATATTCCTCACGGTCATGCAGCCGGACTATGAAGATCCTAGAATGAACTGGCAGCTCCTTGTTCCCTAGCTGCAGGCTCTAACCACGAGGTTTCATTTTCTTGAAATGTTTGACCACTACAGTAGTATTTACTCCCCTCCCAGAGACTGCAGTACACACCTCAACACAAGAGCTTTCAAAAAGCCAGAGAGAAAGCCTTCTGTTTTAGACCTGTTTACTAGACGATTATTGCAGAAACATTATAGCTACCATAATAGCTACTTTGGGCTGAACTATCAAGGGAAGTGGGGGGAGCAGGAAGCTGTATGCAAACAAAATGGGCTCTCATTAACAGAGAATCTGTGAAGCTCAACAAGCCAAGGAAACCAATGACTCAGTGGGTTTCTTGCAGTTCTCAGAAGCCTGTGTGGGTGGCCGTTCTACACTAGGAGTTTTGCTTGTTTCAGTACAAAAGTGCAAATACTAGAGGAACAGAAGCATATGAGATGCTCTCTGCTCCCTCAAGACAAGCAACTGACAGCTTAAGTTCCAGATACACCATAGAAAGCATTTGAAGATAAGTTTGCCTTGGGAAATTAAGTTGCTTAAGATTTCCCCGACACAAATATCTCATCATCAAGAGAGGGACAAAAAGGAAGGGACCCAGAAAAGGTTTAAGAACAGCTTGTTGCACAACATAGCTTTTAATAGAGGCTGCCAGCAAAATCTGCTGGTGAGCCAGACAATGAAACCAAGAGGAGACATTTTGCCCTTTGAGAGGCCGCAGGAACTGGCTGCTAAACCAGCATCTAAGCCAGGAAACTTTTTCCCCTCACAGGGGCTATTTGAAAATGAATACAAGCTCCGCTGGCTGCACAGAAGTTGGGGCATGCACTCAGAACGAGGGTCCAGACCATTGATATGCACCAAGGATCTGTCTCATATCCTTGTGTGCATGCCCTCATCTTTGCACTCTTACCCTGAGCTCAGTCTTTGAGTGCTTGGAGGTAGGAGCTAGGGCTGCTTGCCCACATTACAGGTTGGGAGTGAAATGTACATGAAGCAAAATCACAGCAGGGAAACTCAAGTGAAGCTCTGCTCATGGGCACAGGGTGTAAAAACCATCACCAGGCGATTCTTGTGGCAATTTCACTCATGGATGACGGGACTGAATTCATACAGTTAAATTTAGACCTGAAAGTCTATCATTACAAAGACCATACTCATGAACATTTTATTCTTCTATACCTTTAGAAACACATCTTGTGCTAGCACAGAGACCACATGAAAAACCGATCAGAAGGCACTTTAAAGAGAAGGACTTTTCCATTCACTGTAAAAGCCTAAGCAAGTGGCTTAGTTAACTAAGCTGCTCATTTCACACAAACTCCTGGAACTCGAGATTCCAAGCCAGCCCTTTATCCTTTTCAGACGTAAGTGTGCCATGCAGTCCCACATTAGAGGGGCTATTTTAGGGAGCTACTGGGCACTACAGTTAGCGTGTAACACTGCTATAACATCCATAAACCAATGCCCTCACAATGGGTGAAGACAGACATGACACTAACCATCCTTTAACCACTCTTGGTGGTTATTTATGCATGTTGCAGGGCTGTACTGGTGCCTTATGCAGCCCTGAAACATGCATAAATGACCACCTTAGGGTGGTTAGCATCATGTCTGTTTTCACCCTAAGGTTCTAAGAGTTCATGCTATCCCTTTTAAGAATGACACTGAACACTACAGGCAGGTTAGCTCACCCTCCTTGCAGTACAGGCCTCCCATTGCCTGACCAGAGAACCAAAAAGATGGATTTAAGCATCAAGCTTTTTTTTTTTTTTTAAAAAAAAAGACCTACAGCTTTTAAATTATTTAAGCCTCCAATGTTCCAAGACCACCAGTCATGATCTGAATTTTGCACTCCTCCATCTGTTGCATCCACCTATTCTCATCTTGCACTTACGTTGTCCATTTTGACTGCTTTTAAAGAGTCAAACAACTTTATACATACTAAAAGGATTAATAATGTAAGTGGAAAATTGAACACATTCAGGATGTAAATATTGACAGGAAATTCCAAAATAAAAGCTCCCACTCAGATTAAAGGTTGAACACCAGACTTTGAGAGGCAGGAGAATTTAAAGTTTAACTAGCGTGGGTGATCTCTGATAGTCGAACTTTGCTTTAGCCTCCACTTTAACATGGAGGACACCAATGGTCGCGGAGATGCTAATATGGAAGAGAGCACATGAAAGTTAAATTAATTGTAACTCAAGCAATAATTCTGTGGTATTAATTTGAGCCAAGAGAAGTTAAACGAATCTCACTTATGTAATGGGAATGAGCCTGTCAGTGACTTCACCCCAAGCCTACTGAAACAGTTTTAGAGATATAGGGCAGTAAAAGCAACTGTATGCAATACTAAGGAAAGCATAAGAAGCAGCTGTGCTTACACTGGAGCCTCAGCTGCGGTAACTTACAGTTCTGGCGCACCTTTCATCTGAAAGATCCAAAAATATTCAGCTACTCGCACCCTGGAATCACTTCAACACTTTTGCACTGCAGCTATCCCTGGTGTGCAGAGCTGCACAACAGTTAAGGGATGGAGAACACACTGACTGAGGAACAGCACCAAGGAAATTAGTTTAAAATGCAACAGAATGTTTAATCCCCATTACTGCACAGAGCAAACTTTTTAGAGTTTATGAAAAACTCCTGCAGATCAAACTCAAAATGTGCAGGGATGAGTTCCTTCTACCTAGAAGTTTAGACCAGACTCGTTGTGGCTGTAAAGGCACCCAACAAATTCTGAGAAAACAAAAAAACCAACCAGCTTTCAGCCCTGGTTCAACTGGAATTTAAGCTTATACTAGAGACCGTATATTTCACATATGATGCCTTGGAAAAAAAGAATCAAACAGCTATATAATCCGTGTACACTAATATCCTCTTTGCATTTAACTTTCTGTAAAATCAGGGCATAAAATTTGCAGGTGCCATTGGCGCTCAGAAAACCAAGGTTGGCAGCTGGTTCAGGGGTTATACTGGGGCAGAAATGGTAAGGAGCAGAGTCCCACTATCGGCCCTGGCCCTGCACCCCATCCCCCCAAGGACCCTCAGTGGTGTGGGAAGTGAGACCCAGCAAACTGCTACAGCCACTGCACAGGGCAGGGGCGCAGCTATAATAGGGGCCATGGGTGCAGTTGCACCTGGGCCAACAAGTCTGAGGGGGGACAGAGACACACGGCAGCTGCATTAGCTGTGCCTGTGTCCCGTCCTGCTGTGCCGCCACGACTGACTGCCCTGTCTGTCTCTGCTGCTTTAGCTGCACTGCCTGCAAGTGCTTCCCCGCAGCACTCAATATAGTACAGAGGGAAGAAGGAGGGGATGGAGAAAGGGCCAGCCTAGAAGCCTAGACTACATCTCCCTGAGTTTCCATGCTGATACAGCCCTGTCTCTCCCCTGTGCTAGGCAGCCAACTTCACGTCCCCCAGTGTTTCCCCTGCTTTGTGCCAGCATACAGCACCACTTACCTACCTTGACACTTGCCCGCCCGCCCGCCCACCTACCAGTCTTGTTGCCCATCTCTTCCATGCCTCCCTCTCCACGCTTACCCTGCCCGTTAACCCCCTATCAGTCTGCCCCACTGCCTCCGCCAGCTAGAGAGGTCTCCCTGGCTAGCACTGGTCTCAACAGCTGCTCCTCTGCTGGTTAAGTGGCTGGGGGTCCTGGCCAGCTGAGGGGAGCTTAATATGGATCCTGGCTGGGTCTTGAGCTCTGCATTGCTGTTTTTCAATCATATGGGGGCAAAGTAAAGAACACTAATGAATGTTTTTCTTTGGCTTTATACAGTTATAGTAGTTTTAGTTATATTTCCAAATTGTGATTGCCCATGTGTTATCTATTGCAGTCTACTGTATATTAATAAAGCGGTTTTAAAGCAGTTTTGAGAATAGAAATTATTAATGCCTTATACTAAGGACTAATTAGTGTTCCTGGGGTGGGAAAAGCTACTCCCCCCCCCCCCCCGGACAGTTAAAAGCAAAAGTAAATACTATACCAACTCTGCTTCGGACAGGCTAAAGATTATAGTCCTTTCATATTTAAGTTTCCTTTTTAAAACCATCAAAATATTAGGCTCCTGTCCTATGTGGTTGGTACTTTGTGTCCATTTACACAAACACACCTGCGTGCACAGGGTTTTCAGAAAAGCAGCTGAATTTGTCAGATACAATATTGGTTTTTGTATCTTTTGGTTCCAGGCAATTGGCACTGGCTCTTGTAGTTCCGGTATGTTTTTAGATTTACATCAGTCTGTATTTTATCACTATTAACTGGAGTGGGAAAACCTTTCCTCTATCAGGGGCCACTTCAAAAATTAGTACAAGCTCCAAGGGCCACACAGGGTGTATCTAATGGATGCACTCAGAAAACGTAGGGTCCATTTCATGGATCTGTGTATGCCTTCATCTCTGCTCCTGAGTTCAGTCAGCAGCCCCTGATTTTGGGGGTATGTAAACCTTGTAACACTGTCTAGGTCTGGCTCATTTCTCAGAGCTATTAAACCCTGAAGTTCTTCATTTTTGTCTGTCCTTTAAGTCATAGTATAGTTTGATACTGAAATTCAGTGTCCGTCTGTTATTTTGCATTAATCTCAGGATAAAACCTGGTGACTGATTTATTTTTTGGCTCCTGGAGTTGGATCTGAAATTTCATGCCCTGCTTAACGTAGCAACCAGTTAAAATTTCATAGATTTTTTGGCAGTAGGATGAAGCGATACATACAGTGAAGAAAAAAAAAAAAGAACTGAGACTGACAGACTGCTTTGCAAGTGATGGAAATATCTTAAAGAAAAAACACACTGAAGAGGTCACTTGAGTCTTCAGAGAACATGGAAGGGTTATTATTAGCAAGCATTTATATAGCACCAGCAATGTACCTGGTGCTTTACAAATAGAACAGACACAGTCCCAGCCCTAGGGCTTACAATCTGACGGAGGGTGCGGGAGACGAAGGAAGGGAAACAGAGGGAGAGACAAGGGGTGCAACATTCATGAAGATGCGAGGTCCCAGGTGCACATGCTTGACTACATCGCAAATTATGGCTGGCTGGTCCGTGTGGTGAGGATGCGAGTACACAGACCTCAGGTAACAGACTGTACTGGATGGAGGGTATCAGCAGGTGTTAGGTATGGGGAGCGAGGAGTCAGGGAGGACAGAGTGGAAGAGGTGGGTCTTGAGGAGAGATCTGAAGGTACGAAGGGAGCGGGCAAGGCAGATGTGGGCAGGGAGGGAGTTTCAGGCATGGGGGGCAGCTAGGGAGAAGGGACGAAGGCGGTTAGGTGAGGCGTGGGAGGGCAAAAGGGGACAGAGGAGGAGCGGAGTTCACAGACCGTAGTACGGAGGGAAGTTCGCGCACAGAAGTAGGGGGGAGCAAGATTGTGAAGAGCTTTATAGGTGAAGACTAGGAGCGTGTGCAGGATTCATTCAGGAAGGGGGAGCCAGTGAAGAGAGGAGAGGAGGGGCTGCACGTGGTCGAAGCAGCAGGTGAGGTGGATGACGCTGGCAGCAGAATTTTGGATGGAGACAAGGGGAGAAAGGGGAGAGCGGGGGAGGCCAGTGAGAAGGAGGTTACAGTAATCGAGGCGAGAGATGACCAGGGTGTGAGTGAACAAGGGTTTTGGCAGGGGAGACAGAGAAAAGGGCAAATCTTAGCAATGTTATGGAGGGAGAAGCAACAGAGTCGATGTAGGGTTTAAAAGAAAGGGGTGAGTCAAAGATGAAGCCTAAGCTACAGGCTTGGGGGACAGGAAGGATGGTGACCCCATCGATAAGGATAGACAGGGAGAAGGGAGAGGAAGGATGGGGGGGGGGGGGGGGCTAAAAGCTAAGGAGTTCAGTTTTAGCCATGTTGAATTTTAGTTGACATTGAGACATCCAGGTAGATATAATCACAGAGAGAGCTGGTGAGGTGAGCTTGAACAGATGGAGACAGAGAGGGAGCAGAGAGAGAGAGAGAGAAAGAAAGAAAGAGAGGGAGCAGAGAGAGCGATTTGAGCATCAGTGTAGAGGCGATATTGGAAGCCATGGAAGGCAATGAGTTTGCCTAGGACAGGATATAGATCGAGAAGAGGAGAGGGCCAAGGACAGAGTCTTCGGAACACCAACCGAGAGTGGAAGGGAGGAGGAGGTGGAGTTGGCAAAAGACACATTGAAGGAGCGGTCAGAGAGGTAGAAAGAGAACCAGTCGAGGATGGAGCCACGGAAGCAATGGGAGTGAAGTGAGTCCAGCAAGAGTAAGTGGTGAACAGTATCGAAGGCAGCAAAGAGGTCAAGAATGACAAGAATGGAGCAGAGGCAATTAGATTTAACCACAAGAAGATCGTTGGTGATCTTAGCGAGAGCAGTTTCAGTAGAGTGAAGGGGGTGGAAGCCAGATTGGAGGGAGTCAAGGGAGGAGTTGGCAGAGAGGAAGTTGAGGCAGCGGGAGTAGACAACATATTCAAGAAGCTTGGAAACAAAAGGAAGGAGTGAGATAGAATGGTAACTAGAAGTGTCAGAGGGGTCAAGAGTGGACTTTTCGAGGATAGGAGAGAGAGTGGTGTGCTTGAAGCCGGAGGGGAAGGAGCCAGTAGAGCAGGAGAGGTTGATGATGTGCAGGAGCGACAGTGGAAGCAATGGAGGTCAGGAGGTGGGAGGGAATGGGATCAAGGGGGCAAGTGGAAGGGTTGGAGGAGGAGAGCAGGAAGGAGATTTTCTCAAGGGAGGTGGGGGGGAAGGAGGACAGAAGAAGGAGGTGGAGGAGGAGGAGGAGGGAGAGGGGAGGGAGGAGGAAAAGGAGAGGAGTGGGAAGGAATGTCGAGGCGGATCTTGTCCGTCTTGGAGGTGAAGAAGGAAGGAAGATCCTGAGCAGAAAGGGAAGAGGGAAGCGAACAGGTGGTGAGGGTTCTAACAGGACTTCACACAGAGGCATAGTAATGCTGTCTAGCGAGGGAAACAGCAGAAATAAGGGAGGAGAGAGAGAATTTGAAGTGAAGAAAATCAGCATAAGAGTGGGATTTACTCCAGAGGCGTTCAGTAACACGGATGCAGGAACGGAGGTGGCGGATAGTGGGGGTGAGCCAAGGATGGGGGTTGTGGGAGTGGGCAGAGAGGGAGGAGGGGGGGCAAGTGAGTCACGGGTGGAGGAGAGAGGGGCATTGAAAACCGAGATGGCAGAGTCGGGGGGGAAGGGAGGAGGAGGAGACTGGGCGAGGGAGAGAGAGAGAGGAAGCAAAGTCCAGGGGGTTAGGGGCTTGCAGGTCACAGAAGGGGCTGCTTGAAGGTTTGTCAATTTATTTTCCCTGTGCTTGGTAATGGACAAAGCTCCTTGATGCACAGCTCCATCTAGATGCCCAGGTTGCAGCTGTGGTGAGGAGCACATTCCGCCAATTACACCTGGTGAGACTGCTTTGGCCACGTGTCTCAGATTCCAACCTTGCTACTATCATCACCTCAAGACTGGACTATTGCAGTGCGCTCTACAGGGGGCTGCCCATGGTGACAGTTCGGAGACTGCAACTGGCACAGAATGCAGCGGCCCATCTCCTTAAAGGGATGGGCTGCCGAGAGAATATTAAACCGGTGCTCCATTCTCTGCACTGGCTGCCTAGTCTCTTCTGGGCCCGATTCAAGGTGCTGGTTCTTACCTATAATGCCCTATACAGCTTGGGCCCTATATATCTGCAGGATCGCCTCACGCCCCATGCTCTGGATTGGCCCCTGTAGTCGACCAGGAGAATCTTTCTCCAAGTCTCCTGGGTATCCTGTGTGGGAGACTCTGGGGAGGGCATTCTTGGTGGCTGCGCCAAGGCTGTAGAACTCCCTCCCAGCGGAGGCTCAGGGAGCCCCGGACCTCTCCGCCTTTTGGCATCAATGCAAGACCTGGTTGTTCCGCCAGGCCTTTGGCAAGGGAGATGAGCGAGGGTGGGGGAGAGGTGTAAGGCTGGGTTATTTATTTCTTTGGAATGTTTACGTCTAACACCCCTCCTTCTCTCTTCTTTTCCCAGGGGGGATGTTTTCTCCCCTTTCTTCTCCTCTTTTAGATGTTTTATGTTTATGTTGATTGTATTTTTATATGTGTATTTTTATATACTGTAAGCTGCCTTTGGCAGGAGGGGCAGGATATAAAATATTTTATTATTAATAATAATAAATAATAATAATAATGATAATGGCTGAAACTCATTCTTGAGTTTTTTCTTGTTATCGTCAAGAATCATAGTTCTTTACTCATTTTAGTAGAGAAATAATAAAGAAAAATACTGATTTTCAACGTTTCTCGGTCGAGAAATTTCTCAAAAAACCATTTACCACAATTTACCATTTAATGATTTGCCATGTACTGCCTTCGTCCCAGTAATATGCTTGTGCTAAATACCATCTTGTGCATGCGCATTACCGGGATAAACACAATACATGGTAAGCCATACACGGTAAATCGGTATACAGTAAATTGTGGGAACTGGTATGCAGTAAACGGTCAATTTTTTTTTTCCAAATTACTGATATCTCAATCTGTTATCAAGATTGAGATTGCACCGAGATCTGACAATTCTTTTTTTCTCATGAAAATATCTAGAACTCTCATTTCAGCCCTAAACTAATTATAGAGCTGCACGATCAGGCCCACATTCCACTGTAAACACTGAAACTTAAAAATGCTGTTACAAATAAACAGGTTGAGCTTTCCGTCTGAAAATTTGCGTTTTTTGGTTTTTTTAGGGGATAGTGTTGTATGCAAAGTTTGAAGGAGATTGATTAGGCCATTTAAAAGTCATACGGATTTTAAAGTTAGTTGGTAATGTCAATTTCAGACATCCTAATGCTTTTGTTGCAGCCGATACCTTGCTTGGTTTTGCAAGTTGACGCTCAAATTTGCAGGTATGTAGCCGGAGCATATTTCAAGTACTGTGGAAGGGCTGATGGTGTTTATTAACTCACCAGCTCTGCCACTTCTCCCAGCAGGACACCACAGTCGGGTGAAATTAACAAGTCAGCTGGGAGAAGTGGCAGAGCCAGCTACAGAGCATCAGGGATCAAGCACTCTGCTCAGCTCATACCACAGATAATTAATTATACCGCACACCCCATCTCCTCCTCTCCCCTCCCTCCTATTGCTGCTGCTCCCTCTGTCTGCCACCGCAACATGGAAAACCAGCCACAAAGGCTAAACTAGGGCGATATGAATTGAACTCACTCAAACCATTCTGTTTGCTTAGGAGAATAGAATTTTCCTATCTTCAGCTAATGCTCTATGTCACGGGGGGGAAGAGAATAGAAATAGAGGCAGGAAGAGGGCTGGTTTTTATTTTCTAAATCTATGTATCTTGAAGCCAGGGAGATACAGCACACAAGGCAGGCAAACAGCACTGCCTGCCTGCCCCCCTACCCCTCATGCTGCCCCTGCACTGACCTAGCCCGGAGCTGGTGAGAGGCCTCCCCACAGCCTCAGTGGGCAACTGGGGCTCATTAGCCCCTGCCGATATGGAAACAGAAACCCCAGGAAGGAAGCCCTTTCATTGCGAAGAACTTTATTATTATTATTATTATTATTATTATTAACAAACATTTATATAGCGCCAGCAGTGTACATGGCACTTTACAAAGTAATAAAATAGACACGGTCCCTGCCCCTAGGGCTTACAATCTGAGAGACAGGAGCTGGGGGAGAGACATAGGAAGGGGAACAGAGGGAGAGACAAGGGGTCTAACATTCATGAAGATGCGAGGTCTCAAGTGCACGTACTTGGCTTGGTTACGATGAGAATGACAGCAGGCAGGTCCATGTTGCAAGGATAAGGGTAAACCGATCGTAGGTATAGGAATAGTGGCTCAGCAGGATAAAGAGTCAGACAGAGCAGAGCGAAAGAGGTGAGTTTTAAGGAGAGATTTGAAGGTATGAAGGGAGGGGGCAAGGCGGATGTGGACAGGGAGGGAGTTCCAGGCATGGGGGGCAGCAAGTGAGAAGGGACGAAGGCGCTTAGGGGAGCAGGGAAGGCGTGGAAGGGTGAGAGAAGGGACAGAGGAGGAGCGAAGTGCACGGGCTGGAGTATGGAGGGCGATAAGTGCAGAGAGGTAGGGGGGAGCAAGGTTGTGAAGAGCTTTATAGGTGAAGACTAGGAGCTTGTGCAGGATTCGTTCAGGAAGGGGAAGCCAGTGAAGCGAAGAGAGGAGGGGCTGCACATGGTGCATGCACACGAACAAGCCAAGGACGCTGGCCAGTCGGGCACAGCTGGGTTAAGGGGAACTGTGGGAGGACAGGGAACAGAGAAATCCCCAGGCAGGAGGGGACCCCATCGACCACAGGCAGAGGACAAAGTTATTGGATGAAGTCTTGCGCTATTGACTCGGTCTCATAAATGTGTACCTGGGGGGTTACAAATTGGATCATCTGCACTGGAGCGCCTACCTAGCTACAGAGCCACTGACCATGTCCAGCCAACAGGCAGAAGAAACCTGGGTAAGAGCGGCAGGTTGGAGCCCCAGCCCTTTCCCCAGCAATCTGCCTGGAGCTGCGGATCGGTACAGGCTGAGGGGGAAAAATTGCTTGTTTCAAACATTTCCCTCCTCCATTTACTCTATGACCTTGAGGCTGGGAATTATTTATTTAAAATAGCCTAGGTGAATCAGGAAAGATGGCTAATTGTGTGCTGAAAGTTCTTAACAAGGAGAGAGACTAGGTGTGTAATGAACGGCCAAGGGCAGGGAGAAGCAGAGGAATGGGTTAAGCCAGACAGAAAGCTACTAAGCTAAAGGATGCCTGCGGTGAAGGCTGCTGTGACCTTGGCAGAGTCAGGGGGACATGAGTAATTGGTGTTTGCAAGCAGCTAGGCGGGGCTCTCTTTCCCCTTAGGAAGCAGTGCCTAGGGAAGCTAGCGAGGGGATCCCCAGCTCTGGCAGGGCTGCTCACTCCAGCAGATGCTTTACCACCCAGTGCACAAGCAAAGGCGTCTGGTGCAAGTAAACTGGGCCCATTCAACACTGAGCAAAACAAGGGACGATCCCCTAAAGCAGTCCCCAAAAATCCTCAGCGAGAGCCCAAGGCAGGGCTCAGGAGGAGAAGAAAACGTCTCTCTGTGCTGGAGGGAGCCACGGGGCAACTCCTAGCTCAGCTTTGTGAGGCTGCCGCCTCTTAACACTAATAGCCCAACAGAAGTCCCATTAGGCGGAGCATTAAAGAGGGGAAGGACTGGTAAGAGGAAGGGAGGTTAAGGCAGTCAGGGGAGGCAGGGGTTAAAGGAGGCTCCCAAAGGGAGGGATGAGATGGGGGGGGGGCGGGTGTCACATTCTGAGAGTTTGGAAGGCAGGAGACACTCTTCTGTTTCATTTTGGATGCCCGTGGCCCCTCAGGATGTAGGTGTGCCCCTAGTCTGTGCTCCCCGTTAGAACACAGGCATATGTAAGTGGGTCCCTGTGCCTGTTCCTCTGATTCCGAGGGGCAGGATAGGGGAGAAGTAGCTGCTGCTGCTGCCGGCAAGTAGCATCAGTAACTAACTTTATAGGGGCTTTCAAGAGAGGAAGCATCTCCCTTCACCCGAGGAGACGATCTGCCAAGCACCCCAAACACTAAAGCAGCTCAAGGAGAAATTCAAGGTGCCGGCAGGGAGGATCTCAAGAGGAGTCCACTGTCCGGGGGACATGGCATCCCCTCAGTCAAGGCCAGGAGCAGCTCCACTGCACCGGTGAGTCCTTCCTGTGCTGCCTCATTCACCAAGCGGAGCTGGACGGGCTGCAGAAGCTGCTCATGCTGTTCAGGGAGCAGCAGCTACGCTCCGCCTCCGCCCTGGATAATACTTGTAGTGTTTCCCCGCCCCGTCATCCCTTTCCTGCCTCAGGACAGGAGCTGGGCTCGGATCCCACAGAAGGAAGCCAGCTAGATGCATCGATGGAGCAGACGCTGCCTTGTCTGCGCACTGGGAAGTTGGGCTCCCGTGAGGCTGTGCACCCTACGCAAGCCAGGGCAGCTTTGCATAGTGAGTACATGGGGTGGGGAATTCATACGACGTCCGAGAGTGGAGTCACAGCAACGAGAGAGGGGGTTCCCTTTCCCAGCTGACAGGTGTCACTACAGGCGGGGGGGGGGTTCGCTTTGGTGTGCGACTGGGAGGGCAACAGGGAGCAATGTTCTTTCTCTCCCCACACCAGCAGGGGTAAATGTAAGCCAGCTGAAGTAAATGTAAGCTAAACAGGCTAAGTATACAAAAGGAAAAAACCCACGCGCCTGTCAGGGAGAGTCAGCTGCACTGGGACCAGGAGCCACCCAGGGCTCGCCCCATTTTAGAGTGGGGGCTGGGAGCCACCCAGGGCTTGCCCTGCAGCCGGCCATACCAGGTCTTGTCGGAGTCCACACCCCCAGCCCCTGCTCCCAGTGGCAGAGGGAGAGGGGGTGGGGCCACAGATAGAGACCAGCTTCCAGCAGGGCGTCGGCCTTGACAGGGGCTATAAAGTCACATGCCTGTCGGCAGCGCCACAGGCGCGCGCCTAGGGGGGCATGGACTGTGTATCATATCCCCGACTAGCAGAAGATTTTGTGGGAGGACGTGGGTAGAGAGGAAGGTGAGGGGTGTGATTGGGGGAGGTTATGTTATAGGTTATAGGGGGGTAGTGGGGTATTTGGGGGAAGAGTTGTTCGGAAAGGAAGGGAGGGGGAGAGTTAGTGGGAGGGTTAGGGTGGGGGGGAAGGGTATTGGGGTACATAGGGATGTCTGGGATTGCTGAAAGGGTTAGGGAGGAGGAGAGGGTGGGGGGGTGATCTCCCCTGCCGCCAGGGCGGGGCAGCAGCCATTGGGGTCGTGACAGGCTGGGGAAGATAGTGTCCCGGGTGGAGGGGTGTAAGATTATTGAGGCAGGACCGGTGCTTAGTACAGGTCCCGCTTACTAGCTCCCAGGTAGTTGGGTCATGATTAGAGAGCCTCTGACCCCGTGCTGCTGCTGCTGAATGCGAGGTCGGTGGCAAATAAATCAACAACTGTCCAGGACTTGATCCTGGACTCAGCCGCCAATCTCGTATGTATCACAGAAACCTGGCTGGACCTCGAGTCGGGGCCTATTGGGGCTGACCTTGTTCCGGCTGGGTATTCCCTGCAGCATCAGCCATGGTCCGAGGGTCACCAGGGGTGGGGGGGTGTAGCCATGATTTTTAAAGAGGGATAGTCTGTGAGGAGGTATCCGGTGGAAACCATGGTTGGTATGGAGGTTCTTCACCTTGTGTTTGATTTGGCAGGGGACAGTTTAGGGGTGCTGCTTGTATACCGTGCACCTACCTGTACAACAGCCTCTCTGCATGCTCTGATGGAGGTGGTATCGGGGGTGGTGTGGTCCCCAAACACATTAGTCTTGGGGGACTTCAACATTCACGCCAATGCCACCCTTGGGGGGCATGGAGCACACGTTTATGGCCGCCATGGCAACCATGGGCCTGTCCCAAGAACATAAGTGACATACTGGGTCAGACCAATGGCCCATCTAACCCAGCATCCTGTCTCCGACAGTGGCCAATCACGGTGGCTTGGGAGAAGCACCCAACAGGTCACAATGGGGGGATCCATTCCCTGTTGTTTTCCCCCAGCTCCCATCATGTTCCCTGATCCTATCTGGCTAATATCAATCAATCAATTTATAACGGTTACGGACTTACGTCTTCACTCAACATAAAACAAACAAACCAACATAAACATATTATACATAACACAGCTACATAACAAATATAAAATAATAAAATTGCAGAGCCATTCGAATTGGATGGTTCACATAACTAATTGTATGGGGAATTAACAATTGATGAGGAGGAATCACATTTTAGCCCAAAAGGGTACATGGATAACAACCTGGGAGGACAATACAACTCCGATCAATTAATTAGTTAATTTGAGCCTTGGCTTTATGTATCCTTGCCGCCAATAGTGCAAAAGAGGCAACCGCATGCATTAGTTGTTACACTGTCAGATGAAAGAAGAAGTGACATTTTTTCCGCATTGGTCACAAACTCTTTGCCCAGGTCCACAATGGATATAGCCCAATATGCCGTATATCAGCATAGGAAGTACATCTGAAGATAATGTGTTGCAGATCTTCTATTTCAGGGTTACTACAAGGGCACAGCATCTCTTCATATGGCCTACTCTGAAACCTCCCAGAAAGAACAGCTGATTCACATAACTGCATACGAAGTTGCATATATGCCCTACGTAAATTCTTGTTACTTATTTTATCCAAGTAGTCCTCAAATTTATGAATACCCTTAAAAAGTTGATAGTAGGGGTCTGCTTTCCATCTAGAGACTACCGCCAGATCATTCTGTTTAGTGATATCCTCAGCTCTGATCTTTACCAAACATATTAGACGGTTTAAGTCAGACCCCGCCAGAAAACTAAATGAAAGGCCCAAATTCCTCATCTGGAATCCAATCTGGGTTAGCCAAGGGTAAAAAGGAGCCAAAGTACGCCCCAACTCTTTGTATAAACAGAGAGTGGGTAGGTCTGGCGTAGCTCTAGTTTACAGTTTTAGCCAGTAGCGAATACTTAACTGGCTGGCAATACACATTATTGGTATCATCCCTGTCTCGGCTCTTACAACCGCAGCTGACACTCCTTGCGGTATACCTAAGAGCCCTCGGAGGAATTGATTCTGAACCACTTCCAAAGTTTCCAAGTGAGTTCCTGTTAGTATTTCCATCCCGTATGTTGCAGACCGTAGCTCTATAAACTCTGAGCATAAGAGACAGATATGCCAACTGATCTTGCTGCTAGCTTGATTATACCCCTATCTGGCTAAGAGCTGCTAATGGATCTATCTTCCAGAAACTTGTCCAAACCTCTTTTAAAACTCAGCTATAGTACTGGCCCTTGCCACAGCCTCTGGCAGTATATTCCACAACCCAATTATACACTGAGTGAAATAATATTTCCTTTTATTTGTTTTATACTTGCCACTCATGAGTTTCATGGAGTGTCCCCTAGTTCTAGTACTCGCTGAGAGGGTAAATAACTGCTCCTTATTTATTAGTTCCATACCACTCATGATTTTATAGACTTCTAAACTGAAGAGCCCCAACCTACCAAGCCTCTCCTCATACGAGAGCCCTTCCATGTCCTGGATCATTTTTGTTGCCCTTCTCTGTACCTTTTCCAGTTCAGCTATGTCTTTTTTGAGATGGGGTGACCAGAACTGCACACAATATTTGAGGTGCAGTCGCACCATTGATTTGTACAGAGGCATTACCACCTCCTCCGTCTTATTCTCTATCCCCTTCCGAATAATTCCTAACATGGTTTGTTTTTTTGACTGCTGCTGCGCACTGTGCTGTGGATTTCATTGTATTGTCCACAACCACCCCCAGATCCTTTTCCTGAGCGGTAACTCCTAGCTTAGTACTCAGCATTGTGTACTCATAATTTGGATTATTTTTCCCTATGTGCATCACTTTGCACTTGTCCACGTTAAATCTCATTTGCCATTTAGATGCCCAGGCACCCAGTGTCATAAGATCCTGTTGCAGTTCCTCATAGTCTGCTCGTGTTTTAACTACCCTGAATAACTTGGTGTCATCTGCAAATTTGATCACCTCACTCTTATCAGCAGTGCCCTTGTCATGGACGGACCATTACCTCCTGCAGACCTCTTTTCTGGCGCACGTCTGCCCCCGGATAGATGCAGAACCAATTCGTATGGTTCATCCCCAGAAACTGATGGAACCAGAGCTGTTCCGGAGGGCTCTAGGGGAAATATCCTCTGATTTTGAAGGCCGTCTCATTGATGACCTCGTGGCTTTCTGGAACACCTTGTTAACTGAGGACGTAGATCGGACGGCTCCTAGACGTCCGCTTCCCAGGTGACAGCACCACAGGCCTCCTTGGTATTCGGAGGACCTGTGGGTGCTGAAGTGAAAGGGTGACGGTTGAAGCGATCGTGGCACCATTCTCACACTGAAGCCGACAGATTGCAGCATAGAGCTAGTTTACGAGACTATGCTGTGGCTATGAGGGGACAAAAAAAAAAAAAAAAAGTTTCTTGCTGCCTTCATAGCATCCAGCGGAGCTTTTCCGCATGGTGCGGGGGTTGGTCAGTCCGGCCTCCCTCCACCTAGGAGTGGCGTCATCTACGGCATGCTGTGACATGTTTGTGGAGTATTTTGCAGATAAAAATCTGCTTGTATTCACTGCGACTTCAATGCTGCACTTATTACAGTAGGAGAGCCAGAGGTTATAGAAGCCCCATCTTGTCCAGTTTTGTGGGATCAACTCGAGTCGGTGGTGCCCGCCAATGTGATCGAGGTCCTTGGGGCGGTTAGGACCACTTCTTGTGAGTAAGATCCGTGCCCGTCCTGGCTGGTGAAATCTTGCAGGGAGACAATGAGGCCGCTGCTGGCAGGGATGGTCAATGCCTCCCTCAGGGAGGGCAGAGTGCCGGGCTGCCTCAAGGAGGCGATGGTGCGGCCTCTGCTCAAGAAACCATCTCTTGACGTTGACTCCCTTGCCAGCTATCGACCTGTCTCTAACCTTCCTTTTTTAGGGAAGGTTATTGAACAATGGCCCAGCAGCTGCAGGGGCATCTGGACCGCATCGGTTTCCTTGATCCCTCCCGGTTGGGATTTCATCCGGGATATGGCACCGAGACTGTGCTTATAAGCCTTGGTGAACGACCTGCGCTGAGAGTTAGACCGGGGTCGGTCGACCCTGTTGGTGGTGTTAGATCTTTTGGCTGCATTTGATACCGTTGACCATGAAATGCTGGTGACGCACCTGCAGGAGACTGTGCAGGAGCGGGTGGGACGGTTCTTGAATGGTTCCGCTCATTCCTAGCAGGAAGAACTCATCGAGTGGTACTCAGAGAACATTTTCCATCGTACTGAGACCGCTTATGTGGTGTGCCGCAGGGTTCTGTCTTGTCCCCTCCAGTTCAACGTGTATATGCAGCCACTCGGTGAGGGGATTAGGAGGATCGGCGTGCGGTGTCATCAATATACAGATGACACCCAGCTGTACCTCTCTTTTACAAACAGACCCAGACCCTGCAGTCTCTGTGCTTACCCAGTGTCTGACAGTTGTGGGGGAGGAGATGAGGACCAACCGACTTGAATCCTGACAAGACGTAGGCGATGCTGGTGGGTAAGGTGACAGGGGTAACGGCCCCCGTTGTGGATGGGGTCAGTCCCGTTTTGGTTCCCCAGGTGCCAAGTCTGGGGGTGCTCCTCGACGCACAGCTCCGCCTGGATATCCAGGTGAGGCTGTGGCGAGGAGTGCCTTTCACCAATTACATCTGGTGCGGCAGCTTCGGCCATATATTTCAGACTCTGACCTGACCACCCTCATTCATGCTTTCATCATCTCTAGACTAGACTATGGTAACGCACTCTACGTGGGACTACCCATGACAACAGCTTGGAGGCTGCAGCTAGTGCAGAATGCGGCAGCCCGTCTCTTGCTGGGACTGGGCCGCCAGGAGCACATAACACCGGTGCTCCGTGCTCTGCACTGGCTGCCAATAGCTTTCTGGGCCCGCTTCAAGGTGTTGGTAATGGCCTATAAAGCCCTAAACGGTCTAAGCCCTACCTACCTGCAGGACCGCCTCACCTCTCGGGTGCTGGATCGACCCCTGCGGTCGTCCAGGGGTACCCTGCTTGAGGTCCCCCGAGTTTTCCGGGGGGCCACGCAGGAGAGGGCATTCTCTGTGGCCGCGCCACAGCTGTGGAACTGCCTTCCACTGAGGGTGCGGTTGGCCCCGGACCTCCCCTCTTTTCGGAAAAGTTGTAAGACCTGGCTGTTCCGTCAGGCGTTTGGTGGGGGAAGAGTGGTGAAAGGGTGGTGATGGGGGTGCTAAATGTTGCCCTCCTTTTTGTAGTTTAAAAAATGTTTTATATTTAATTTTATTTGTGTTTTTTTATATTGTAAGCTGCCCCGGGCTGCCTGATGGGTATTAAATTGAAAAATAAATAAAATTATATTACAAACATATCCTGCCTGTCTCATCGTTTCTGAACCCTTGATACGCAAGGGTGGGGAACATTTCCTCCCTGGGGAGACACTTAAGCATGATATGATGTGAAGCATATGCATCTGCTTATGTAAAGCAGCTACAAAGAGATTTGAGCTCTTTTAAATGAAAGTAACCAACCCACTTTGGTAATGTTCAGATGAACAGTGTAACTACTTTTATTTATTTATGTTAAAACTTTTATGCCACCCGCTCCTGCCTCAGAAATCGTGGGGCAGCTCACAGCATATTAAAAACATTTTAAAACAAGAAATAATAATAATTCAATTTTAAAAATATAAACCCCTATCCCCCCCCCCCTCCTCATATTTAATAAAAACATGGCTAGGCTGAGCTGGGGCCACATGTAAGGGGAAGAAGAGCAGCTGGGGAAGCATGTAAGAGCCAGCACAGAGAGTTTTGTTTCCTTTGTGCTATCCCAGAAAGACAAAGAACCAAAGCTTGGTTCAGACTTGGGGAAAATGGGTCCATTTAGGGAAGGATAAAGTAGGTGCACACTGATCTGTTTATTTTATTTTTCTTTGCCTGACTTGAAGCTCTCATATTTTTGGTCTCAAATTTTAACCTACTTTGGAAAGGTACCAAGTTTGAGGTGACCGAGACAAAGTAGTAGAGCAATATCTTTTACTGGACCAATTCCAGTTGGTGGAGGTATGCAAGCTTTCGGACCTGGCAGGGTCCTTCGTCAGGCAAGTCAGGAGTTAGAACTGTAGACCGAGAAAAATTATAGGAGTTGGTGATCATGCTTTAAGCTTCATTTTATTTTGTGTTACTGTATCTGGTGCTTCATTATAAAACATTGTATATCTGGTTCTTCTTGTGAAACACTGAAATAATATTTCCATTAGATTTTGTATTATACTGTATATCTTGTTCTAATGAACTTCATTAGATTTTTGTGTTCTAGACTAATTATTACAGAGACAAAGAACCAGATATACTACGCAATAATTTTTGACAATAAATAGTAGTTTTCTTTTATCTTGCACCAGCTTTGATAAATAAAGTTATTCTATATGTCAAACCTGTTTGAAATGCATGCTGAGAAGTAAGCTTGCATGCATAAAATTTGGATAATTGTAAAGTTCTCCATGGTCCTGGGAGCAGCTCCTTATTCAGGGTACCTTCCATGGGGAGCCAGAAGGAACACTATTATATGGTAAAAACTCACATTCTATTCTTCACATCTCAAAAAAGCTGGAAATTTCCTAACACAATATTCATGTTTAGAAACATTAAAAGCAGGATTGTTTCTACTAAATTCTGTTTACAAAAATTCCAAAACACATTGATAAAAAAACTATTTAACAGAGTATAACAAAATTGAAGTGCCAAAAAACATGGAAATTAATGAGACTTACTTCTCTAAATTGTGTAACATATCAAAATTACTATACCATAGGTAATTCTTGGAAGTCACCGACTCACCATCAAAATGAATACACCCCTTTAACTCGATCTTTTTACACACACATTAGAAGTTCAGATTATACTAGTTTAAAATTTAACACGAGTCATTAATAAATAAATTTATATTAATAAAAAGGAAAACACAATGAAGTTAGATTAACAAAAAGTGAGAAGAGTATTAAAATATACCACGTTCACTTAAATGATTGAAACTGTCCATACAATAGCGTTAACTACAGCTCTGTATTACGAGTGTGTATTCAGGATCAAAACTTCAGTATTTCATAATTGTGCGTAAAACGACACAGTTACGGTGGTGTATTAATTCTGATGGTGACTGAGTTGGTGACTTCCAATAATTAATTACCTATGCACGGTATAGTATTTTTGATGTTATGTTACGCAATTATGTTGTGTTATGTTACCTACGCTATTATTAGCAGGAAGGTGTGGGGTAAAAATGCAATAAATAATGAAATTTAGAAAAGTCAATTTTCGTGCTTTTTGGAATTTCAGTTTTGTTATGCTCTAGGTTATTAAATAGTTTTATCAATGTTTTTTAGAATGTATGTTTTGTTTGTAGATCGTATTTAATAGAAATGATCCTGCCTTTAATGTTTTTTTTAAAACCATACGGGGTTTTTTTGATTTAAGAAACTGAAATATAGACAGCACAAAAACTAGCCTTTTCTAATGTTGCTGGCAGACTCGGTCGTTGTGGTAACGTGACAGTGGGACTGAATCTTTAAGCAGACACATTTTTTCTACCAAGTACTCAGTAGGAAGCAAAATAAACAAGTGTTTGGAGGCTTGAAAAGTGTGACTGAAAACCACTTCCCTCGCAATCACATGGCGCTCTCTCACCATTACAGCTTCTGTATTTATTTGTTCCCCATAAAGATTATGAAAGCAAATACCTGAATTTCTGGTTTTCAAGAACAGAGTTCCAGCTCTACCCCACTGTTTTAAGAAAGCTCGTTTCCTACATAATGTTAGTCTCCTGCTCTTTCATGACATTAAAGGGCTCATATTCAGTTCTTCCTTTGCAGATGACCTTTTACTACAATACTGATCACAAACAATAGAACCAACTAGTTCAGAAACTGCTCCTGAATCAAGACGCTTCTTACCCAGGCTCTCTTCCTGTATTAGAGAATGGGCCTACCTGACTTAGCACAGCAGTGTATAAGGTGCTGACTGAATATATCTCAAAAGAATCTGTTCACATTGCACAGGAAAACAACTGTTTTAGTGACAGCCAGCACCGATGGGATTCAAGCCTCCAGAGTCTGCAGTGTTTTCACCGCCAGTGAAGGTTAGCAGATGCATTTCAAATAAATTTCATGAAAGGAAAACCATTTGTTTCTTTTCTGTAAAGTATTGATATGGAGGGAAAGTAACTGCTTTTTAATGCAGGCTAAGCAGTTGAAAAAAGTACGAAGTAAAAGGAGGCGGGGTTGCAATGTTCGCCCTCAGGTACATTCTCTAATAAAGCAAAAGGCGAGATTAAGGACCTAAACTTCTTACATAAAAGAACTACAAGTTCCATCATTCCACTCTTTGCCCACCTCTCATTTCTATGATCCCATGTGATACTCCACACAATAAAAATCAGACTAGTTTCACCTGCACAGCTTGCTTCCAAGATAACCCAACTGTGAAAATTTCATCTTTAGAGCCAGTAGCTAACAGGTCAGCCTTTTCTACCCCTGCATTTTAGGCTGAATTGGAACAAGTCTCATTAGGGCTTGTGACTCAGCATTCAGTCTTGCAGAGAATTATACTAAATAAGCAATTATTGCCCAGCAAGCTGAACCTCATGCTCAACAGGAAAATTTTGCAAACAAAAAGGGCAGAGGCTCTTTGTTTGCAAAATTCAGATAACCAAAAAAACTCATAGGTAAACTTATTTCAGAAGCCACCCTGTAGCTGTTCTGGATCTTGAAGTTGAACCGTTTGCTTTAAGCACAAAAACTAGGGTTTTTTTTCTAAATAGCAATGTGTATCACTTTCGCCATAAAAACAAATACTGTTCCCACATCACTTTTTTTACACTAAAACCTCAAAACTAATGAGATCTAATGGGTTGGCACTGAACCCCATTTATCCATAGAACAGAGATAGACCGTGTGAACTTCTCATATAATAACATACCAATGTGCATTTGATTCAACAAGCTGTTGTAGCCATTAGGAGGTCTATAACCCCAAAACGTATGTTGTAAGCCCCTTAGCCATGTGCTTGACCACAAGCTTCTTGAGCAGGGTAGCTGGTCACTAGGACCATTAGAGTCAACTGCTTCTCCCAAGATAAGGAAACTCCCCGAACCTTTAGCCTAACCTCAGCTTCAAACCTACACCTACAGGGAATGGCCCACCATCAGGCAACCCATCATGGTCCTACCCTAGATAGGACATTTATGGTGGGCCTAAGCAGCTTTTGTAATACCCCAGGTTCTTGTATTTCCTAAACGGTAAGAGGCTGGGGCACACCCAAACAGGGAAATAGGGGAAATGTTGCCAACTTGGAAGGATATATAAATAGAAAGTGAACAGATTTACTGGGAAACTAGGGAAGCAATATAATTAACTAAGCTCTTCCAAATTACTTAATCTCAAACTTGTTCAACTGTTACTTAACCTTATACTTTACACAAACCACTTATGACACTTGGGAGTCCACTCCACAGATCAACTTGTACATCTGCACCATTCCCCAAATACTCCTCCTGTCCAGTCCAGCTAACACTCTTGCTGTCTCCAGGCGATGCTGGTTCCCAACTACCAAGGCCTCAGCTGGCCAACAACAAAATTATCACTCAAACTACTCTTACTCTTGATACCGGGCAGTCTCAATTAGACTCACTTGCTGCAGTGCCACCAGTTTCAGATTCCGCTAACCAGTTCATTACTGGTAAAAACTCCATTCCCCAACTCAGCTCAACCCAAGCTACATGTTTCTCTGCCCTGAAAGCCTGAAGTCATCTTCCCAGCTCAGAGGATGTGGTTCTTTTCCTCTTTCTTCAGCTCTGGCACAGCTGTCCTCCAGCTGATAACTTTTCCTTCAAAATTTTACCTGGAGGCCTCTTCCAATTGGCTGTAGGGCACTGAAGTTTACACCCTGAAGACAGGTAAACAAGACTTGATTATGATGTCTGTGATCTTAAGCATACAAAAGAATCAGAAGCTTGGATTGCTAGTCAGCCTAGAAGAAGGTCACCTGGTACCCCAAACCTGTAGTACACGTACAGTATTCTAATAAAAAGATCTTGACAACACTATGTTCATCCTATCTCCTTCATGACTGAACTGGGGGAGGAGGGCTCTTATTCTCCAGAACCCCACACAAACTGTACCCATGCTCCTGTGCACCACATCTCAAAGGGTAGTGCCATCCTCAAATTCCATTCAGTCCCACTGCCAAGACCAGCAAGAAAGGAAGCAAAATGACCAGTTGTCACCCATTACCTGGCATAGGTTTGAATTACATCTGAAACAAGTATCCTCAAAATTGAGAATGCCCATCAAATTCAGACAATCTGACTCAAAAAACAAGCCAAGTAGTAACACTACTCAACTGAACATCTGATTTCAAGTCATTTCAAGTCAAGTCATTTCAAGTATTTTGTTCCATCTCAGTTTTGTTTATTTTGTCTATTTTGTTATTTTTACCAAGTTCTTTAGGGTTTTATCATTGTTCCTTGCAAAAATAATGAAACAGATTAAACAAACTGAAAATGAACAAAACACCCCAAAACAAACAAAATATTCAAAATGACAATAATCATGTGCTCATTCGTTGCTCGAATTTCATTCCGAGTAAATCATGCACACTACTTGAAATAAAGAAAAAGCCACGAGCATTTCTTTTCTACCCATTTCACCTCTAATTTGAACTAATTGCCTAGAAGCTGAGGAGTTCTTCTTCCCAAATGCACAGTCATCAGAAAATTCTGAGCATCCAAAGGCCTCTACGACATGGAAGGTAAGTGGAGCTCTCCGTAGTCATTTACTTTAATGGCTTTTCAAGATGAGAGACCTTGACTAAAGCTTTCAGCCTATTTTTTTTTTAAAAAAAGAAAGGGGCACAGCTGGGGGGATGGGCCGTGTGCACAGACTGGAGCACCCACATACATCTGGTATAAGGGGGGGGGGGGGGGAGAGAGAAGAAGAGAGATTTAAACAGGTCAGGATGGATGTACGCTCCTACCCACACATGCTTTGCCCTGCCCCCGCATGGAATATCCCCCCCAATGCTTCATGCATGGGCATGAGTGGGCAGTGCGGGGTCATAGAAGTTCAGACATTGCCTTCAGACAGGTGCTCGGGTGGGCAGAGGATGAGTGGATCTGCGCAGGCCCGTCTCATGTAAAAAAAGGCCTTTGTGTCTAAGGGACACACCACAAGATGCCTTTCTAATATTAAAGTACAAAGACAAGAAAACTCTGTCTTTACCTTAAGCTTTGCTGAAACAGACATGGGAAGATACTTTAGCAGAAACATCTTTTGCACTCTTCTAGTCGGATTGAGTTTTTACAGTTGTCCTTAATTTTGAATAATAATTCTCAACCAAAGTATAGGATTATGGATTAAATCTAAAAATGGTGTAAGACGACAAATTTAATGAAGCACCTGCTTAATGCAGAAGAAAATTTGGGCCCCGGCCTTTTTAACAGTAGAGCTGGGGGAAATATGGGTGTCCGATTCCCCACCTAGGATGGAATGAAATCATGGCAACATTTGCCTTCTCTCTAGAGGAGTAGTATTATGGAGCACAGGAGACATGATACTGTAGCATGCAACAGATTTATTACTTTACTGCACTCATTTTTTAAAGAGTTTATCAACTATTTCCACACTCTGCTTACACAGAATTCAAATTCTACTGCTTTAATCATTTACTGCTATTTAAACAGTATTATCAGTGAATTGTCTACCTTATCAGTTGAGGTGGTAAATGGGACGATCATTCATTATTATTCACTTGGGAGATAAAAATGGACTAACTACTATGAAGTAGAAATCCTTGCTGAATCCATCCTCCAACTCAGGCCAAAAAAACCAAGCATGAAGGAGGAGGAAGCAGTTCTGAAATTAACATAAAAGGCAAGTGGACTAATTCCTACTGGAAGAGAAAGAAAGAACAAGCCATTATGGAATAGCTAAGCTTTTACTGGTCTTGGCAGCGAGAAAAATCTGGGAAAGCAATATTTACTGAACCCAAACAAATAGATGTATAGCCATCACCTTTTCATTTACTCACAATTCCTCTAGCTAACATTACTATAGTATACAATAAAAGCTTCTGTCATCTCCAACTGGATAGCAGAGGCCACCAAGTGCTATACACCCCCAAGATGTTCTATCTTGTACTACAACAATCAGATTTAGAGGCTGGGCACCATCCATCACGTCTTGGATCTACCAGATGGCCTTCTCCTTCCAGCCACTGGATACACCAAGTGGACTATAACCCATGCAGGTAAACTTCCAACAGGATGGATGTACCACCAAAAGGTATGTTAGGCAACTATCTGGCAAAAATATGCTGTGACAATGCACAATTGTTCTATTTACAAATCACACCATCTGACACTTTCAGTTTGATGGAGGTGCTTCCTTCTGAATAGTTAAATTTCTTGCATCACAGCAGTGAGGCCAGGCTTCAGAGCCTGTGCCATTAGGTGTACAGTTGTATATTCCAATTTGTACCTTGCTAATTACAGAACTGTTTGAAGGTTTTTGGTTGTTCTTGTTTTAGAAAAAAGAAGCAAGAAATGATGCCCCATAGTTGCTGAAGCCTTTTCAAAACAAGCTTGTGCTTTCAGTTAAGTGAAAACCAGTAAGAATCTTGACTTTAGTATGCTGGGCTGTTCAGTCAGATTGTCAATCCTCGCACTCACCAAGAAACCTGAATTGGCTAAAGAGAAGTTTAGATTCCCATCCTCCATAAACACAACACAATAGCTCAAGGTAAAAATAAAATACAATTCACCTCCAATTATGTTGGGAGCTCTCTGAGAAAGAGCCAAGCACATTAAGAGGCACACCTGTGCATCTAGAAGCACTTTGGGAATTCAGTCACCTTTATGATCTCTGTTTTTCAATTAGTACAAGAGGTTTCGGTAAACCCCATTTTTCTTTAGGCAGTCACTTAACATGATACAAAAAAACTGGGAAACATTTTAACACCCTATTTTTCAGTTCCATGCCTTTGAAAAAGCAGTATTCATCCTAAAGCTAGTTAGACAATCAGAACACTGTCTAAGCCCTATGCTAATGCCAAGTTGGCTCAGTTGAGGGCTTGCTCTATTAACTCCTTCTCTGCTGTTTTCTACCAGAGCCTCTGAACAATGAATTAGTGGCATTCTTCCGAAGCCCCAAAATTCCACTAGAATGCCGACACCTCAAAGTATGGGGTGACACACCAAGCAAGCCTGTGGAGGCTTTTGTCCAGCAATGTTTAAGTGTAAGATACGTTCCTGGGAATCTCATTTTAACAACAGAAAGATCCCCTTTTATCATTAAGCCATTTTGAACCAAGTTTTGCACATCACTCTTTGCAACCTCCAAAATCATTATACAAGGTTAAATTCATCCCTCTAAATGATTACAAAAGGGAGAAATATTTTCTTGCATTCTGCCATAAAGGAATTCTACCAACAATCACTAGACGCAAGCTTCCACTGTATCAAATATCAATAGCTTCTATGAAGTCTAACAACTTCTGCATAGTATGTACACTAAAGAGAGACCTCTGTGGAGTGCTACTTTATTGTGTTTTTAAAAAATACATCATTCAAAAATACTTGGCAGCTGTTTTTAATATGTAATCCAAAATGCTTACACTGATTTTTTCCCCTAGATTAAGATTTTTTTGTGGTTTTTTTTTTTAAAAAGTTAGATCTACTTTCAATATGGTATCAGTAAGCCAGCTTTGAAAACTGTAAAATGACTGCCTGCCACTAACCAAGTAACCGGGCATAGCAATTGGTATTTTTAAACATGATGCTACCATGGCTGGCCACACTAACTCAGGCGTGGCCACCCATGGCGGTGTCACGTCTGGTCCTGGCAGCCAGATGTTTGCTGCAGGCATGAGCAGAGGTACCCCAGACCGTAGCAGGACTAACTCCGGGATGCGTGCTGGGCTCCCTGCCAGCACACGTCCCAGAGTTAGCCCTGCCACTGTGTGGGGAAGGAAACCCCAGATTGTGGTAGAGTGGGCCATCAGACATGATGGCCCACTCTACCTAACTCCAGCTGGTGCCAGAGCTGTTCGGGTTGGCCATGGCAGTCTCAGAATGCCGCACCTACCTATCAGGGAGGAGGCGGGGCTGCACTCAGCAGCGTAGAGCCATGTGGACCCATGTCCCCAGCCCCCTCTGCCGGTGCATTTGTTCGGTGGCTGGGTTGACTCCTGCCTGTGGTGAGGGCTCTCATCACGGGCAGTATCAGAGCGGCAGCTCGAAGAGCCGTCACATTTAAAAATACCCAATATTCCAGACATGACCACCCATTCCTGGCAAGCTCCCCTTATTTCAGTGCTGGGAGAAGGGTATGTAGGAGGACACAGCTGTTTAGTCTCTGCACAAGTTGAGGACTGGCGAGTCCCCAACTGGAGAGTTCCAGCTAGTTTCCAGTCTCCCTATGCCAGGAAAGCAGCAAACAAGGGCTAGGCAAGAAAAAGCAAAAAGTCTGGTTCAGTCTGAGAACAGGACAGTGTCCTTCAGCACCACCTGCATCTCCTGAATTTGTTTCCTTGGCCTTATCAGATCGAAGTCCTGCGTCCAACCAGACTTTAAAAAAAAAAAAAAAAAAAAAAAAAAAAAAAAAAAAGATAAAAAGTCATGTTTCTTTACCGCTTACAATGAGGCTGCAAGTCTCTTTACTATTTAACTGAAATAGAAGAAACGAGTCAACATTTTGGAGGTAAAGGTCAGGACTGATTACTGAAGCTTCTTTATTGCCAAAATTGTAATATGCACTTTAAAAAAAAAAGAAAAAAGCTTTTACTGTTTCCATATTATAGAAGCAAACCCTCAAATTATAATGCTCTCTAATAAAAAGGAATACTTTAGCAAAAAAAAAAAAAAAATTTGTTCTGTATGATGCTGTTCTACTGATGGTCTCCGATATTTGACCCAACTATTTATTTTCTGAATAATTTCTATTCAGGGAATTCCCTGAATAATTCCACTAGTGATTCATTTTTTTATTTTTTTTTTCAGATTGAATGTATTTCTTTGCAATCACAGTTACTTCCACTAAGGTGTTTTTTTGGTGGTTTTTTTTTTACACACACACACATTGGCGCTTTCCCCCTGATTTCACGAGTTTGGGGTTGGGAAGCCTCTGTGAGAGGAATTTAGATGCTCACTCCTCAACCGGAGGCCTGGGTGCCATTGGAAACAGGAGTACCATGTGACTCCCACATGTTTTGACACCCTGACTTGGAAAAACCCCAATAGCCAAGGTCTTACAAGTCTGGGTATCAAAACATACAGGAGTTGCACAGTGCCACAATGGGGCCTGGGCGACTTCTGGTTGAGGAGTGAGCATGTAAATCCCCTCTCACAGAAGTTTCCTGACCTCGGATTTTTGAAATCTAGGGGAAAGGGCCAACATGTAAAAACGCCTAGATTTCTGTGCCTCCAGGTTATTTTGCTGGTGGGGAAGTCGGGGGAAGAAAAAAAAAAAGAGAGAATTTGAGACTAGCTGGAATGAGCGCCTCCGAGCACACAAGGATATTTAATTTTAATCTACTTTCTACATTGGGTTTTAGTTTAAGACACTCAGTAAAAGCCTCCCCAAATTAAAAGACAAGTTTCTGATCAAATAATTATGTTCACACATTTGTTTCCAACACACTAAGTTAAATGTTTCCTTCCCTGGTCACTGAAATGTATTTAAAGTTTCTACTTACATATTCCAACAATAACTGAGAAAATATGTTCCAATCTTAAGCGGAAGAGAAGATGGTAGAAGTTGAAGATGATCAGAGAGAAACATAGGATGACACTGATCCATTCTTGCAATCTTTTGCCTGTGGAACAGATATGGAAATATTAGTAACTATTTTAAAATACTGCCAGTGCTACAGTATATAGGTTTTCTATAGATTATTCCCTCTTTAGGAGAAGAGAGGGACATGTACTCCTGGCAGGAATGAGGAACCTTCTAATGACAGCAAGACTCCACTGCCCTGTGCTATTAGTGAAATTCTGAGAACAGCACAGTGTCCTTCAGCACCACCTGCATTTTATTCTTTGCCTTGTTCATGGCCATGTCCCTTAGCTTAGGTTACCTTTTCTGTGCTTCTTTCTGCAACACTAGATTTTGCCACTTATAAGGCATTTATATTTCCACAACCAGGCTGAAATTAAGTCTTAAAAGGGCCAATTTTCCTTTTACAGACATCTACATTTCAGGAGTCTAATGAGAGAGTGACAGAACCAACCAAAACCATCTTTAAATACCTTCCTTCTGATTGCTATGTACAGACATGGCATTTTCCAACAAGTAATAAAGTGTCTTTTAACAGGTGAGGCTAGCAGATTTTGCAAATTAAAGGCCTACCTCACCACTTTGTTCTATCACGGATACTTTCAACCTCTTCATAAATGCTCTTCCCAACACCAATGCTGGGTGTTTATTGTTGCTACTGCCAGACAGATGTTATCTGTATAAGCAAAGGGCCAAAGTTTCAGTTGCCTAGAAGTTCTGACTGCTAGTGTAAGCTTGACATCTTTTGCAATAGTGGGCTACTTAAAAAAAAAAAAATTAAAATAAAATTTTAAAAAGAGCCTCAGCCTTAGGTTTCATGCTATTATTACCTTGGCTTCCTTGAGCAGATATTAGGCTTCTGAATCTGGATATTTTGTTAAGTAATGAAGTTTACATGCCTGTTTGGCCTACAAAGAGGAGGAATTAGACCATCAAGGGGAAGAGAGGGGCACTCAATTATTATTATTATTATTATTATTACAAGCATTTGTATAGCACCAGCAGTGTACCTGGCGCTTTACGTAGCAATGAGAAAGACACGGTCCCTGCCTATGGCTTACAATCTAATTGACTAGGAGAGGGGAGACAGGGATAGGGGACATATGGAAAGACAAGGGATAAAAACATTCAAGTGGATGCGGAGCCTCAGGTGCACCTGCTTGGCTTGGTTGCAGTTAGGCGGACAGTAAATGTTGAGAGGGGAGTACTAGCAGACGTCGGAAGGAGGGGGAGAGGCGAATGTGGGCAGGGAAGGTGTTCCAGGCATGGGGGGCAGCTAGGGAGAAGGGACGAAGGTGGTTAGGGGAGAGGAGGGAGAGCGAGGGAGGTGACAGGAGGAACAGAGTGCGTGCAGGAGTGTGTAAGGAGCTGAGGGCCGAGAGGTGGGAGGGGGAGCTGGTTGTGGAGGGTTTTGTAGGTAAGTACCAGGAGTTTGTGAAGGATGCGTTGTGGGAGGGGGAGCCAGTGAAGCGAGGAGAGGCTGCACGTGGTTGAAGCGACGGGCCGAGTGGATGACTCTAGCAGCGGAGTTTGGGATGGAAATGGGGGTGGACAGATGAGAGCAGGGGAGGCCAGTAAGTAGGAGGTTGCAGTAGTCAAGGCAGGAGATGACCATGGCGTGAACAAGGGTTTTGGCTGTGGAGACAGAGAGAACAGGGTGAATCCGAGCAATGTTATGGAGGGCAACGCGACAGGACTTGGCGACGACGTCGATGTAAGGTTTAAAGGAAAGGTGAGTATCGAAGATGAAGCCCAGGCTACAGGCTTGGGGAACAGGACGGATGGTGACTCCATCAATGAGGATAGACAGAGAAGAGGGGGAGGAAGGGAAGGGAGGAAAGATAAGGAGTTCAGTCTTAGCCATGTTGAGCTTGAGCTGACGTTGGGACATCCAGGCGGAGATATCAGAGAGGCAGCTGATGAGGCGAGCTTAGACAGAAGGGGAAAGAGAGGGGTGGAGAGAGAGAGTTGAGTATCATCAGTGTAAAGGTGGTATCGGAAGCCGTGGGAGGCAATGAGTTTGCCAAGGGACAGGGTGTAGACAGAGAAGAGGAGAGGGCCCAGGACTGAGCCTAGGGGAACCCCTACCGAGAAGGGGAGGGAGGAGGTGGTGGAATTGAGAAGAGACATTGAAGGAGCAGTCAGAGAGGTAGGAGAACCAGTCAAGGACAGAGCTGCGGAAGCCCAGGGAGTGAAGGGTGTCCAGTAGGAGCAAGTGGTCGACAGTGTCAAAGGCAGCAGAGAGGTCAAGGAGGACAAGAATGGAGTAGAGACACTTAGATTTAGCAACAAATAGATCGTTGGTGATCTCAAGAAGACAAGGTCATTGCAGAAAAGCGAAATTAATTCTTTGCATCAATCTTTACTTCTCCATACAAGGAAAGGCTCAATAGGACTCTTCAGCTTGGATAACAGGTGACAGAAGTTTAAAAGAGCTTGCGTGGTAGGGAATAAGTAAGTAGGGAACAGTTATTTACTCTTGAATACTACTGAAACTAGAGGACACTCTAAAGCTAACTGGAAGCAGATTCAGAAGAAATAAGAGGAAATACTTTTTCATTTAACATACAATTAACTTGTAATTTACAAGAAAAAGGGCAGAGAAGCAAGATGCTAGATCTTGGCAAGGGTCTCCCTAACACCTGAGAAGAGAACATGGTTCAGAATCCTCTAAAAGGTGGTACTGAGCAGGATAAACTGGGTGTTTTTTTCCTTGAAGAGGGAGCATCAACAGATGATAGGGTACTTACCACCCTGCCACCTGACTATAAGAAAGGAAAATGGAAAGTGGGATTGAAAGCCAGTCCAGGCAAAGTTGATAAAGCCCAGGTTTTGGCTCCACCAGATATGTTGCTATTGGATGGCAACTTAAAATGGGATGACCTACAGTCAAGCTCCGATCAGGATTTAGTGGAAGAGGTAGACTCAATTTTGCAAACATAATTGGGCCAGTTGACTCAGGAGGATGCACTGGAGGAGGAGGGATCTTTTCCTCCTTTGAAGAACTCCCAAGACAAAAACAAGATAACGTTCTTGGTAGGATGAGTGCATTGTGTGACAAGCTGTTAAGGAAGCCGCAAATGAGGCTTCCTGCTATACCCTTAGACCCTCTGTTGAGAATTGATTCCAAGGATCCAAAGCTATTGGGGGATTTTATAGTAGCGGATGCTGTTCCTGACCCAGGGGAAAGGAAAAGGCAACAAACCAGCCTCTCACAGGGGACAACTGGGATGAGCATAGGTTTTTGGATTCATACAAGTTATGGGGCAGGACAGCTTTTTGTCCAGAGAGGCCAAGACCATCCAGTCTCAGGTGTTATGGAGAATCCTGATGAATTTATTGTAGCTGACATGCTGGATACTTCCTGCTGCCAAATAATATGGAAATATGAAGGATGGGCACAGAAGAAATTAGGATGGGCAAAGAAGAAATTATCTTTGCTGACGGATCACAATTGGTCTCAGCACTCCCCCAGAGATTTCTAGGCACTTCAATGCCTAAGGCATCTCATCTGTCTCATGTAGCTGTGCTAGGGTTACCAATTGAGCTTCTAGGACATTCACAGAGCTCATTTGTTCAAATTTCATTCAGAGCAGTGAGGTGGTCAATGGATTTCCAACTGTAGGGTATGGGAGAGTGGTCAAAGGCCCCTCATTGTGGAAACAATCAGAGTAGGAGAGTTCTGCCCAGTAGGATCCAATTTAGAGCATATTCTGCCCAGCCTGGTTAGCAACCTACTATTCCTGTCATGAAACATAGCTGGGTGGAATGTGACTATTACAAGTGCTGACTCCCTCACCTTTCTTAACAGATATGATATTCTGTGCCTTCAAGAAACATGGGTGGTGGATTGTTACAAAATGAAGTTACCTGGGTTTAAAACATGGGTTCTCCCAGAAAGTAGATCCAAATCAGAGGGGCAGGCCTATTGGGGGACTGGCTATTATGATCAAACTCGAACTACAAGTTGAGTGTGAACAATTAAATAGCCCATGGAATAATGTGTTGCCAGTGTGGATTTGGTGGGGAAGGAAATCCTCCATTATAATATTAAATGTCTATATGCCACCAAAAAGATTAAATTCATCTTGGGAAATATTGTGGTCTCAATTGGAGGACTTCCTGGACTCACTGGAAAATGATTACCCTGCAACTCCTATAAAGCTGATAGGCGATCTTAACACCCGCACAGGAAACTGTAACCTTAAGATAGCTCATACATTGGGCCTTGACCCCAATGAAGGGGCTTTAGATTTAATCAGAGTATTTCGTGATTCCACTTTAAACAACGCGGGTATTCATTTAGCGAATTTTTTTTATAAATGTAACTGGAGGATACTAAATGGCAGACCACCTTTGGATGCAAATGATGACTACCTATATTTCCGTAAATGGGGTCAGTGTAATAGACTATATCTGTGTTCCTGCCCATTTGAGGGATTATTTCAAGGACTTCTTGGTTTCACCTCAAGGGTGTAGTGACCACCAGCCAATTGCAGTCTCTTATAAGTTATATCATGAAGCTTTGGGTGTGTATAATGAGAACTTTGCTCTGGTCCAAACTGAATCCTCAGGGATTAGAGCTGCTAGGTGGGGCAATATGATGGTCAAACGAATAAGTGATTTAACAACTTCCAATTTGTTGGTCACACTTAGGGATTCGTTCTTAGAGATGAACTCTGCCCTGGAAGGTCTACTAAGCCTTTTTGCTCAGATCACGATGTTAGAACAGTTCTGTTACGTAACTCTTCAAAACTAGGATCAGCTGAGCCATCCTGTTTTGACCATGAATGTAAACTGTTTAAAAAGGCCGTAAATAAGGCTGGAAGGTGAATTAAGGTTGATAAGTCCGCTCAAACAGTGGTTGCTTTAATTGACATCAAACTTGGATACAGAAAATTGCTTAAATCTACAGTATTAGCCTACCAGCACCGCTTGTGGTCCCATTTAAAAGTCACATTGGAGCTAAGGGATAGTGTCACGTTTTGAAAACTAGTGAACTTTGGTTCCCAGGAATCTCATTTTTTCTCCCAGCCAAGTATTTCAAATGCCAGATGGCAATCTCACTTCTCCTCAATTTTTAATAAAGTATCTGACAGCAGTTCCATCACCCTAAACTGCATCAACGTGGCTACTTTATCTGTTTGGCCTTTGGTATCCAGAGCTCAAACTAAGTCTCGGATTTCACAATTGTCCATTAGTAAAGCCCCTGGAGATTGTCTCTTGGGCAAACTGTTGCAAGAAAATGTTGATTAGTGGGCCCCAATTATAGCCAAATTATTCAATTATATCAGACTGGCTGTATACCTGAAGGGTGGAATCAGCGCATAAGAGCCCCTATTTACAAAAAGGGAGACCGTAATATGCCCTCAAATTATAGGCCTACAAACCTAATTGATATACTAGCCAAATTATATGCAAAATATTTGCTAGAAAAACTTGAAAGCTAGGCCTTAGCCAATCAAGTTTTTGTCAAGGAACAAGTTGGCTTTAGGGCTAGATGATCAACTATTGATCGTTTTACTTTAGTCCATTAAATATGTACACATTAGGAAAGCCAGGCTTTCTGCAGTTTTTGTTGGAAGTCAGCATTTCATATGATAAACAGGGATCTATTATGGGCAAAATTAGCTGCTACTAATATAGTTAAATGTTGGCTTTATTTGGTTCAGGCACTTTATCAAAATACTACACTTAAGGCTAGATTATCACAGGCTGGTCTGCTGTCAGATTCCATAAGGGCAACAATTGGGGTTAAACAAGGATGTGTTCTTGTCCCTTTTTTATTTAACTTTTTATTAATGACATTGCAGCTAGACTACATGATTGTTACTCTCCTCCTAAAACATGAGGCAGATCTGTATCCCTTCTTTTGTATGTGGATGACATGGTATTGCTGTCTACAACTCCATTAGGCCTAAGAAGGTCACTGGATGTATTAGGTAGGTTTTGCTCCGATTGTCAACTTTTTAGAAATTATGATAAAACAAAAAAGTCATTGTTTTTGCCAAAAGAGCTACTTCTTATAACTGGTACTTGGACTCCATTCAATTAGAACACATTGGAAGTTCTAGATACCTAGGAATTGTATTCTCTTTGACAGGAGCTTGGCGGGACCATATAAAATCTGTTAAACTAGAGGTCAGGCAAACTTTGAATGGGGTTATCTGCTTTTGGTGGACAAACGAGGGGACACTAATGGCCACAGCCCTTGAAATTTTGAGATGCAAGATTCACTCTCAGGTTCTTTATGGTGCTGAGTTGTGGGGTCAAGTTTCAATGATGGAATTTCAGGCTGTTCAGAATAGACTATTAAAAACTATTCTTGGGGTTCTTACATTGACCCCCAAAGTTTTTGTCAGAGCAGAAAATGGTATAATACCTATCAAAATGAAAGTTCACCAGAGTATGTATACTTATTGGCTAAAAATCTTAATTATGGATGATGGACGCCTACCTAAGACATGCCTGAAACAGAGTTTGGGAACCAGACCTAAAGGGAACAGAAATCTGTCTAGGTTAATTTGCAAAATGGGATTACCTCTTGATCTTCTGCAGAGTCTACCGCAGGGCAATGTTAAAATTTTGTTCAACCGTAGGGTTTCTGATATTGCCAAATAAAATGATATGGCTGCACTTTCAGGTAGTTAATT
The DNA here is from genome assembly GCA_003113815.1 of Sphenodon punctatus. Lineage (NCBI taxonomy): Eukaryota > Metazoa > Chordata > Lepidosauria > Sphenodontia > Sphenodontidae > Sphenodon > Sphenodon punctatus. The sequence continues at coordinate 2,425,622 of QEPC01013938.1, forward strand.
GACCCCGTGGTTCAAACGATGTAAATCCTTACATCAATATGAAAAGTATCTTCACTCTGCGAGGAAGATTCCACTAAGGAGGGCCTTGATGCTTTTACGGTTCCAGCTGATCCCTACAGCTGTCCTGGATGGTAGATTTAACAATGTTTCATACCGTTTAAGGTTGTGCCTGTGGGGAAATGTACACGTGGGCGGGGTGTTAAGAAGTGGGGCGGCCCTTAGGTGAGGACCGGGGGAGACAGGGCACTGGCTTGTAAAATAGTTGGCTGGGGTAATATATTGGGGAGGTGAGGTGGGGAGGATGGATAATAGGGTCCCCCCCCGCATGTTTGGGGGAGAGGAGGGGAATGGGTTGGGGAAGATTGGATGCAGACCCCCGGTGAGAGCGAGGGGTCTGATCCAAAGTGGGGGGGAGGTTGGTCGCCCAGTGAGAGGGGGCGACCAGGGGAGAGGGTAATGGGGGTGGGGGAGGGTGTTTTCTCAGGGGTCCGGCAGGACGGCCATGGGGGGGGAGGGGGGACTGGGGGAGTGTCCACAGCCATTGGGGTCATGATGGGTCGAGGCAATTATGGTCCTGCTGCGAGGCAAAGACCATCTGCGGGGAGGAGCGGATGTTTGGCTTGTGTTCCCCGCATAGGCCCCCAGGCAGGTGACACAGGAATCAAGATTGGAGGGGCCCCGGTCCGGAACTGTTGCTTTTGAATGAGGGGTCGGTTGGGAATAAATCATCAATGATGCGGGAATTGATCAAAAGCCGCCCCGAGCTGTTTGCAGGAGGGGCGGGATATAAATATATTAAATAAATAAATCAGCTGACCTCATATGCATTACAGAGACCTGGCTGGACAATGAGTCGGAGCCAATATTGGCTGACGTTCCAGTCGGGTACTCTGTGCAGCATCAGTCTAGATCAGAGGGGTGGGGAGGCGGTGTAGCTGTTGTTTTTAAGGACACTTGGTCTGTGAGGTGCTATCCTGTGCAGACCATTGTGGGCATGGAGGGGGTCCACCTTGTGCTTGATTTGGCAGGAGACAGATTAGGGCTGTTGTTGGTATACCGCACACCTACTTGTACTGCAGCATCCCTACACGCTCTAGCGGAATTGGTATTGGAGGTGGTTTTGCGATCCCCGAAGACTGGTCTTGGGGGATTTCAATATCCACGCTGATGCCAGTTTAGGGGGAACAGAGCATGAGTTCATGGATGCCATGACAACCATGGAACTGTCTCAGAGGGTTAAGGGCCTGACACATGGG